>CM076581.1:891507032-891860852 GCA_034641835.2 Pinus albicaulis
TCTCTTGTTGGCACTGCTTTCGAGAAGTAAGAAGTAATTGATAAGGAATGAACATCAATTGAAATTGGAAGTTTAATAATTCTTGATGTTCACAATTAACATTTGGAACTTAATTTTTCCATTGAGGTAATGCATTAATTGAATGTTCAATATTGAGTTTCTCAATATTCCAGCACAAAGTATCTAAAAATCTAAGACTAAAAAATAGAAAATAAAATCTGAAGTTAAAAATAAAAGATGGAATAATAACAAAATTGAATCATAGTTTACACTAGTGTTACAATTATTGTTACAACACATTTGGGACCAACTTAAAGTTATTTCCTCTTCACAAGAATTGAGCAGAATAATGGAATTAGAATGATTATTGATACTCACTTGTGAATTAGAGAGAGGGCTACAATTCTGAATGGGAATGCAAACTTGATTGCCATATAAATCATATATTGGAGTGGTTTCTTGAATGTTGAAATCATAAGTATGATTAATTATTTGAAAATGAGAACTCTTTGAAATAATTTCTGAATCATATTGTCTTCATTTTCACACGTGATTATACTTTGATCGTAAAGATTCAATTGTAAAGAAGAAAAATCAATATCCTTAATGTCAAAGTAGTTATCATAAATGACCTCATGAAATTTATTAGAATTTCCTTCAATCTCACTTAATGTGTAAAAACAAGAAGGAATTTTCAACTCGTGTTCATTAATGCTAGAAGAATTATCATTAATTACTTCTCTATTTTGAGAAAAACTAATCAGAAATTCATTTAGATTAGCCTCTCTGTTTTCTGGAATATCTTTAATGTGAGGATATGATAAATTTCTATTAAAAAATTTATTAGGATAAAGGGAAACATATGAATCCGAACAAATGCATTTAAAAATGTCTCTATTTGAGAATTCTTGTGCATTTTCTCCATTGCAAATTTCATATTTAAGATCATTTACTTGGCTAATTGTGCTTTCTTGAAGAATGTTGCTTTGCTGTCTTGAATTTGGCATTTGTTCATCGTAAAATAATTCAGAAATTTGTACACAAATTACATATTATTGAAAACTTAAATGACTGCTTCTACTTGTCGGATTATGCTCTAATTTTTTTATTCTAACTCATACTGATTTTCAGATTTCAAAGCAGTATTCTCTTCATGATTGCTGCTAATATCTTCTTGTAGTTGATTAGTGAAATTTTCCAAGCTTTGTGATTGAGATTCATTAACATCTGAAGGTGCACCTTGATCATTATCAATATTGTAGGAAGTGCGCACAAAATGAAGAAATTTATCATACAAAATAGATGCCACTTAATCATCATTTGTTTGTACCTCCATATTGGTATTCTCAATTATGTCAATGAAATTATAAGGAAATTGAGAAAAGCTTGAAATAATTTTACATGGATTATGATTGGAAGGAAGAGAGAAAATATGTTCAAACCAATCTAATAATTCATCTTTCAAAGGTTTATCATCAATTTTAAATTTTAAACAATTTAAATGAAATGTAATGGTAAAATCAATGAAAGATTCACTTCCAAACCTTTGTAGATCTTCAATTTCGTCACATACTTGTTCGTAGTCATAGCCGTCAAATTTACAAATAAATATTGTAATAAAGTGATCCCAGCTGTGAATTGAGGCTATTGAAAGTGATTTACACCAGCTTCTGGCTTTTTCCAAGGATGTAAAAGTAAAAATCCTGCATAAAATGTCCTCGTAAATATCATGAAAAGTAGAATTTGAAAATTTTTGAATGAATTTTAAAGCATCATTAAATGTAGAAGTATTCCTCTTACCGTTAAACTTTACCTGAGACAAATTTCTTACTATCTCTGGTGGAGTATTGGAAGATGCACGTCGAGAAATACAACTCCAAATTGGAAGTTTAAGAGGAGCCATTGTGATAAAAATTAAGTGTTAGAATACAAAGACTCCAGTAGACAACGAGTTTCAGGCCCTCCTTCTAGCGCCAAAATGTTGAAGCCTCAAAATTCGCTACATCAACACACTAGATGACCACCCAATCTGGACCATAAAGAAGATCCTTTTCCATTTGGAATGGTGGTTCTGACTGGCTTAACTAGGCCCAATAATCTTCTCTCAATCTCCAATGGCTTATAATATAACTTTTGTCTACCAATGTTAAGATATCCTGACACATAAGAAATAGTTAAGAATAACTTAGTCTAGTGTAGAGTTAGGTAAAGTGTGTTTCTTTACCATGTACATTTGTAACTTATAATCCGACGGTCATGATTTGTAGTGATCCAATGGTTATCTCTCACCTCGGTATTATCGGCACTTGATCCGTTGCTTAACACTCGATTGCTCCATGATCTCTATTTAAAGAGCATGGAGGGTCATTTGTCCAGTAACCGTTTATGAGAGAAACATATGTAACTCTTACTTTTATATTAAAAAATTCCCTAAAGTGGCCGCGTTGGCTCGGGGTGTGGAAATTTTCCCTCTTTGAGGGTTTTAACCACGTGATTATACTGGTGTACTGATTTGTGATCTATTTGTGAGCAGTTACCTTTGGTTCTTTATCTACGGAACTTACCCTATAAATTCCTACATGGTATCAGAGCTATTTTGAGGGTCATGTCTATTGTTGATCAAAATCCGAACTCAGTTTGACTGCATGCGAATGTCATTTTGTAGATCTACTATTTTTGTACTTTTTTGGGCTTGGAGAACTACTCGGTTGTGTCCGGAGTGTCTGTTACAGTGAGGAATGCATTTTGTTTCATGCGAAAAAGGTTTCTGGCTGCCCAAGTTATGTCAGTTTAGATCTGGAGGTATAAAGCATCTATTTTGTAGTTATATTTGTTAATAGTTCTGCTTATTTCGGTTTTTTTGTGTTTATTTTTGGTATTAAGGTTTTATTTATTTTCCAGATCTATACCCTCTTCTCTATATATGCTCTTTTCTTTACGCTCTGTGCAATCTCGGCAAATCAGAAACAGGGAAAATGGATTTTTTAGCTATGTATGCTCTTTCTCCACGTCTTTGTGCGATCTCGGGAAATCAGAAATAGTGAAAAAAGTGATATTTGCCGGTAAGGCTAACCGAAAATCTAACATTCTACTGTAAGGCTTTTCATTTCGTTTTTTTTGCTCGATTTTTGTGTTTTTTGTGCAGGAAAAGGCATGCACACCGAAGAGTAAAAAAAAAAACCCTTCCTCCTTTCATACAATAACGTGATCCTTTTACTATCTCACTTGGTCAGGGGTTAGTTTATGAGAATAGAGGTCTTGGGTTCAAGTCTCATTCTCAAGCTTCTTTTGTAAAAGAAATTGTTCAAGGGGTGGAATTTTTTTTAAAAAAGGTCACACTTCATCTCGTTCTCGCAACTATTCAGAATTTACAACTCAGATTTTTCAAAAGGCATAACTTCTTCATCCGAAAGTCGTTTTTCGAGCCGTTTTTTTTAAACGGCCTAATTTTTCGAGATATTTCCATTGGAGCAGTTATTTTTAGCTTTTTTCAGCTTCATTTGTTTTTAAAAAATTGGAAAGTGCATGCCCGGTTAAGAATAACAACACCAATTATTTCCAATGGATACCTCAAATGGTAGATATACTTAGAAGTAAAGGGCCTTATAGAATAGCCACAAGTCAAGAAACTAAACCTTCTGATGATGATAAAGTTCCTAAATGGGAAAATAAACAAGATCAAGCAGGAGGGTTGATAAGAATGTCCATTGCTCAAGATCTTCGATTTCACATCCTTGACATTGACACCCCTGATAAAGCCCTAGAAAAGCTAAATAATGTTTTTGGCATTCAAAATCAAATCAGGGCCCACCAGCTTGAAAATGAGTTTCTTACTTTGGACCCTAATAATTTCTCCTCTAATGAATATTTTTTGTCCAAATTCAAGACCCTTAGACTTCTTTTAGAAGGTTGTAAGTTCAAAAAGGAAAATGGTAGCATCATCTATTGCATTCTTGCTAAGGAAGATGGTAGCCTCATCTATTGCATTATTGCATACTCTGTATTTGTTTCTGCCTTCCATTCCACTAGAGAAGCCATCATCTCTTCTGGAACCACCTACAAGAATCCCTCTTTTGATTCCTTTTGTGATTCTTTGATAAGAGAATATGAAAAACTTTTACACCTTGGTCTTATCACTGTTGGAAACGCTTCTAAGAAAGCCTTAGCAGCCCAACAACAACCATATCAAAATAATCCCAAGAATCAGTATCCTAAAAAATATGGTCCTAAACCAAACAAGGGCCCTAAGAAATTTCAGCCGCAAACTGAAAAATCAAATCACCAAAATAATAAGGCAAATCAAAACTGAGGGAAGGAGACAGATAGACATTGCAACTTTTGCAATCAGGATAGCCATATAGAGTCCAAATGTTTTAAGAATATGGAAGCCTTAGAAGCAGCAAGGAAGAAGCATAACATCAATTTGGAGCACTCTTCACCTTCATCTTCAGTCATGGCACTTTCTTCTTATGGTTGTCAAGCATCAAGATATGGTTATGCATTAAATGTATCTTCTTCTTCTCCTTCTCATGAGTGGCTCATTGATTATGGAGATTCTTACCACGTGGCTAAAAATAAATCCATGTTTTCTTCTTTAAATGATTGTAACACCAAACATATTTATGTTGGTGGTGATAGATCTCTTAGTGTTGTAGGATCTGAAACCATTCATCTAGATAGTGGTCAGTTTAATGATGTAATATGTGTTCCTACCTTGTCATGCAACCTTCTATCTGTTTATCACATAACTCATTCAGGTGAAGGGAAAATAGTAGAATTCTCACCTCATGATGTTGTAATCAAGGACCTCAAAGATCCTAAACATATTTAAGCTACTGGCATTGCTGATGATTCCACAAGGTTGTATAAGTTTGATAACTTTGGGTCATCATCTCTTCCCTCGGTTTTTGTTCCTCATAATGATGATGTGAGCAAACTTTGGCATGAGCGATTTGGTCACTTAAACTATCACTCTCTTCAAACTCTATGTAAGGAAAATATGGTAACGGGCCTTCCTATGGTATCTTGCCGAGATGGTGTTTGCTCCGGATGTGTACTCAGAAAACATCATCAGGACAATTTTGACAAACGTGCCTCTTGGCATGCTTTAGCCCCTTTTCAGCTTGTGCACAGTGATTTATGTGGTTCTCTTCCTATTGTTTCTTTCTCTGGTTGCAAGTACTTCTTAACTTTCATTAATGATTTTTCCAGACGGACTTGGGTATATTTCTTAAAACTCAAGAGTGAATTTTTTAACATGTTCTTGGCCTTCAAGGCCTTTGTTGAGAAACAATCTGGACATCAAATTCTTAAGATGAGATCAGACAATGGCGAAGAATATGTTAACAACAAATTTATCAACTTCTGCACTGAGCATGGCATTCAATTGCAACATGTTGTTCCATATACTCCACAACAAAATGGTGTAGATGAAAGGAAGAATCACACCTTAAAAGAAATGGCTAATTTTATGCTTCAATCTAAAGGACTTGGTCTCAATTTTTGGGCAGAAGCCAATAACTGTGAAAATTACATTGTAAATCGCACTCCTACTAAGTTTTTAAAGAATATAACTCTATAAAAAGCTTGGAGCTCAATCAAACCAGATGTAAGTCACTTTCGTGTTTTTGGAAGTGATGCTTGGGCCCATATTCCAGATGCGAAACATAAAGCCTTAGAACCTAAGAGTGAAAATGTATTTTTGTTGGATATTTTGAAGATGTCAAAGGATATAGACTTATTCAACCAAAATCAAAAAATATAATCATTAGAAGAGATGTAAAGTTTGATGAAAATATACTGGCCTGCGAGCCTAACTCGACGGGTGTGCCACCTTTGGCCTGCGATCCTGATTCGGCATATGTGCCACCTCTCTCTCTCTCTTCTATTTTTAATAGCATTCCTTCTAGTTCAGATGATGACAACAAGGAATGAAATCCTCCTCCAGCTCGTGAAATTTTTCCTTATTCTGCTCTACTCGGGATGTAGTAGGTTCTCTTGCAGGTGACCTTGTCGATTGATGACGTACACGTTATCAGTTCGAAAGAGCTTCTTCCTTATGGACTCAAGTTCCATAAAAACGTGATCCAGAAACATTTGAAGAAGCCTTCGGTCATCTAGATTGGGATGAAGCTATGAATGAAGAGTATCGTTCCTTATTGGAAAATGATACTTGGGATCTTGTTCCTCTTCCAAAATGAAGAAAACTTGTCAGATGCAGATGGATTTACAAAACCAAGTTTGGACCAGATGGAAAAGTGGATAGACATAAATCTTGTCTTGTTGCTAAAGGATTTTCACAAGTTGAAGGCATTGACTATACTGAAACCTTCTCCCCTGTTGCCAAAATGAATTCTATTCACCTTGTTCTTTCCCTTGCTGCCTCCTTTAAATGGGAATTCCATCAGATGGATGTTAAATCTACCTTCTTACATGGAGATTTTCATGAAGAAATCTACATGGAACAACCCCTTGGCTTTATCCAAAAAGACTCTAGCCTTGTTTTTCGCCTTAGGAAGTCTCTCTATGGTCTCAAATAAGCTCCTCGGGCTTGGTATGCCAAAATGGATAGATTCCTCTTAGATAATGACTTTTCTAGGTGTCATTCTGATAACACTGTCTACACCAAGAAAGTGGGTAATTCTTATCCTTACTGGTAGTGATCCAAACCATATAAACCATGTGAAGTCTAGCCTCAAAAAGAAGTTTGAAATGACAGAATTAGGACACTTACATTATTTCCTTAGTCTTCAAGTCTTGTAATCCAAGGAAGGGATTACCCTCTCTCAATCCAAGTATGTCTGTGATATTCTACACCACTTTCACATGGAAGACTATAAGCCTTCCCATTCTCCCTTTCAGTCTGGAGTCAAGCTTTCAGTCAACTGTACTACCCCTGAAGTTGATGCTACCTTATACCGTCAACTTGTTGGTAAACTTTTATATCTAACCCATACCCGTCCTAACCTTTCCTTTGCCGTGTGCCTTATCGCTCGGTTTATGCACCAACCTCATGAAAGTCACTGGAAAGTAGCTAAAATAATACTTCGATATATTCGAGGTACGGTTCAGTTTAGGATTCATTACAGTGTAGGAGCATCTCCCTTGTTGATTGGTTTCACTAATTCTGATTGGGTTGGTGACCCTGATGATCGGAAGTCCACTGCAGGATATGTATTCACTCTTGGTTCAGGACCTATTACTTGGTCTTGTAAGAAACAAAGTGACATCTCCCTTTCTTCAGTAGAAGAAGAGTATCGTGGTCCAGTTCAAGCTAGCAAGGAACCCATGTGGCTTCGTCAAATCTTGTCTGAATTTGGTCTTCATCAGTAGCATCCAACTACACTTTGGTGTGATAATTAGAGTGCCATTCAGCTATGTAAAGATCTAGTTCAGCATCAGTGTATGAAACACATTGAAATCCACATACACTTCATCAAAAATCTCATTCATGATCTTGTTCTTGAAGTGCAGTATTGTCCAACCAATGATCAGGTAGTCGATATCTTTACAAAGGCTCTCACAGAAGCAAAGTTTACCAAACTTCGATCCATGCTTAGAGTTCAGGAAAGTTGTCATTAAGGGGGGATAGGCTCTAATTCCTCCTTCCTTCTCCTATTTTGTCATTTTTGTAAATCCTTCAATCCTATCCCAATTTATTTGTAAGGGGGGATGTTAGGATATTTCAACACATAGGAAATAGGCTCCTTTTGTGTCACCTTTGTAAATCCTTCAACCCTATCCCAAGTTGTTCTTAAGGGGGGATGTTAGGATATTCTGACACATAGGAAATAATCAAGAATAACTTAGTCTAGTGTAGAGTTAGGTAAAGTGTGTTTCTTTACCATGTACATTTGTAACTTATAATCCGACGGTCACGATTTGTAATGATCCGACGGTTATCTCTCACCTCGATATTAACAACACTTGATCCATGGCTTAACATCCGATTTGTCCATGATCTCTATTTAAAGAGCATGGAGGGTCATTTATCCAGTAACCGTTTATGAGAGAAACATATGTAACTTTTCTTTTTATATTAAAAAATTCCTTGAAGTGGCTGCGTTGGCTCAAGGCGTGGATTTTTTCCTTCTTTGAGGGTTTTAACCACGTGATTATACTCGTGTACTGATTTGTGATCTATTTGTGAGCGGTGACCTTTGGTTCTTGATCTACGGAACTTACCCTGTAAATTCCTACAACCAATGGGAAAGAGACATCAGATCATTTCTCTTGTTGATCCTCAAGCTAATTTGGGGCTGACCCAAGCAAAAACTCAAGTTTTTCCTCTTTTAGAAGAGGACTTCAAGGAATATATAATTAAATCTAAAATGAAAAATTATTCTAAAATGCAAGCAAAAAGGAAAATTATCCTTATCCTATTTCAATTACGCAGATATAGATCTAACCCAACCGAGAGCGAGATATTTTAAATGATTGAGTTTTAAATATCTATGGCTTATAATGAATATCAAATTAATAAAATAGTTCAATTAACTGACATTATGTATACCAAAACACATTCTATTCAGAGACCTCTTAACTAAGATAATCAACCAACAACATTTAGGAAATAGTTCACAAAAATGATATTTCTTGTTAAATCGGTAATTCGAATAATTAAACAATAATATGCGAAAAATTTTCACAACATAACATCGTTTATTTAATCAATATTAAAAGACATATTTATGAGTAAATAGTTACTCGGAAATCAGAATTCAACCCATAAGAGCATAGATAAATAATAACATATAATTGAGGCAAATTACACATACCAATAAAACTGCACAAATATGAATAAAATGACACATTCCTTCTATTATAAAATGAAACTAGTATTTAAAACAATAGTATTATAAATACTAATTTATTGAAACAATTTATCTAACTCTCATGTCAAACAGTTCTTTACAATTCTCAAATTTCTACTTTTAAAACAAGAGTTATAGAAGTACAAACTCTGTTCTCCATGCATAATTCAGAATGCAAAAGGAAAACCTCAATAATCCCAAGATCTGAGTTTTATCTCCTCTACCCTACACCTCTAAACCCTCTAGATAATAGTGCCTTCAATAATTCCAAAATTCCAGAGAAGAGAAGCCCCTTATTACATTCTACAATCTACTATTTATAATATTTACAAAAGAATTATTCAATAGAAAGTTTGTTAAAGAGTAGTTCTACTCAATCAATATTTATTGGATCAAAATCATATTCTTCAATTTTTGGAGCATTTTCATTGATTTATATATTCTTTTACTCATATTTTCAACTTTTTGCTTTTAAAACCAAATAAAAAACAAATTTAAAATACAAAAATAAAATCAAAATGTCAAATCTAGAATTAAAATAAATCTAATCAAAACTTAATTACATAAATAATTGAAAATGAAACCTAATTTTTCTATTGATACATGTGATGATATAATTGGTCAAGGATATCATTAACGAATGAATCTATACTCAGAAGAAGTTGTGGGCAAATGAAATTGCAGAAAATAAAACTCAGAAAATTTATTTTGTTAAAAAATTCGGAGCTTGATCTTTTGCTGAATTTTATACCCAATAAATGATCAAATATGAAAATGAAACCACTTCAGGAATAATATCCATGATTTTATCTATAAAATGAGTCATCGTGGGCCTCATTTGGTCAAGTAAAACTCCATTTATGAACTTCCAAAGTTGAGGAATTAAAATTGCTATAATTCTGGAATTTCTGTTGCTTGAGCTAAAAATCATAATTTTAAAATTAAAAAATATAATCCCAAATTAAGTTACAATTATCTATTAATTAATTATAATTATGTTATTAATTTTAATTAATAAAATACTACTTGAAAATAAAATAAAATTAATTATAAATTAATTATAAATTAATTAAAATATAATTATATTATATTAATATTATAATTTCATTATATTAAAATTATAATATTAAATTATAATTAAAATATAATTTATCTTATAATAAAAATATAATTTATTATATTTTAATATAACCATTTTTCAAAATATTTTTAAGCACTCAATGAATGGAATACAAAGAGGGGAAGGTTAATACATGAGGGAGGAGTTATAAAGAGTTTATAAACGTTATATTAAAAAAATTTAACACGCCGCATTTTTTCCTAATCGCAAAATCGTAAATTTTGAAGTGAGGTGTTTGAGTGAAATGACAATATGCGATATCACAAAATTTTATTGCAAGTATTTAGATCGCATTTTATTGGAAGGAGGAGAAGGGATGTGATGTGGGGCTACATGGGATTAACCATCCTACAAATTGGACTTTAACTATTTTGCAATTTTAGAGTTTTTATTTTGGTAATTTGCTTTAAAATAACAAGTTGGAGTAAATTACTAAGATCCTAAAACGTGTTTTTGTGTATTGTACAATTTAGCTAGGTCATTTTGTAGGATTGTTAGTGAAAAATGAAAGAAATAGTAAAAATGAACTAAAAGTTCATATTTACAATGAAGACTATTTTAACTACAAAAATTGAAATATTGGTACATTTTATACATTTTTTAGTCCAAGCAAGAAAATGATCAACCTTCAAAAGAGTTCCATTTACAAACCGGTTGACCAAATGGAGCGAAATAAGTATCATTGGAAAGCTTGTGAAAAATTGGATTCAATGAAATAATCAAAATAGAAATCCAACAAAAAAAAAATGGAAAAAATTGCAAGTTAGTTAACTTAATCAAAATCATAAAAAGTTCTTAGCCAAAAACTAATAGAAATGGTCTCATTATTTGAAGTAAAAATTCAAAAATGGGGGGTGTTGGGTTTTCCCTACAACGGGATCCAAATATAGTTGAAGACACTAAAATTCAATCCTACCAAACACCAATCTGTACTTTTCCAAGCACCGACTTGGACTTCACGAAGCTCTAAACACTACGGGTCCAACCCTATCTTCCCAACGCACTAACCTTGTCACTTCGAGGCTCCAACCATATCTATCCAAGGCTCCAATCTTGTCACTTTGAGGCTCCAAATCTATGGATCTAGCCCTATGTTACATGCACCAACCTAGTCTTCTTGAAGAATCCTATCTTCTAGGGTTCCAACCCACAACTTCAATTCAACAAGATAAGTTTAGCAATAATTCACGACTCCCAATATCTTCTAGAATGAGCCTTGACAGTATATACACCTTGAACATTGCCCTCAAACGATCTCCAAGGTATTCAAATCATCAATGAAAACTTTGTCTTATCATGAAGGTGTCACCACTACTCTTCATGTTACCCAAACTAAATCTCCAAGGTTGCCTCATGATGAAATCATCAATGCATTATGGTCTCTAATATTGTCTTCAATAGGCTTCTAGAAATATTCAAAGTGTCTTTAATATGTCATCACAAGAACTCTCCAACTGTTCCAAATACTTCACTTCCCCAAGGCTCCTAATACTCCATTGTCAAAAAACATTCACTGCTCCAAGGGTCCTAATACTCCACTGTCAAAAAAACTTCACTACTCCAAGGTGAAGTTTCTTCCAAGCATGTAGGTTTGAGGCTTGTTTTGAGTTTAAAAAAATGTTCAGCGTCCTTTCCACAGGTTCACAACACCAAAAATGTAATTCAGAGCTCAAAAATATTGAGCCTTCAAGCCTCCATAGTCTTTTCCTTGAATTTTAGGAACTGATTTGTTATAACTCCTCAGATCATTAATTCAACGATCCTTCAAGTGATTGTAATTTATGAGCTGCTTTGGAGGACATCACAGTGGAGATGCCAACAAATTTTGAGCTAGAGGTATGATCTCCCAAAACTGGTCTGATATTTGTGGTATCAACAAATGATCAGAGCTCCTGTAATCTGTAGTCTGAGCTCTATCCAAGATGACTGCCCAAGCCAAACAAAACATCATCTAATCACCTTTCCACAGGTGCAAATCCAAGGTATAACGACCCTCCACAAGAGATTTGATCCACTACACTGAGTTACTAAGGCTTACAAATAGTAATATGAGCCTTTAAACATCTGTAACAATGCCTTACTATTGATAGTATTAACCTCCACTTAATTATCCGAGGTAACTATGGAAAATTCTGAGCCACGGTCCTTGTCACGGGTCCTAGTATAGCCCTCTCCAGGTATGAGCTTGAAAGGTGAGTTTTCTTCAATGAAAATCAATTTCTGAGCTCCAAAACACATGTCTTAGGTAAGGTATGTGTATAGAAAAATTTCACTACAATTATTTATAACTTTCCCTACTCAGATCTGAGAAGAGGTGTCTCCCACAGGTGGAATTTCACACAAATATTATATTTTTTGTTCACACAAATGATGATGGTTCTTAAATTTTGAACCTCACAAATGTAGGTTTGTCCGAGCCCCTAGAGGTGACATTTCACCACAAAATTAATTGCCCACAGGTTAAAGTTCCCAATATATTTTAACCCAAGCAATTAAGCTCTTAAGATCTTCTCGACCTCCTGTCTTTCTAATCCTTTGTCTCTGAAATTTTCACTGAAGTTTATATCTTGAAATAAAGTATATTGACTTGTATTTATACTTATTTGGTCTCAACTAAGAGACGTGTCTCTTTTTCATGGAGTATGAGCCAACACAAGTCGGGTCACCAAAAGTAATGATTGTCTTTACTTAGAAACTCAATTTACCCCAATATAGAAGGATTTAGAAGACAAATAATAGCTTGCTAGAAAGAGGAAGAAATCCTCTATAAGCCTATGCCATTTCTACCTTCAAATGAAGTCATTTTCAATTCATAAAAAAAAATTTGTGAATAGTCTACATTATTTTTCCATGGTATCCTTTAGGATTTTATCATTTCTTTTGGCATTCAAGGTAAAGGCTCCTTCAATGCTTGACAATAATGGACCTCTTAGGATCATGAGTCAATATATAAAGGTGGTTTTAGGGATTCTTCATTAAGAGCAAGGATATCATATTAGTGCTTCTTCATTAGGGCTCCAAGTGACATTTATTCATGTCAACATTAAATATAGTTAAGGATTCATAGTATACATGACGAATCTAGGGTATGCACATAATATTAGGGTTTCACACCTTAGGGTTTGCTTCAACACTACTAGGGTTTCTCTAGTGTAAGGGAAACAAGGGTTATTCATGTATCACAAGAATATCTTCCATCTCAACAATTCCATATTCACATAAATGACAACTTTGACCAACAATATCCCCCTTTGTCATTGGTGGAAATATTCTTTCCCTTTCACCAATTTCTCCCTCTTTGACATCAATGGAAAATGGGGTGCCCAGTTACTCCCCCTATCAAGATGCTTCTTGACATGTTGCTCCATCGTATTTTAATCTTTTCTTCATTAATGATAGTACTCCATAGATATTTTTCTCCCCATGTCATGGTGCTTTTATTTAATGTACTTTCTCCCCCTAAGACTATGCATGCCTTCATGGAAATGGATGAGGTGGATGATCATCCAACTCCTCCTGCCTACATAAACTCCTCTAGCTATTTTTTTTGCTCGAGAAAGATTGTTTCCTTGTAATCAAGTAGAAGACATATTCAACAATCATCCATCGAGAGATATGCCTCATAGCACGATTGCTCATGTGTGACTCATCAAGGGTTTCATAGGGTTATTCATGAATAGCTTCTACAACATTGGACAATAATCACGAGCTCCCCTTGACAGTATGCATGGTCTCCTTTGTGACAGAGTCTCATAATCAAAACTTGAAATATCGTATTTTCCAAAGGCATCTTCAGCAAATCAGCGACATTTGTTGTTGGCTCGAGTGTTCAAGAGACTTTTTGATCTAATTTTATTTCTTCTCCACACTTGTCTAACTTTATTTTCTATATTGGTAGTCATGGTTTTAGCTTGTTTAGGGAACCCAAGTCAAGTTACAATCATGAACCATATGTCCATTTTTATGGAAATTGAACCACTCCATCTTGTTCATGAATGAGGAATCATGACTTCTTCTTGCAAAGTTTCTTCTAGGGAGCTGACGAGGACCATTATATTTTTCTTTGTGGTATTCCCTACAATCCTTCATCGTGTGCCCAAAAATTGTAAAAGAATAGAAATAACCAAAAAATATACTTTGGTACCTGGGAAATGGAAATTGTCTTGATGTACCTCTGAAGTCTTTTTACCTTGGGATTCTTTGGCGGTATCCATTATCTCTTGCATCCTTGATACCTTATGCAGAGTATTTCCTTGGTGTACTTCTAAGGAAATTCTGCCTTAAAATCCTTTGGTTATATTTATTTCCCCTTGCATTCTTGACACCATCTGCATATCTTCTTGGAGTAGGGTTTCTTCTAATGCCATCTTGACTCTTCTTGTCTTTGTTGGAACTAGGGGCATAAATATTTCTTCCATGCTTCTCCACATCTTTGTTGTTTGAATCATTAGGGTTTGCATCATTCTTGCTTGAGGGTTCACCTACATAGCCAAAACCTGATTTATGAAGAGGATATATTTGATGACTTAGGATGTAATCTAGAGCTTGAGAGCGCTTGAGACTCTTGTTCAGATGATCAACATATTTCCTCAGGAGATCAAGTTCATCTTTCATCATTTCACATTATTCATCCTTCTTTTCTAGATGATTCTCAATTTCATCTTTCATCCTTGAAGCTTCACATGTTTCGGCCTTGAGAGAGGTGATATATGATTTTAATTTGAAGATCTCTTCATATTTTTCTTCTATTTAGAATATCATGGAATTTATTTCATTTTCTTCTTTATCGACTTGTCCTTCTAGGAGGGTCAAAACTTCCATCACCTTTTCAACTCGTTGTGCCTACTTCTTTGCTTCTTCTAGTTGATATTTAAGGGAGGATACCTCTTCCTTGTGTCGACTAATTTTTTCTTCAAGTTTGTTCAAGTCTTTGTGTCTTTGTTCAAGATGGCATGGAAAAATGTCTTCCCTTTTCTTTAATTTTTCCAATTGATTTGTCATGGATATAACTTCTTCATGATTCCTTTTCTTGTTTTGATGAAATTCCTCCTTTATCTTGGTGAGCTCCTCATCTCTTTATTGTACATGAAGCTTGAATAGGTCAACTTCCTTTTTTGTCTTATCAAGGTCATGGTAAACATCTTATGCTTTCTTCTTGAGCTCCTAATTTTCCTTTCTCAAACCACTAATATCTTCTAGGGAAACTATAAGTTTTTACATGAGATATTCTTGGAGATATTCTTCATTTTCTTCATCCTATTTATCCTCCTTGTTCTTGATTTCTTCACTCTTGTTTTCAGATTCCTTTATGGGATTTAGATTTCCTTATTGCTTTTCATCATATTCTTAATTACAGGTCATGATCAAATCTCATTTTGAGTGAAGATCTTGAAGTTTGGCCCACATATCTTTTGCGATGAACATTTTTCCACTTTGGACATTATAACATTGGGTAGCCCACTCAAGATTTCCTTCATCACTTTTACATTATACTCCTTGGATTCTTCTTCCATCATGATTTCAGTAATCACTAATTCTTAGACTTCAAAACTTTGAGCCATTAGAAAATTCTTCATTCTTGCCTCCCATATAACAAATTTTCCATTGAACAATGAAGCTTTCCCAATTTGATTGTCTTCAATTTTCATGGTTGAGGAAGAAACATATTTATAAGGATTGGAGGATTTCTTCCTTGGCTTTTTCATTTTTGTTCTAATTAGGATCAACCTTCAAGATGTTAGGCCTTAAGTGAAGGTATTGGCTCTGATTCAAATTGTTGGAAATACTGAGAGGGGGTGAATCATTATTTCTTTTCAATTGTTATTTTTACCAGTTATATCGCTTATAATTAGAACAAAAAATGAACAATAATAATAAATACTTTTATTAGTAATATATAACAAGGACTTCAATCCTATTCTTTTCAATGAATCCAATAAAATAAAGTGTAGGATTCCAAACCTAGATGAATACACCAATCTTCAATCCTACTAGGAACCAACCTGTACTTTACCAAGCACCGAATTGGACTTCACGAGGCTCTAACCTCTAGGGCTCCAACCCTATCTTCCCAAGGTAGAAACCTTGTCACTTTGTGGTTCCAACCTCTAGGGCTCCAACCCTATCTACCCAGGGATCCAACATTTTCACTTTGAGGCTCCAACCTCTAGGGATCCAACCCTATCTATGGTATATGCACCAACCTGGTATTCTTGAGTAATCCTATCCTGTATGGATCCAACCCACAACTTCAATTCATCAAGATAAGTTTATAAATTATTCACGACTCCTAATATCTTCTGCAACAAGCCCTAAAAATATCTACACCTTCAACAATACCCTCAAACGATCTCCAAGGTAGTCAACTCGTCAATGACAACTTTGTCTTCTCATGAAGGTGTCACCACTGCTCTTCATGTTACCCAAACTAAATATCCAAGGTCACCTCATGATGACATCAACAATGCATCATGGCCTATAATATTGTATTCAATAGGCTTCTAGAAATCCTCAAAGTATATTTAATATGTTTCCCAATAACTCTCTAAGAGTTCCAAATACTTCACCACTCCAAGGATCCTAATACTCCATTATCCAAAAAACTTCACTGCTTCTAGGATCCTAATACTCCATAGTCAAAAAAACTTCACTACTCCAAGGTGTAGTTTCTTCCAAGCTTGCAGGTATGAGGCTTGTTGTGAGATAATAAAAAAATGTGCAACCTCCTTTCCACGGGTTCACAGCACCACAAATGTAAGTCTGAGCTCAAAAATACAGAGCATTTAAGCCTCCACAGTCATGTCCTTTAATTTTATGCACTAAGTTGTTATACCTCATCAAATCATCAATTCAATGAGCCTTCAAGTAACAATAGTTTTTGTGTTGCAATGGAGGATATCATAGTGGATATTCCAACCAATTATAAGCTAGAGGTTTGATCTCCCAAAACTGGTTTGAGATCTGTGGTATCAAAAAATGATCCAAACTCCTGTAGTCTATAGTCTGAACTCTATCCAAGATGACTGTCTGGGCCAAACAAAACACCGTCCAATCACCTTTCCACTCCGGGTGCAGATCCAAGGTATAACGACAGTCCACAATAGATCTGTTCCACTTCACTGAGGTACTGGGGCTTAAAAATCCAAGCCTTCAAAGGTCCGTAACAAGGCCTTACTATTGAAATTATGAACCTCCAATTATTGATACGAGGTAACTGTAGTAAAGTCTGAGCCATAGTCCTTGTCATGGTTCCTAGTATAGCCCTCTTCAGTTCTAAGATTGAAAAGTGATTTTTCCTCAAGGAGAATCATTGTTCGGAGCTCCACAACACATGTGTGAGTTAACTTCTGTGTATAGAAAAAATTCACTGTATTTCTTTAGAACTGTCCCTCCTTGGACCCGAGAAGAGGTGTCTCCCATAGGTGGCAATTCACAAAAATCTAAGGTTTGTTGTTCACACAAATTGATGAATAATCTTAAAATTTTAGCCACATAAATGTAGGTATGTTTGATCCTCTAGAAGTGACATTCCAACACCGAATTAGTTTCCCATAGGTTCGAGTTCCCAATATATTTTAACCCAAGGAATTAAGCTCTAAAGATGTTCTTGGCCTCCTGTCTTTCTAATCTTTTGTCTTTTAAATTTTAACTGAAATTGCTTGCTTTAAATGAAGTATATTAACTTGTATTTATATTTCTTTGACCTACAACCAATATATGTCTCTTGGTCATGGAGTATGAGCCTACATAAGTCGGCTCGCCAAAAGTAATGATTTTTTTATTTTAAAAATTCAATTTCTTCCAATCTAAAAGGATTTAGAAGACAAATAATAGTTCATTTGAAAGAGGAAGAAATCCTCTACAAGTATATGTCATTTATGCCTTCAAATGAAGTCATTTTCAATTCATCAAAAAAAATTATGAACAGACATCATTATTTTTCCATCGCAACCTTTGGGATTTTATCATTATGTTTTTGGAATTCTAGGTAAAGGCTCCTTCAAGGATTGACCATAATGGACCTCTTAGGATCATGAGTCAAGATATAAAGGTGGTTTTATGGCTTCTTAATCAAGAACAAGGATATCATATTAGGTTTTCTTCATCAGGGCTCCAAGTGACCTTTATTCATATCAACATTATATAGAGTTAAGGGTTCATAATATACATGAGGTATCTATGGTATGCACATAGGATTATGATTTCACACCTTAGGGTTTTCTTCAATACAACTAGGGTTTCTCTAGTGTTAGAGAAACAAGGGTTATTCATGTATCACAAGAATATTTTCCATCTCAACAATGCCATATTCACATCAATGACAACTTTGACCAACAGTAAATACATTTTTTGTGACCCTTGGTTTTCATCATTCAAGAGGTATCTTGGACTTCTTATCAATGTTGGGATTCACTTAAGCATTTTTGCCTTCCACGCAAGTGAATGTGCCAAATTCTTATAATCTGAGAGAGAAAGTGAATGTGTCAAATTCGCATAACCCCAAAGGATTAGGTTTCCAATACATACATACATACATACATACATACATATACATATACATATACATATACATATACATACACATACACATATACATATATTTATTTATTTATTTATATATAAGTGATCAGGTGCTCAAAAATATGCTCAAAACTTAAAGTTGTCGGAATAGCGTGGAACTTGAACGACTGCGTAGATCTCATCATTCTGAATCTGACATAACTCCTTTCATGGAAAACCGACACCGTATGCTTCTGAAAACGAGCTCTGTTTTTTTTCTTAAACATGCAAAATTTTGGCAAAAAGTGTGCACGTTTCCCAATCAGTAGTTTGTATAGTTGACTGGGCTTGTTGATTGGGCATGGTTGACTGTCTCATTGGACCAATCTGGTCACACCACTTGTCCAAATTCTATTGGTGTTGGTTTTCCATTTTTTTATTAGCTGGTTGGTGGCCAACCACATGCTGCCACGTTGCCCAACCAGAGGCCGCCACGTGGCAACCTGGGGACCACCAAAAATTTTGGTTAAAGTATGAATTATCTCCGCATTAGTCAATGTCGAGACCACATTGCAAACAACATAGATTCCTACCGGTCGGGCTACCATAATCCTTATTAAACCATAGTCCGTGAATTTAATTTGAATATTATGTGGCGGAAGGTTTGGGGTAAGGGGCCAGGGCCCCCGTATATGTTACCATATAATCAATGGCGTGAGACCGTGGGCACGGAGGCATGGCCTCGTGGATTTTTTTAATTTAAAATCATTTCGACTATTGGTGATATGGTTTAAAATTTGGGTTTTATGCCTTGGCATGCATTTTAACGGTCCCATAACTTGCACCGAAAATGAGCCAAATTTTCGCTCTATTAGTGTAATTTAGGGTGAAATTGTAGGACGGTTCTAAAATTTGCGGAATTCGTAGAGCGACTAGCAACAAATCTAGGGAAACTCATAACGTCTTCAGTTTTTGACCAATTTAGGACCAAAATTAAGCTTGACAAGCATTTTTTGGAAGTTTTGAAGCTAATGGAATAGGTTTTGAAGCCATTGGAGTATTGTAAACTAATGTAATCACCATATTTTAGCATAATGATATAGGGCCAAGCCATTATAAGCTGGACCAAGGAGGCGTAGCACAGGAGGGATGAACTCCTTCATCACTTGTTTTGTTTTGGTTATTATTATAGTGTATTTGTTTGTATTTTTATGTTGTTCATAGTTTTAATTCATGCTTTATGTGTGTAAAAATTTAACATAAAAGCTCACAAAAACTCAATTTTATCACTTGCAATTTATACAACCTTAAGCACATTTACATTAAGATCTCATACAGATCAATAAACCCTTTGTTTTTGTTCCATATCTTCTATGTAGAAAAGACATGATCTATATTGTGTTATTGATATAGCATATGACATATTGTGTTATTGATGTCACATCGTGACAAACAAATAAAAATATTACAATGTGATAATATAGTCAAACATATTCAATCATTTTTAGTTAATTTTAAATAGTTAACTATTGTAAAACTTAGTCAACCATATGTTTACCATAGTCAACCATAATTAACCTTTTTCATCCATAATTATCTTAAGTCAACCTTATTTGGCCATATTCAACTATCAAAAGTCAACCATTATCAACCTTAGTCAACCATACTTAGTCATATTCAAGGTTTAAAATTGTTTAATAATAATAATATTAATGTTAATAAGGTTGGATATTAATAATATTATTATTGATATTAAGGTTGATTATATTAACAATAATAATATTAATATTATTATTAAGGTTGATCGTATTAATTAATAAGGCCTATTAATAATATCAATATTAAAGCTTATGAATAAGTATTAATATTTATATTTAATAACGTTTAAAAAATATTTGATTTTATAGATTTTTGGCTTCTGTGATCCATCATTAAATTATGAAGAAATCTTTAGGTAATAATCACATTACAAAGAACAATGTCGACGCGTTTCGAATCAACATTGTTTTTTGTAATGTGATTATTACGAAAAATTTCTTCATAATATTTGATTTTTTTCAATATTTAATTTTTAATATAACATTTATAATATTTCTAACAATACAACCATATTCAATTATGGTTAAACCAACTCAATTATAGTCAACCATGATAATCCGGTAAGTGAACCTAAAATCTTTTAATTTCAAACCTAAACTACTTCAATTCAGAAAACCTATAGATTACGGGCCCACACAACCTCTAATTTCTACCGCAATGGAGATTATTCACCTTCCAATCCTGCGCAACAACAAACTATCACCTTTGAAACCCCCAAATCCATTCTAACCTTTGGTCTCGATGCTGGCGTTTGACCCTTTACAACTTCTCATAAATTCGAGGCCTGAATGCCACTCCCGCGAACTGTATCCCCGAACTCATGTGCACCTTAGCATCAAAGGTTAAGGTCTTGACCTTGGTCGGGGGTCGGACGAACTTGAGGGTCGGGGTCAACCCTTTCATTTTCTTTGCAGAGGATCTTCACTAGCGTAGGGCCTGACCGACCGACTGTGCCTTGCCGAAGTCGGAGGTTGGGTTGATCGACTCCTATCCATGCACGATTACCATATTCAGAGCCCGAAGGCCGACCAACAAGTCGTCCTCATTTCACCGACCCTACCCTTCTTCATTTCAATTCCAATGCCAACATCCTCGGTTTCCTTGCGTTGGTTCTAGGCAGCTTATGACAACAATTTGGCCTGAACCTGGCCCGTTTAGACCACCCTTCTCCCTCCTGTACGATCTCTGCGGCAATAAAAATATCGTGTCACTCACTCAAGTGAAATGCAATGACTATGATAATAGGTAGGGTCTCGAACACCCAGAATTCTTGGATTAATAAAAAATGACTTAGTTAAATAAAAAATGACTTAGTTACAGATAGGGGCCCATTCGGCTTGACGCCACTCTCGGCGGCCTGATATCTACATTGTGTACACATAATTCAAACTTACAATGACATTGCCATGCTTCCCATTTAAAAAAAAGATCCTTAAAAAAGAATCTTGCCACGTTGGGCCTTTATAAAGGTTTACACATAATTCAAAATTACAATAAAATGAAGGAAATCGTGTCTTCTATCTTCGGCTGCCATGACGCTTTCCTGGAAGTGTCTCAAATGAAATTCAGTTGGGGTGGTGGGTCAATGCTCATGCTCATGCATCACATAGTTAATATGTTTTGTCGCATTCATCTATAGTTAAACATTGATAATTATGGGTGACAATGTTCATTCATAGTTCACTACATTTTATAATAGAAAATATATCAAAGAAATATCAATGTTGTAATCTAATGAACAAAAATCGGAACAAAAAAAGATGCTGCATGTAATGATCAAAAACTTCTCATTACAATGTGACAAACAACAATCAATATTTTAATGTGACAAACAAAAATTCAATATGGTAACGTAATAAATAACAATCAAATCATGGTTACTAAGGTTTACTATAGTTAGGCATAGTCTTCCTTGTCAATCTTAGTCAACCATAGTTAACCATGGGCAATCATAGTCGACCATGAGTAAGCATGATCATCTTCGTTCAACCATAGTCAACATGTGGTCAACCATTCAACAATTGTTAACTTTAGTAACTTATGAGCAAGCATGGCTATCTTCTATTATCCAAAGGGACCATAGTCAACCATGGTCAATCATTGTCGGCATAGACAACCATCATCAACCATAGTTGACTTTGTTTTCTATGGTTGACCATAGTCAACCATGGTCCACCATCCACTTTAGTTAGCCACAATCAATGACGGTCAACAATGATAACCATGACCAAGTCAACTCTAGTTGGCCATAGTAAAAATTTGAAAATCATGGTCAATCCATGCTCAATGTGGCAAATGATGGTTAACCATGGTTAGAAAGGTCAAACATGCTCAACCAAGGTCACCATCGTTGAACATGGTCAACCATGATCAAACATGAACAACCATGCTCAACCATAGTCAATCATAATCCATCATAGTCAACTATAATTAGTTGTTGACAACCTTGGTCACACATAACCAATTGTATATTGAGCATAATAAACCCTCATTAACCATAATTTGAACATATTTAGCTATAGTCAACTATAGTCAATTATGGTTTACTAATCCTCCACAAGTATGATGGTCCTCAACTAGCGCAACCACATTACTAAACATGGTTGATATACGTCGATTGGCAGTGTTTTCTATATTTTATATAGTAATCGACATGTAAAAATGACGTTCATTAATATATATCATCCATATTTAGATTAGTAGTAAAATAAACACAATTTTTATTACATTTCAGGATACCCAAAAAAGGGGCTAAAGCGTGTGTTCAAACATCTTTTAGATACTTCCAGCAAAGCTGTAAATGTAATTTGTGCATGTTCATGTAGAACCTAACCAATATGGATTAAATTAAAATATATGCAGTTCTTATAGAAATATAATTAATAGTTGTTTTTTTTTTAGATATTTTTGGTGGATTTTTCCAATCAAATTTCTTGGCAGAAATTCATTGAAATCACAAGTTTAATGTGTAACACTGCACAATAAAAGTGCCCTGGAAGTTTTTAAGGATGTACAATCAAAAAACCATTTTGGATAACACAAATCAAAATTTCACGTCAATTTTTTTTACCTATTCCACACATATAGGTAAAAATTTGTAGAAATTAAAAAATAAATAATTTATTACTTCGACATTGCCGTCCATAGTGAACGTACATCTATGAAGTTGGTCGAACTTGCTACAACAAGTTATTTAACATAAATTCTCCGGCATACAAATAAGTGCGTCATCGCTTATTTAACATATAATTCTGCAGAATATGTAAGTCAGTGGATTGTTGACTCATCACAGTGAGCAGTACTGCCGCCATGGGTGTTTAGACAAGCTTGTGTTCACGTGGACGGGGACAAGTGAACCAGGCCAGCAAGGCTGCCAACCACGGCAGCATTAATGGATGTCGTTGGCTCCAAATGACTGTAATCAGACCTCACGTCATTGAATTGATCATTTGAATCAGGCCCTCCAACTACAGCTCCAACATGAACGTTTGGATTCGGTGAATCTGTGTTGTACCACTCTGAGTATCCCTCGTTGCAACCCACCTTGTTCGGCATTACATTAATAGATGGAATGGAGGCACCTCGATGATGAAGATGTTGGGGATACTGGTTTCCAAACCCCACCATATAAGAAATCTTCAATGGGTTCTTGCCCAGTATGTAATCTACCTGATTAACTCCATAAAATCAAAAACCTTAAAAGTAAGTTTTGTAATGATAATTGATGGATTAAGTTTATTGTTGTTACGAGTGAATTTAATTGGATTGCAGAATTCAAACATATTCTTGAATTTTCAATCTTGTTTACTTTGTTTTAAGTGAATATAATTACCTGACTTTTTGCAAAACTTTGAATATCTGAAACCGAAATTGAGACACCACCACACTTTATTAAGGAAATATTTGCATCTGCAAGTATATCTGAGTATACTAGCATTAAATTTGAAGCGCTAGTCACGTACTGTAAATTGCTACTGTCTCTTGTGTGAAGAAGACCACCTGCATATCTGCTGTGGTTAGTTTGTAAAGAAGGAAAATAATGTGGTAAAACCAAAAGATGTCCAGCAATATACTTGCAAATTTCACCCATTGAGATTAATTTATAGATTAAACTTTGTTTAAGGAAGGATTTACTTGGTTTGTATAGAGACACCTGGACTCGTTCGAATCCGCAGTGTGCTGCTCTTTGGCATGAGGGCACATACGAATGAATCTGCATCCGTTTTATACTTCTGTAACGACTTCTCACCAGAGAGATATTCCTGTGTATACTTCAATCTGATCAGTACGTCTGTAGTATGGAAACACTACTAAGTTTACAAGGTATACATAGCTTTGCTTTCTCTGATTTTAAGAGTATCACATGCTTTTAACCATTACCATTAAGCCCATTCAAAATATATACAGGCGTGAACGTGCTCTCTATACTTCAATTGTATCTTCCTTCTAGTCTTAAATATGCACACACGTGACATGATGCTAGTGGTGATCCATCAATGCTGCCCGCTGCCCTACCCCATACTGTAAGAGCGTGACATTTGGCGGGTTAGGTCATGTCCTGTGTAACGGTGCATTAAACCCAATCATGTTTGAGAGTAAGTACACACAGAGTAAGTACACAGGTGCATTAAAATATGGACGCGTCTACCGAGCCCGCGTTTTGGCCCGGACGGCAGAAATTTGCCGGAATCCGGTCAACTAAATTTGCAAAAATCAGGTAGTTGCAGTGCTTGGAATCCATTTTTGATAGTGGAAATGGATTCAGCACTATCAAAAACCCCTGGGGCACTCAAAATACTAATGTTTAACAACTATAAACAAGTTTCTGGGCAAATCTTTGCCGGATTTTCTGAAAATCGTGGCCGGAATTTGAGTCAAGACGCGGGCTCTTTAGACTACGCTTTAAAATATTTACAATAGCAGTAAATCTAGGTGAGTGATCCATCAATGCTGCCCGCTGCCCTACCCCATACTGTAAGAGCGTGACATTCGGCAGGTTAGGTCATGTCCTGTGTAACGGTGCATTAAACCCAATCATGTTTGAGAGTAAGTACACACAGAGTAAGTACACAGGTGCATTAAAATATTTACAGTAGCAGTAAATTTAGGTGAGTTTTATTTCCCAATTTATTTGTTCATAAATGCCTTGAAGCAGGAAATGCCCCCTTAAGATGATGTACTGCTTTAATTTTAGGGTGGGTATTTCTTGCCTCTGTGCATTTATGGGTCGATGGACTCGGAAATAAAGCCCGCTGTAAATTTACAGTACACGGGTGCATTAAAAAAATTGAATGGTGTCGATTAAAACACGTTCTGTGCATTTAGTTTTTGCTCATATGTGCATTCAGTTTTTGCTCATGATTCTCTCTCATGGTTAGAAATTTGAATTTGTAATTCCAGCAAATGGAAAAAGCTATTGAAATCGTGTAGTTTAAAAAAATCACAAAATAATTGAGAAATTTCAATTATGAAAATTTTGGGTAGAAATCTGTGAAAAACCTATTGAAATCTCGTAGTCTAAAAAAATCACAAAATAACTTAGAGATTTCGGTAAGATTATGAAATTTTTGGGTAGAAATCTATGAGAAAGCTATTGAAATCGCCTAGTTTTAAAAAATCACAAAATAACTTAGAGATTTTGGTAAGATTATGAAATTTTTGGGTAGAAATCTGTGAAAATCTTAGTTAGGGGTGTCAAATTGAAGGTTTTAAGGTGTTTCAAAGGTTTCAAGAGTTTTTGATGGTGGTGAATGCATTTCCACATTAAAAAGTACTATTCAAACATTCCAACTACCTATATCTTTGAATTTATGTTTACCAGATTCCCGTTAAAAACTACCATCCAAACTATTTTGTTGCTTAAGACAACATTTTTTATACATAAATAACTGTGATATGGTGTTGACATTTTAGAAATTCTTCCATGAAGGGAAATCAAAATAATTTCAAATTATTTAATGGTAAGTCATCATTATTTTGATTTCCCATTAAAGACATTTTCTTTCAATTTCTAATTTAAGAAAATATTCTATAAAAATTGGCCTCCCTCGAAATTATGGTATACTCTGATACCATGTTGGAAAATGGGAATAAACAACAGAGGGATGTGTTTTCCCATTTCAACACAGGGAATGCAAATATGCGGAAAATAAAATCACACATACAGAGAGCGAAAACACACAGGAGAGGAACTGAATTCTTCTTTTCATTCATCTCTCTAAAACATATGAAATTACATTATTTTTAATACAAAAATGGCGGAGCCTGTGACTTAATGTTATTCAATGCTAGACGGGATGAATAACCACATAATCGTCCTTATGCTGCGAAAGCTCCATTGCTCTATTTCTATATGAAACTACGTACAAAACACAAATTTTTGAACTTGAAATGTTATGGGTTTCAACTTCAAAACCACATCGCATCTGTGCCTTTATCGCAAATCTCATTTTGGCGATTTTAACTTTTAACTAGTGCAATACGGGAAAACTTAAGTTCTTACGATTGCGATGTGCGATGGCACTATCGCATCGCAACAGAAAAACTTTAACTTGGGAAGTGATAAACTCCTGAGCTTGCGACGATCGCAACTTAAATAAGATAAATTGTGGGTGCATAAAACTAAGTCGTAAGAAATGCGAAGTGTAAAATGCGGGTGCGCTAACTAGTAAATGATAAAACATGCAAAGTGCGATTTTAAGTTTTGCAATATGTGATGATGATGTCGCATCGGAATATCGCAAGGTTTGGTGCGGGGCGAAAAAGTTAAATGTTATAATGTGCAAAATGTGGTATGCGGGCGGTAAATAGCGGGGAGTGCGAAAAGTGAAAAGGTAAGGAAAAAATGAAATACAAAGGTTTGCATACGATTTGGTAATGCGGCAAGGTATGATGGGTCCCACTAAATCACATCGACGGAAATATAAGTTTCGGCTAAGCGTTAAGAGGTAAACCTTAAAACTTGCGGGCTCCGATGTGCGAGAAAAAGGGAAGTGAATATGGCGGGTAAGGAATTAAACATAGAGTGTGACTCTAGTACTCTATTTCTTGACATTGCGTGAAAATGCCTGCAAATTTAGATCCTATGCTTTGTCCTTCCTACAACAAAATTCAATTTAAGTGTCGTTGAGAGTCTTATTCATGGCAGTGGTTGGGAGTATTTCCAACAACTTCTGTATATTCCGAAATATTTTTAAAATAAACCATCAAATTATATTCAGCATTGTTACCTATATGTTTTAAGATTTCCTTTTCAATTTTCTTGAGAATGTACAGATAATGAGATTTTATCAATCAATCAACATATGTAATCTAAGGTCTGTGAATCCACTCAGGGTATCAAAATTGCAAAATTACTGCAAGAATATGCGAAATAGCAAATTTTGTGACTTGCCCAACTCCAGTGAAGAGAAGTCACGAATATGCTATTTTCTCCACAATCTGTTAATGATTTTGCAATTTTGATGGTCCAGCTGGATTCAGCAGTACGACATCAAACTTTAACATGTAGCATAAGAGCTGAGTACCTGTGCTAAGAGTATCTGAGCGCCTGCAAATTTGTTATCCCAACTGAATTCAGAGACCGTGTCACTTGATCCTTGGTTATCCAACACAAATTGCAAGTAATATTGATCTCGTGTTGCTTTATAAAGCCACACAGCAGCCCATAGCAGTTCGTCCTGTCCAGCATTACATGAGAGAAGCTCAACTGCGTTAATCCGATGGTCAATCTCATTTTTACTATTGACCTCAATTGAAATCAGTGCATGAATTAAATTAGTGTTCTCTGTAAATGGCTAGAGGCTTGCAGCAGTATGATGGGATACATACTTGGAATCCCGAAGAAGAGCAGTAGAAAGGGCAAGATGCTTGATAAGACGCATGGTATTGATTTGCAAATTGAAAAAGCTGCCCAAAAAACAAAGTATAGACAATCATGGTTTACTAATTCTTACCATGCAAGTTTTAGCTAACTAACACAACTACATTTTCTTGTTGATAAATATAAATAAGTCTCAATTTTTATGCATATGAAAATAAATTTCAATATTAACTATATTTAATGTGGATATTTAAAATAACACAAACTATAAAATTTAATCTAAAAAACTCACAAAATAACTTTGAAATTCCAACAAAATTATGAAAAATTCCAAAAAGAATTTACCACATTTACTAATATAATTATAGTGATGTGAATACCTAAAATAACACCAACTAAAACCTATAGTCTAAAAAATCTACAAAATAATCTTGAAATTCTTACAAGATTATGAAAAAAAAAAAAAAAGTTTTACCAGCAAAAGACTACCAAACTATTTTATTGGGTAAGTAAACAACTCCAACCTAAAATAACATTGAAATTTGTACCACTAATTTAAAGTTTTGAAGCAATATTGTGGAATACAAAAAATTCAACTTGTTCCATGCAATAGCTATAAAGCACTTGTATAAACAATTATGGTTTACTAAAAATAGCTAACTAGCACAATTATATATAAAAATAAGTGTTATTTTTCATACATATGAAAATAACATCCTATATTAACTAATATAGCTATACTAATATAAATCGTAAAATACCAAAAATAACACAAACTAAAATAACATGAAATTTGTACCCACAGATTTAGAGTATTGAAGCAATATTGCCGAGTAGGAAGAATTAGACTTGTTCCAAGCAATTGCTGCAGACGACAGAGCCGCGGAGGCATCGGCAGCAGCTTCGGTTCCAGGAGAGGATGCGTTGATCTGGTACAATGTTCGGGGAGTATCCATGTCTTCTGGCCTCTCCCAACACTGGTGATCGCTGTTCCCATCACCCACCTTCATGGATCATTTCCACCATTATTTCATTAACATTGAACACACAAAGAGCTTTGTAATTCTCCATATATATATATATATATATATATATATATATATATATATATATATATATATTCATATTCTTGGCACCCTATGAATCCAGGTTGAATGTAGATCTATGCTTATGTAGTTCACACATTTGCATAAACAGTTTTATTTTAACATCTATATAACAGACCTTAAAATTGAACACAGACATCCATGAGAATAACCTGAGTCCATAGCGTTGTGGGAGTTGTATGAGCCTTCATTATAAAATCTGTTCCCCAGCGAATCGCTCGGAGCAAGTACTTCGTCTGGTTTGCCTGAGATAACTCGTATCCATAATGAGAAGCTGCCCAAGAAAGGAGGGTCACACTAAATGACATGGGCCATCCAAATTTTACGTTGTCTCCTGCATCATAGTACCCTCCCTTCAAATCTACCTGCAAAATCATTGAAACAGAAGACCTAAGAGTAGAGCAAGAGCCATTTAACAGTAACAATTACAGTTAATTATTCTGTTTTATTCGCATTATGGGCAGTACGTTGCCTAGACTGCCATCTGAAAGGCCAGAGTCTCCCCTCCAAGCCACTCGTTGATTCGAAGGAAGCTTTCCAGAGCGTTGTCCTTCGAAAAAAAGAATGGACTTCGCCAGTGCATCCTGGTAATCTATTTCTTCAACATTGTGATCATTAGCACCCGCAAAGCTTAATACGCTTAAGGTCATTACAGACACAAACAACACAGAAGCCATTGAAAGCCCAGACATGGTGTATTATTGCAACACTATTTGCTGGTCTGCACCACATCTCTGCTCCAAGATATATGCAGTAATTTGTGGCTGAAAATACGTAAATTGAATGGCAAACGGGTACGGCAGGAGACTCGTCGTAATAAGAATAGTCACGGGATTCCCTACAGAAAAGTTTTCGGAAATTGCTTAAAATATATAGATAACTATATAAAGCCGATACCCTATGGAAAAGTTGAAAATCTTTCGAGATACCCTATATATGCAGATACACATTCACATCACCGCATCAAAAACCGATGACGAACCTCGATAAGAATCCCATCTGTTATTTAAATTGAGCTCCTAATCCAAAGAGAATGTGCACGACATTTTTCCATTAACTTTAATATTGACTTGCATTTCTTAAATTCTGATCGATTCTCTATTTTCATACATATTTCTCGTGCTGGAGCTCCGTTGCTATCCGAGGCTGATATTACATTAAAGGTTTTCTCTGGACTAAGGCCTCCATTTCGAAATTCAATAATTGGACTGAGCAGCAACCTGTATTACTATGTCGGTAGAAATAAATAATGCTCAAAGGACATGCGAAAACTGTCATAGATTAAAGAAGTTGGGTCGATAGACATCCTATCCGAGGCCTTCATGTGGCACTCCTCGCTGTTTTTTCCGCGTTAGTATCCATTGTTGTGTTGTGTTTTTATTTTCTTTCGCATTGTTGAGAAGGAAGAAGAGTAAATAACACAAAGCTCAATTGATCCAAAGCTTAGTTAATTGTCTTTAAATATAAAAAATTCTTCATGGGAGTAATTATCTTATTTTAACAAGCAGTGCTTTCTGAATTCTTTGAATTCATTTTTCTATGAGGAACAGGATGAATGTCGAGTGTTTCCTCACCAGTTGTTGTAGCAAGACATGGATCCATCCTCTCCACTTGTGATAAGCAAGATTACACATGGTCTATTAGAATATATAATTAACTCCCTCACGGAGATTTAACTATATTTAGAGAGTAAGTTAAGTAAACATTGAGTCATGTCAAGTTATGTGATAGATGAGTTTGGTAAGTGTGTGCATATCAAGTTACATTAGGCTAGTAGTTAGTCAAAAAGGTTAAATACCTTTCACCAGGTTCAATCAAGTTTTGTGATCAATAGAAGAACCGCAGCTCGTGTGTGTTTTGTATGTGAATTATTTGTATGATTTTGTGCCTTTACTCTTATGTATTTCCAACAAATTGGTATCAGAAAAAGGTTACAAAGACCCAAGCGATGACAGATGAACATTAACCCGTGTGGGAGAAGAGAGTTTTTTTTTCTCTTATTTAAAGCAATAACACACTTCATACGTTATATACAGGGCATTATAATCCAGGTTCCTTCAACAGAGAGTCGTGTTAACCCTTCTCTTTATTTTTGTAGTCCATTTTTTTATTTCATGCAAGTTTTTTGAGGTTTTGAGGTCCATTCTAGGACCAACGCACCCCCACATAATTGAAATATGTGTTGCACCTAGGAAAACCATCATTGCTGGGAGAGTTGCAATGCTCTGTCATGCATTACTGGGGTGTGTTGGGTGCTAAATCCTAAGTTTTTTTATCCATTTTCCTTCAAATATTGTCAATTTTTTTGCATGAAAATGAGCTTAATGAATCTCTTGTTGATGTTTCAGGTGTTCATTAGCACAAAATAACATTCATTTAGAGAGAAAGAGAAAATGAAGAACATGATTTAAATGTAGAAAATGATCCTGCTACCATCCAAGCACTGAAAAATTATGGATTGCTAAAATTCTTCTAGCTTCCTAGTATGAGGAAATAAATGGAATTGTTGAAATATCTTATTCGTTCATGGGATGTTCAAGCACAAGAGTTCATGTTTTGGGAACATCTACTCGAGATAAAGGTAGAAGATATCTACTTTCTCACGGGTTTATCCAGGAGGGGCGCCCCCATCTCTCTCCTAGGTGGGAGAAGTAGTGGGGAGATAATGAAAGATTATATTGCTACCTATTACAAATCTCGAGCCTGACCAACTAGGGATTGAAATATTAATATAAAACATGTAACCCAATTACCTTTAAGAATGATCTTGTTCATTATCATAAGATTGGCAAGTAGCTTAACACTTCATGTAGCAAGTATATCGTAAATGCAGTATGGGGTAGAGTGTCTAGAGCCAATAGTTTTCAACTGGAGTGAGGAATTTTTGGTCAATATAAAGGAACAATTCACTAAAGAAAAAGAGGGGAAGTTGAAGAACTTCGGCTATGGTTCAATCTTGGTTTATTTTTCTCTAAAGTGGGTGCCACTTCTTCAGCCTCAGCAAATTACACTCGAGCCTATCGATCTAAGGGCCCCACGGATGAGGAGGTGGATAGATCATATGTCCCAACATGCAGGATCTTCGGCTATCAACTTCTTTCCAGCCTTATTGGATGAATGTGTAGACATTTCATTATGATCAATGCTTTTCCTTACGTAGGAATGGATTTTCGTGATGATCTTAAGCTTGTTCTTCCCGAAGGTGAGCAATGAGATTCTTCAAGTAAAATATTTCAACCATTTAAGTTTTTGAAAGCTTTACAATTTTTTTGTGTGTTATTTGATGTTTCTTAGACTAAAATATTGATGTTTTCATGCAGATATTTCACCAGTTAGACCAGTAGGTGTTTCATATCTCCATTCTACAGAGGGATAACCACATGAGGAGGCAGTGGCATCAGTACAAGTTGTTGTGGTGGGACGGGATGTGTTATGGGATCTTGAGGTAGCTGAGATCCTATGAGAGGTGGAGCGCGACATGGAGGGGCTGACGCATGGGATTGATGAGGCCGTGGTCAACCAGATTCCCATGCGAATTTAATGACATGATATCAGAGTGCCTAACTGTAATCGTCGATTACTGCAAAATATATCTTGTGTAGTGTCATTTTATCATGATCACTATTTATTTTTCTAGTTAGATATTTTCATGTAGTTTTTTATATGGGTGATGTAGCCATACGTGTTTCGGGGCACAAAGTTTGTAAAACCAAACTTAATATATATACATATTTTCAATGTTTCCTAGTTCCTATTATGCTTTCAATATGATGTGATGTGATCAAAAACTTATTTACATTCATTGCAAATGTCTATCTAAAATTTAATTATCTAGAACATCTGCTAACGTGTTTAGATTTTTAGAAATATGTTCATATCGTATGAAATCAAAATGTATTTCTAGAATACATACTCTTAAAACCATGCGAATAATGGTGGGACTTCTAAATTAATAGACATTAGCAAGTTGCAGTACTACGAGTTGTGAGTCAAGCCTCAAGACTAAACCGTGGATACCATGTGAAATAACATGAGATAGTAGTTCAACCGCTGTGTTATACTAAAAAATGTTGTTAGTAGAGCAACCAATGAAAATATCTTTCCTACTCATTAGCTCGACATTTGGAGCAAAGATAGCCCATGATGCAGAAGATAGGTCCCAAGTACTATGACAAGCACTATCAACACAACCAGTGTATGGTTCGAGAGATGTCAACATCTACAAACCAAACGTAAATGGGATCAACAAAAACCATGGGAAACTCTGAAAATACACACTCAACACACCTATAGACAGTATGTACACACTGTACTATGCATGACATCAAGCATAGTTTTTTGAGGTACAACCCATTCCTAAGTTACACCAATGGAACTTCATCAAAGTCTACTAACTCATAGACCCGTTTTTCAAGGACTCGCTTGACAATGTAGGGACCCAACCACATAGGTTGGAACTTTCCTGGACCTAATTTATCGGCCTCCTGGTCATATAAGAGAACTAGGTCTCCTTCTGAGAAGACACAAGGCTTTATATTTTTTTCGTATTGCGCCTTGATGTGTATTTTATGAGATTCATTGGCTAAAGCAGCATCATGTTGAGTTTCATCCAAATTAGTTAGATGTAAAATACACTCCTCCTCTACAGAATTAACACGAAGAAATTCGACAGCTAGTTTTAACGATGAAATTTCACATTCGATGAGGAGGATCACTTCCAGAACATAGACCAACTAAAAGGGTGTGAAGATGGTAGTAGTCCTAACTGAGGTTCGATATTCCCACAAGGAAGCATAAAGAAGCAAGTGAAAATCTGATGGGTGGACCCCTACCATACGTTGAAGCATAGTCTTAAGAATGTTGTTAACTTCCTCAAGTTTTCCATTAGCCTGAGGATAGTAGGAAGTGGAATTTTCATGAGAAATTCCCAAATTAGCAGCTAGTTCAGTCATCATATGATTCTAAAAATGCTTTCCGTGATCCATAACTATTTCTTGTGGAACACAAAACTGAGAAATAATGTGATTGAAGAAAAAATATGAAATCGTTTCTCCAATTTTGTTATATGTAGGCATTGCCTCGGCCCATTTAGTAAAGTAATCTACAACAACAATGATATAACCATGCACCCTGGTCGAGTGAGGGTTATATGTCATGAAGACAATACCCCATTTCGCAAAGGGACCAACTCCAACAACGAGATGAAATGGAGCAAGTAGAGCACGGATCTTATAATTGTAGATATGGCACACATGACACTTCTAAACAGAGAAAATAGAGTTGCAAAATACAGTAGGAAAAAAGTAACTAGCGCGTAAGATATTCTGCACGATAATGTAACCAGATAAATGTCCACCATATGTCCCTGAGCGGCATTCGTTAAGTAATTTCTCGACCTCCTCAAGGGTTAGGCACCTCCGTAAAATCTTATCAATACCATGACGATAAAGGGTTTCGCCAATAATAACGTAATTTCAGGATTGGTATCAAATATGTCGCTACTCCGAGTGAGAGGTATTATACCGGAAATCCTGGGTCTAGAGATAAATCAAAAAATATCCATACCACGGTTCAGATGACGAAATCATAATTAATAACTCATCAGGGGTAGAATCTTCAGATGTATATTCAGAATCAAGGGAAGGAAGGATGCACATTAGCTCACGCGAAAACTAGGGATTTCTTTGACTTGGATTTGATGAGCTCTAGGTCGAACTCTTGCAAAATAATGATCCACTTAGAGTATTTTCCTCCGAGTAATTGACATGATAGTATATATGTCATAAGGTTTCAATTTGAAACGACTGTATTTTTCCAAAGCAAGATGTAATGGCGAAACCTTTGGATTGCTTGAACGACAACAACAACCAACTTTTCTACGTGAGTATACTTGATTTTGATATCAATAAGGTTATGAATAAAATAATAATCATATTTTCAGTCCCTATATCATCTTCTTGGACCAATACCATTGTTATAGTACAAATGGAAGCAGCGAGATACAGGAAATAGTCACGCTGATAATCAGGGGGTATAAAAGATATTCCCAAATCAGTACATCTTTTAGGTCATCAAACGCTTTCTGAGCAGCTATGTCCCAATGAAAGAGGCCCCCTTTTTTCAGTGAGTGAGTGAATCCTTTGGTCAAATCAATATAGCTAGGAACAAACCTATGTAGGAAGTTAGCTTTCCTTTGGATTTTTTGTAACTAAACTAGAGAAGGAGCTACAGGAAAATCAACGATTCCCTACAATTTCAGAGGATCAATAAAAATTCCTTGTTTTGAAATGAAAAAACCCAGGAGTATACCAAAACCGACATAGAAAACACATTTGTGTGGGTTAAGTTGAATCTTATAGTGTCTAAAACGGAGGAAAATAGTGCTAAGATGCATCAGGTGATCAAACCGATCTTATTATTTTTATTCCATGGGATATAATAATTATTTTTTGTGTGTTTACTTTGCAATGTCATTATTATTTGCTTGTGTGTGAGTGAGTGAACCATGACTTCCCCCAAGACCTATGACATTCCATATCTAGATTATTTGAATTTGTATGTTGGATCACATCAAATGATATTCATATGGCTAGCATTCCACGGTGGCATCAAGAGATAATTGAGATTGTTTTTATGTTTGATAAGAAACTTCTGACGAGTTTCATGGAGTTGCAGGTTCATCTTCTAATTCACCTACTAGATGAGGTTGAATTAGTTGGGGTGGTTTCTTGTCATTGGATGTTCTTCTTAGAGATGTACATGAAGAAATTGGAAGGTTTTGTTTGAGAAAGGGAAAAACCTAAGGCGTCTATGGTAGAGGGGTACATATCATATTTCTATTTCTATTATGTCAGTGAGTACATCAAGCAGATCAACAATGTACCAAGTGCGGTGATTTGGGATGATGAAAGGGATGAATAAAAAAGAGAAGGGGATCTTCTTGAAACGAATGGAAAAGGCACATGATAAATATTAAGTGACTTATAATTTTTCAAATTTCTACATAGTAACTATTCAAACTTAACTTCATAATTTATATTTTGATCTCATACATACTAGATATGTCGGTTTGATTTCATAGGCGAATTAGAAATTGAATCCATCAACAAATTCATTCTTTATAATTGGGAAGCGATACAAACGTGGGTCACATTATACGAGCAAAAGAGGAGGAAATGGGACATTGACACGAAATAATTCATATGGTTGAATGGTATAAACATGCCTTATCCAGATCATTTAAAATAAAATATGACAATGATATGCCCCAATATTTGGGTTACTAACCAAGTCAAAGAGAAATACAGTTCATCTGGTCATTACCCACGTGTTGAAGAGGATGCGCTAAACAAAGGGATTGGGTAAAAAACTCGGTCATAATCTCTTTCTGTACATTTTAAACTTCATAATGCACCTTTGAATTGTAACATCTATATTTTATATTTTAATTATGTTCGGGTTATTAGACACATGACACTTTGATTCTTTCATTTTTTTATAGGTGCATTTGTTTCCATCTATCTGGGCATATGGACATCGTTTTCGCATGAAGGATGTCGATGATGGACGCATGACACAATACTCTAGAGTGGAAGTTGATTTTGACCAATCTATTCTTGCTAGCCACTACAATCAAAACCTAATACAAGGGACATTAGGTTATGTCGAAAAGATACAAGAGATCATTGAAGCAGACTTCTCTTCATTCCAATGTGTTATTTTTAGGTGAAAGTGGCGGGACACATTTGATTGGTGTAGGTTTTAACCTTGAACATAAATTATCTACACACGAATCTTGTAACAGAAAATAAACAATAGCGAGAACATAAAACATAAAATAGATAAACACAGAGATTTTCCCCTGGATCCCAAATTGGGACGACCAGCTTGATTTTTCATTATTCCTTTTAGTGTTAAAACACATATATATACATGCCGAAACATACATAAACCCCAATCCATTAACCCTGGATTAGAACATAACCGTGGTTCCCTTGACCAGATCTACAAAATAACAGGGGCCGAAAACCATCGTACCTAAAAACCATGTGCAAAATCATGCACAAAACATGGGTGGGTCCACCTATGAGTGCGTCCACACACCAAACAAATTTTCAACAATGGGGGCTGCCTCCCCCCTTGTGACCCCCCTGCTGCACCCAACGCAACGTAAATCATGTGGGGCCAGTTGTGGAAAGAATATAACACATACCCAAAAATTGGAATAATCTAAAGGAAGATCGTGATAGTGGGTTGATTTCTATCAACTCTAGAAAGATGTGGCATGAAGCCAGAGAGTCTTATGTTTTCCCCAGACACTACAACTAGGTGTTTTTCTACCCATATGTGTTAGATATGGATTGGTGATTCATATTAATACATGACCACACATCAAAGCATATTTTTTAGAACACCATTGTTATCACAACAAGCAAGGAATATAGTTAGGGTGATGACAATCGAGAGTGATATGTACTTGTGTTATTTCATCATTTATACTATTGTTGCATGTTTTTGTTTTCTTTATTTCACTAATTATATTGTTTTTTATTTGTCTTATTAGAATTTTATATAATTGGTAAGATTCACAAACTTTTTTACACGTGTGAAATTTATAATTTATAATTTATAATTTTAACATATTTATTTAATTTTAATTTTGTGATAAGTTTAATTTGGATTTTGTGATAATTTGGTTTTCAACTTAGTTGTTTGTGAGTTTACATACTTTATCATTGTTTTTTGAAATATTTAAATTATGCCCCAATGTTGACTAAACCACAATTAATTAAGTAATTTAAAATTTTGATAGCAATCAACTTATGAAATAATGACAAAAAAAACAAATATATGAAAATTTGCATCCATAACATTTTACAGCCAATAGAATGCTTATGATTGGAGATCATATCTTTTTTATAATAATAATTTATAGGGTAGAAGATTCTACTCAAAAAGAGTAAATAGTATAATAGAAATAACATTTATTCATATGTAATTGTTTTTTGAAAACGAATTTAATTAGAATGAATATGTATGAACTATCTATACAATAAAAGAATATTTATGGTAATATATTTCCATTTTTTATTTGAAGTATTTTTGCATGTTATTTCATTTATAAAATTTTGATATAAGTTCACCAATATATAACATATAAGAAATATATATATATATATATATATATATATATATATATATATATATATATATATATATATATATATATATATATATATATATATATATATATATATATATATATATATATATATATATATATATATATAATTTCACAAAAATAAACATCATGATGATAATCATCTAACAAACATAAAAAATAAAAATAAATAAAAAATCTAAAATACACATTCAAATTCACTAACATCATCTAATTATATACACCTATAGCACATATAAATGTCATTAGCTAGCACAAAATCTAATAATTTAGCACGGCGTCATCATTGTGATCACATCTAAAAATATCCCATGCAAATAGATCCCATGCTAATTATATCGTTTTTTATTCATCTTGTTGGAATTTTATATAATTAGTAAGATATTAAATTTAAATTAAATTATTAAGAGTTGACATAAATATTAAATTTAAAATTGCTTGAAACTCCAATAATTTTAATGATAAATTAAATTTTATTAAAATATATTTCTTTAAGTTATATTAAATCTAAATTAATTATAAAAAAATATGACTCAAGTTTTTTTAATTTAATAATAGATTGAAAGATTATTTTTATATTTTTTAAATAAATATTATTAACAATAGTCTATTGATTACATTTTCTTATTTATTAATTTAAACATTATATATATATATATATATATATATATATATATATATATATATATATATATATATATATATATATTGTAAGCTTGGTAGTTCTTATTTTTCTATTAATATAAATAGAAAATTATAGCTAGATCAGAAAGAGCATTGGGTGGCCGCAACTTGCCCTGTGGGAAACCAAGTTGGCCACCTAACAGTTTTGTAGCCCATCCAAAAACAATATAGCTTAAGTCTTTCCAACCACGCAAAATACGACTGAATATTTATATAGTTCTTATCTCCTACATTCCTATTTACATAAGAAATAGTAAATGATATTCGAAGATTCATAATCATAAATAAAAATGAAAATAGAGTCATTGTCATACTATTCAACCTCTTGAGAAAAGGCAAATTCCACTGGTGCAAAGTCCTGAGTAGTGTTCCCCAGGTGTTCTGTTGGTGCCAGTACACAAGGAAAATTATCTTCAATGCGAATAAGAAACCCTTCTTGTTTGCGCAACTGAAATTGCAGCTTCTTGAATTCCTTTTGATAATTCAGGAATTCCTGAATAACAATGGCCATACTCACTGCAACATGTTCCAGGGCCTTGGCCAATATTCCTTTCATCGACCAGTATAGGTAGAGAGTGTGTTTAAATTGTGTCATTCATCTACGAGTTTTCCCAGGGTCAAGCACCAACTCACACCATTCTTTGGTCTCCATATCCATTTTCTCTGCATGATGGTTTCAATTTTCCTCCCACTCCTTAATCAATTTTCGGATCTCCTCCTCAGTATTATCCTGGTAGACTTCCACAGCCCTTTGATGATTTTCCTAGTGGGTTTCCAACCTCTTGGTTTACTGGTTGGAGAGCTAGACTGGCCCTCAGTCTGATGACCTCTATTTTTCTTGCCCCTTCCCCTCAGGATCAGGGTAAGTGATCTGAAAATGACCTGAGTTACTTAGCTCTATTTTAGAGATTGACTGTAGGGGCATTTACTGGATATGTCACCCTTAAAGAAAGGATGAGATCTAGAGGCTACCTGGCCCTCTACAGACTCTGTCTATAGAACTTTATAGAGATTAACACTCAAGTTATTAAAATGCAGAAATTTACCAAGATATTTCCTATTCCTTGTACAAAATGTGAATGGCAGTATTATGAATAGTTATTGTATGCATTAACTGTTTAGACATTAAATAATCTATGTATGTTTAGATTGAACAATTTCACATCAATCAAATAAGAAATATCATAAGACAAAGAAGTTTGTGACGAAGTTCATCCCTCCTGGACTACGCCTCCGGGTCTACCTTAGAATTGTGTGTATGTTGTATTCTTCAAGCCAAGAGAAATATGCTACAATGAATCATCAGTTGCACTACTGATGTTGCAGATATGGACCATTCCTTAAATAGGCTAACTGATAGAACTCTTTTCTTTCAACAATAAGAAAAGACATGGATGATTCGCACATTAAAACAAAACTGAGGAACTGAAGCTTTATGGACCTTTGACTGGATGGTGGCTGAAAGAGTTTTAGAAAGTCAAATTTGATCTCGTCAATCATCAACGTACTTAGATACTGACTTTATGCAAGTAGGATGGCCTTTGCTCCTTCAATAAGCCTGCAATGAGAAACTCTCCACCAATTATATCTTATGTCTTCCTAAGAGTGCCTACTTCTTCTTGAAGTAGGGAAAACTCTCCTCATCACTCCTCTCATGAGGTCTCTCCTCTTTTGACTTCAAGGTAGCTGAACTGGTTTGGCATAATAAAAGTAGATCTCGTCGACCATCAACGTACTTTGATGTTGAAACTTATGCAAGTATGATGAGCTTTTCCTCATTCATATAAACGTGCAAGAACAAAAAATCACTACCAAATTATGTGATATACAATGTAAGAGAGTTTAATTCATCTTGAAGTTGAATAAACTCTTTCTTCCTTTTCCTCTCACCATTCTCTCCTCTCTTGAGGTCTCTCCTCTCAAGGTGACCTTCTCGAGAGCTCTCCTAAAATGACATTTTCAAGTCTTTTTATAACAAAGAAAAATTAGGCTTCCTCCTTTGATTCATCCAAATCCAAAAGGTTCATGCCTTAGTGTCACTTTAAATTATAAGGGATTGGTTTTAATTATTGGATAACATGCATATCCATTTGCATACCAATTTAGGCTTCATGATAAACTTTTTCATGATTTGATGGCTCGATCTCGAATGTTTCAAAGCCACATCTGAAATAAGTTGAGAAATTATTTATGAAAAGGATCGAATCCCTATCATACCATACACCTAGGGATTAATCCGCAATATTTAGCACTGAAATTTAATCAGAAAACCCATATTAAAACTTTGGATATACTCTGACTTCTGGCGTTCAGGCTAACGGTGCGGAGAAAGGTTGACAACGCATTTGAATAGGCGGTGGTATAATTGCAACTAGCCACCTGTGGTTTATCCGCCCAACCGTTCTGCGTTGTAACAGTTGTCCACACAACATTCCCGCCGCGGTTTACAACTTCTCACATGTTGTAACATTTCCGAATGCGGTCAGAACTTTAACACTTGTTACATAACATATCTTTGACACGGTCTTTATTGCCACGCGGTTTACAACTTTCCGGTGTAGCCTTCAAAACTATGGTCACAAGATATTTCAACTTCCCACGCAGTCATCGTAACTCTATGGGAGTTTATTTGCAACGGTTTTAAAAACATAACCCGAGCCATTAAAATTTTTATATGCCCGACATCCAAACCCTTGGCACTATGGGTTTGATATATGTTTAAAAACCCGACTTCTGAACCTTGCATTAAGGTTTTTGGCATAGGTTTCGAACTTTAATATAAAAACTTTTGCGCCTAAAGGTTTTACATCGAACCTTTTAATACTTTGACTTTATATCATGGGTTTCTTACCCATCATCCAAACCTTTACAAAGGTTTATGGCATAAAAATTGCGCTAGGAGGTTTTAATTCCATAAGTTTATGAAACTTAGGAATAGGACTTTAAGACCATGTGCTAGGACTTTGATTGATTTTTAGTCCTAGGAATAAATCTAGGCCTTTACAACAAATTAAATGTGTTTTCATTTGACACTTAGCGCTAGTCCTTAGGACTTAAACCTATGACTTAGGATTTAAAATTAGTCCTTTTCACCTTAGGATTTTTTTTTTATCCATTAAGGTTTACAAAAGCGGACTATAAAATTTTTTGACCTTTACAATTAAGACTTAAGACAAGTTTTATTACATAAGTCTTTTAACAAACTTTGTTGTTTTTTTCAGAGGTCAACTTGAAGATGTCTTTATTGGCACTTTTGAAACATATTTGCTGGTGTCAAAATTGAAGTTGATGTCGATCGATCTCAAACATTTGAACTCACAAATTTGATCAATACCTGAATTATTACATAATCGACAATTACCAAATTCCAAATAACCATCTTGGTCATTTGGGTAATTTCGATACAATTTTAATAATTCTAAAATTGGATCAGTACATGATGGAGTATCTTCTTGGGTCATATTCACCAATTTTTAGTAGGTATAAATTCCAACAATCTAGGTACGAGGAGGAATACCAAGCCTAGCATGACCCAACTCTTGGGTCGCGAAACTTTCTTGCCCACGTGTCCATTTACCAACATGCATACATAAAACCTGCCCATAACCAAAAACATACATGTTGCACTCACTACTCTAACCAAATTCCTAACAATAGAATGGGTTTTATCCCCATTTTCCTTCAGACTATAATCATACTCCTCCTGGAGTCCCATAATATGAACTTGACACAGAGAATTGAGACACCACTCCCTTAGATGGAAGATTTTGGCAGACACTATTCTATGGATATTGGGATGGTTACAGAGGTTACCCCTATCCCAAAACCTACCAAAATTTCTCCAGTCCATCAGAATTGACACCTTGCAACAAGTTCAATACCCTAACTTCATGCCAAGGCCTTTTGACCAAACAAAGGATAGGTTTGGTGCTGACCCTGAAATTGTCTGGATTGTCCAGGATAATCCCCGTCTAAGACAACCATGCTCCATAAATAATTGATATAGTCATAAGAACCGGATTCAAAATAAGAAAACACCACAACCAAACCTCATTAATGAGATTCGTATGCAAATTCTGGACCAAACACACTCGCCCCATCGCTAACCCCGACAGAATCCAACTAGACCACCCTATGACCGAGACCCACCAAAATTTTCGTGTGAAGGCAGACGTTTGAGAAATGAAAATATACTAGAGAACCAATGCTAATTGCATATCGAGGCTCTCTTGTGTGTGACCCTTCCTTCTTCTGTCAAACACCTTCTTCACTCTACCTCGAACCAGATTCTCCCCTATGTTATCTTGCATGCATGCCAACTGATGGCTCGATGTTGAAGTCTGTCGCCACCCTCCACCTTATTGCATGTGCCTGCCTTGCCAAACTTGCTACACTTGTGAGGGCTAGCTGGCATGTCCTTCCCACCCACCATCATAAATATTCATGCGTGAGTCCCATCACTGGGTCACACCCCAAGGGTATATTTTAAATAATAATTATGATTAATACATATATTTTTTAATGATGTTTCATTCATAATTATGATTAATAAATAAACTTTAATTTATTAAATTTATAAAATAAAATTAATTGTAATTTTATTTTTATAATCTAATAATCTATGAGAAAAAAAATTATAGTTGATTTTATAGACCAATCAACTGTATATTTTAATTTTATTATAAATATTAAAAAATTTTCATTTAATGATTACATGTTGCAATATACGTTTTGAAAATTAATTTCATAGATTAATTATATATTCTCTAACTTTTGTATTATAAGTATACTAGAAAGGTAGTTTTTTTAGAGGTTTCTACAATTTAATCGTGTGTAAAATTAATTTTGTATTGTAGTGAGTAATTTTTAGACATGTTCTATAAATGGTTTTTTTTATTTCTATGTTTTCTATAAGCAAGGACTATGTTGCTTGCAACCCTTGTTTGAATAAGAATTTCGTTATAATGAATATGTATGAACTATCTATGAAATAGAAAAATATTTATGGTAATTTTGCAATTATAGTTTTAACCATATTTAAATTTGTAAATTATAAAAATATATTTTCATCTTTTATTTAAAGTAAGTCGTTTTGCATATAATTTCATATATAAAATTATGATATAAGTTCACCAATACATAATTTATAAAAAATATCACTTCATAAAAATAAAAATCATGATGATAACCATATAACAAACATAAAGATCATCTAAAATTCACATTCAAATCCGCTAACATAATTTAATTATATAAACCTCTAGCACATAAGAACATAATTAGCTAGCACACAAATCTAATAATCTAATAGGCCATCATCGTCATGATCACATTTAATGAAATACAATAATTGTCTAACATCATCACCACCCACATCCTCAAATATACAACTAATATTGTTAAATAACTATAACCTACACATACATCCGCAAGCACATTAAATGAACATATCTAACATGACATAACAATATACACATCAAAACCAACATATAAATTAAGTACATCAATATGAAAAAAAATGCACCATATATATATATATATATATATATATATATATATATATATATATATATATATATATATATCAAGTCAAATAACTACTATAAAATATCTAATACAACAGTAGTAGTGGCAGCCTGATCTATAACAAAAGACGATTAACAAGAGTCGAACTATGAGGTGGAGGAGGAGGTGGCTGGTCTGCTCTCTAAGGAGAAAAATGAGGCAATTTGTGATCATGAGGAAAATGAGGAGGAGGTGGTCGAGTCCTACCAAAAGGATCACTGGCACCCTAATCATGATCTGGTGGGGTAGTACATCTAGGTGAACACTATGTATCTGATGCATAACCATCTTGGGAAGGTGGATTACTACCAGAAGGATCACCACCCTGATCATCATGATCTAATGGAGTAGCATTGCATGAAGACTTTGTATCTACTGCATGGTGGTGATCCCTCTTCAATGCCAATATAAAATTGACAGGCCTAATGATATAACACAGAAGAATCATAATATCGCGTGGAAATTCCATCCAGAGCTCCAAGATCCTAGGATTTTCTCTGATGTATCAATCCATCTTAGGGTGGAATCCCGCCTCCCAAAAATTCTAGATAATCAATCACCAAACTCTATCTGGAATCTAATATCAGGATTATGGCATGACCACATGCCCGTGTGTATCCAATCAAGATGTCCCTCAACCTTTGTGGCCTCGGTCATCTCTGCATCTCCATCCGATGGGGGAGGAGGCATGTCCCTAGAGAATATTTTGATGTATACAAAATATATAGTACACAACAATAATTAGAAAATTTCATCAAACAATTTAATCAAACAAGTTAAGGAAAGTGCTAGAATAAATTTTATTGTAATTAATTAAGACAATAAAATGAAAATGGATTAATTTAAAGAAATCACTAATATTACCTCTATCATCTGTTGGCTCATCCTATGTGAAGAGGATGTTGGGACATTGTTTCCAATCCATCCCCACGTAAGGAAATTGTTCCAAGATGAACATGTGTTTGGAATCACTGCCCAATAGCCCTAGTGCCTCAGCGGGAATCTTGGTCGGATACTCCAAATATCCCCTCTTGGGAATCATCTCACCCCACATGTGAATCCACACCTCAATCATTGGCCTAGTGTCATTCTAGGATGTAACTCCACAAGATGAATTATTTTTTTTTATTAAGGGTGAACATAAACATATACATGGAGGGAGAGACTCTTGGGATTCATCTCCTGATGTCTCTTAATATTCCAAATCTCCTTATTTACTATTTACATTATTTTACATTTTCACCCAATCCCACGAATTAGGTGTGAACATTCACCCCCTTAATCTGAAGGGATGTTGGAGATTCCAAGCATCGTTATGAATCTTTCAAACTTTTCTCTTCCAAGTGCTTTGGTGAGGATGTATACAATATACTAATTTATGGAACAATGGCGTAGATGTATTGTCTTGGCCTCAACATGATGTCGAATCATATGGTATTTTGTATTGATTTTGTTCGTTCGATCATGGAACTTTGGGTTCTTGGCCAACTTTATCGCAAAAGTGTTGTCAAACATGAGTGGAGTTGAATGCACGTGTTTCTCCTGCAAATCTTCCATAATTTTCCCAAGCCACACAATTTCCTTTGTTGCTTCATCCGCTGCCACATATTCTGCCTCAGTTGTGGAATCTACTAGAACTTATCTTTTGCGTGATCTCCAAGAGACAACTCATGATCCAAGCTGACTCATAGCATAAATTGAAGTATATACCCTGATTTATTTGTCTCCATTGAAGTCTAAATCAGAGTGTCCAATTAAGCCAAATTCACCCTCTTGTGTATACTTGAGTCCAAAGTCTTAAGTCCCCTTCAAGTACTTTAGAATTATTTTTTCAACAGACCAATGCCCCTCACAATTCTTTTGCATAAAATTGGAGAGGATTCCAACAACAAATGAAATGTTTTGTCTAGTAGTACTTAGGTAGTTGAGACTTCCTACAAGTTTTATATACTTTTTTGCATCCTCAAATTATTTTCCATCAATAGATGTGAGCTTCAAGTTTTGTTCTATTAGAGTAGTCAAAGGATTGCACTCAGCCATTCCAAACCTGTTCAACAGATCTCTATTGTACTTCTTCTGAGAGAGGAATATAAACTTTGGATGTTGAGTTACTTCAATACCAAGATAGTAGTGAACATATCCCAAGTCATTCATTTCAAAATATTTCCTCAATTCCTTCTTTATGGATGAAATGTAGCTTTCATTGTTCCCTTTCATCAAAATATCATCTACATACACCACAATATATACAACTGTTTTTCCAACTTTCTTGAAAAACAAAGTTGCATCATCAAGATAATAATGTTTGAAGTTGAGTTTCAGAAGATGCTCAGTTTACTTCTAATACCAAGCTCGTGGTGCTTTCTTGATGCCATACAATAATTTTACAATTTTGCATACTTTGTGTTCTTGGCCCTTAACAAAAATCCTTTTGGCCGGGAGATAAAAACATTTTCTTTCAGATCTCCATTCAAGAAAGTAGTTTTTACATCCATTTGATGGACTTTCCAACCATTCTCAGCTGCCAAGGCAAAGAGTGTTTATATGGTAGCCCATTTTTCTGTGGGGGAAAATTATCCTCATAATTGGCCCCTTATTTCTGTGCAAAACCTTTTTCCGAAAGCCTAGCTTTTTGCTTGTCAAGTGAGCCATCATCTTTATACTTATTCTTGTAGACGCACTGGCAGCAAATTTTTTTGGTTCCCAATGGAGGATCAACAAAATTCCATGTACCATTATTTATCAAGGCATCATATTCCTTCTACGTCACTTCTTTCCATTCATCATGAGAAGCAACTTATTTGAAGGAATTTGGTTCAAAATATGTAGAAATTCAGTTCACAACTATAAGAAACATCCATATCAACTGGTGAATCATAATCATCTACATCACCTCCATTTTTCCTGGTGGAACTTCTTGTTCCTATCTTTCCAACCTCATCAAGAAGAAAATTTTCAAGTTTCTTTGTCAGACATTTTGGAGGACCTTTCTGAGATGGCCCAAACTTCTCAATTGACTGAGTTGGGGATGAATCAAGATTTAGTCTCCCAATTATGTCAATCACATCACTCAAAGTTTTATTTGTGGCTATAGCTTCATGTGGGGGAGAGAGTGCTTCAAAAGAAGATTACATGGATTGATCCAGTATGGGAATCCCCCCTTCAAGATGTGAAATCTGATTATCAAATTATTGAAATGAATGTGCATGCCCAAAACTATCCAAGAGATCAAGTTGCTGCTCAAAAACATTATCAGCCTTGGAAGATTCAAGAAACGTGACATCTATGTATACTAAAAAATTATTATTAACTTCATCATAGAGACGGTATGCTTTGGAGGTATTTGAATACCCCAAGAAGATACACTTTCAACTCCTTGCACCAAGTTTGTTTCTTTGTTCCTTAGGTATAAAGGAATAAAAGGTGGAACAAATACCTTGAGATTCTTTACCAAAGGAATGTGGCCATGCCACATTTCATAAGGAGACTTGTTTCTAATAGAATTATAAGGACACCTATTCTTTATATACATAGCACATAGAACTGCATCAGCCCAAAACATTAATTTTACATTCTTGAAAAATATCAATGTTGGGTTTGTGTTATATTTTTTCCACGACTAGTTGGGCAGACCCACCTCTGGTTTTGTGCATGGGTTTGCACATGGTTTTGGGGGATGATGGTTTTTTCCCCTAGTATTTTGTTGATTCGGTCAAGGGAACTAGAGTTATGTTCTAATCTAGGGTTAATGGATTGGGATTTATGAATGCTTCGACATGTATATATATATGTGTTGTAACACTAATAGGAATATAATGAAAAATCAAGCTGGTAGTCCCAATTTGGGATCCAGGGGAAAAATATCTCTGTATATTTTTTTTTATGTTTTATGCTCTCACTATTTTTTATTTTATATTTTTAAGAATTTTTTTACAGATAATTTATGTACAGGGTTAAAACCTACATTTGGTATTAGATTTGTTTCATCTTCAAGGGGATGCCTTTGCTGCTGAAGGGTTTTTTTCTTGGGCCTGTGGTAGACCGTGTTTAGTAGAAGATGTGCAGGATAGATTCTTGCAGTGAAATAAGATGGTGATCAGTGGAAATATAGAGATCGAGAAATTTCTTGGTCAGAGTTTTTAGTTGTGGAAGCTCAAGGCGTAGGATCTGTTGGTGGATAAATATCAATGGGTCACAGTAAATCTGGGTACTAAACCACAAGCAATGTTAGATGAGGACTGGGAAAAGTTGGATTGGAAGGCAAAGAGCACAATACGGTTTTGTATCTTAGTTTTGGTGAATGTATCTAGGGAAGTTACAACAAAGAATTTGTGGTTCAAGTTAGGGAATTTGTACCAATCTAAGTCTCTTGTGAATAAATTTTTCTTGTAGAAAAAGTTTTATAAATTAAGGATGAAGGATGGAGACTAAGTGACAGAGCATCTGAACGTCTTCAATACTTTGGTAATTCAGTTGTCATCTATTGATATTAAAATATACGACGAAGATAAATGCATCAGTTTGTTGTGTTCTATACTAGATTTATCAAACATTCTGGTTATTTCAATGTATAGCAATACAACTACCTTGAATTTTGATGAAATTGACTTAGCCTTGTTTTCGGAGTAAATGAGAAAGAGAAATATGGTGGGCCAGAATGGAGATGCCTTATATGTACGAGGAAGGTCCTAGAACAGAATAAAAAAAAAAAATTTGAGTGGGATATCTAAATCTCCAGGAAATCCTATAAAGGTGTGCTAGAAATGCGGAAAGGAAGGGCACTTCAAAAAGGACTGCAGATTTAAATCTTCTAAGAAAGGGAAGGGATCTGATGATGCTCCTTCCGCAGAGGCAAAAACCACCTCAGATGAAGGTGGGGATGTGAATTTGGCTTCTTCTTAAAATACACATATAGATCAAGAGGCATTGTTGATTGACTCAGGTGCATCCTTTTACTTCACTCCCCATAGGGAGTGGTTCTGAGAGTATGAGAAGTATGATAGTGGTGATGTATTATTAGGGGATCATAGGAATTCCAGAATCATTGGACATGGAAATTTAAAGCTAAATCTGCAAGGTGGAAGGATTAGAACACTTTCTGGTGCTCTCCATATTCCTTCATTGGCTAGAAATTTGATTTCTATAAGCAAGATCGATGATGATGGTGTAAAAAAATTGTTCGAGAAAGATACCTATAAGATGGTTCAGGGAGCACTGGTATTAACGCGGGGATTTTGGATTGGAACTATGTACAAGCTTCAGGGTAGCACTTTTATTGATGGGTGCAATAGTTATTTGGTTCCTGAAAGTGGAGCGGAAAGCCTAACGACCTCTGGAGAAAAGCCCATGCCATGACATCAAAATCTTGTACATATTGGAGAGAACTTGGCCATTCAAATACTACATGGTAATGGTATGGTAGAAGGTATTTATAATTGTTCTCTGGATTTCGATTGTTGTGAACATTATGTATATGGGAAGAAGAATCGGGTGAGTTTTCCTTCTGGTGCTAAGAGGGTGAATAATATATTAGAGAGTTTTCAAAGTTATGTGTTTGAACCTGTGTCGGTTCCATCACTGGGTAATTCTATGTACTATGTTTCATTCATAGATGACTTCTCAAGGAATACATGGATATATTTCTTGAGGAAGAAATCTGAAGTCTTTGACATATTTAAATAATTTAAGGCTCTAGTGGAAAACTAGACAAAAAAGAACATAAAGGTACTAAGGACAGATTATGGTGGAGAGTTATGCAAGAAGGAATTTGAAGAGTTCTGTAAGAAGTGTGGTGTAGCACGACAGAATACTAATCCATACACACCTCAGCAAAATGGAGTTGCAAAAAGAATGAATATAAATCTGATGGAAAAGGCAAGAAGCACGTTGAGTGGTTCTGGGTTAGAACAAGAATTATGGGCAGAGGCAGTGGAGACTTCATGTTACCTGGTTAACAGATCACCTTCATCAGTGTTGGAGGATAAGACTCCACATGAGGTATGGACTGGTAAGAAACCCTCTCTTTCACATCTAAGGGTATTTAGATGTAATGCCTATGTACATGTTCCAAAGGAGAAAATGACCAAGTTGAACAATAAATATGAAAGGCGCATCTTTGTTGGGTATAAGGATGATTTAAAGGGTTACAAGCTTTGGAACCCAGAAACAAGGAAGGTTGTGTACAGCCGAGATGTGGTGTTTAGAGAAGTGAAAGATGTTGTTAAACATGAAGTCCTACCAAAGGAACCTGAGAAGATAGAGTTTGAGTTAAAGGAGGATGAATTAGACTCTACAACAGAAGAAGACTCAGAAGATGAAGAGCCACAAACTCCAGCTTTGAGAAGATCAGTTCGGGAAAGAAGGCAACCAGAAAGGTATAGTCCATCTTCTTTCTGTTCAGGTTTTGCCTTAACTATAACTGATGATGAACCCAGAACTGTCAGGGAGGCAGTAGATTCAGAGGATGGAAAACTCTGGAAGGAGGCCATGGTTGATGAAATGGCATCCTTGCACAAAAAATGAGGCATGGGATCTGGTGGAGTTGCCAGCTGGAAGGAAGCCCATCGGGAGCAAATGGGTGTTTAAAAAGAAGATGAATGTAGAAGGAAAGGTGGAGAAATACAAAGCTCGGTTGGTAGCAAAAGGTTATTCCCAGGTGCTGGGAATTGATTTTGGTGATATTTTTTCTCATGTTGCCAAGGTTACTTCTATTAGATTACTTTTATCTGTTGCTGCTGCATTTGATTTTGAGATAGAACAGATGGATGTGAAGACAACATTTCTTCACGGGGATCTAGAAGAGGAGATCTACATGAAGCAACCTGAAGGCTTTATGGTGAAGGGTAAGAAAGAACTGGTATGCAGGTTGAAAAAGTCTTTGTATGGGTTAAAACAGTCACCAAGGATGTGGTATCAGAAATTTGATACCTATATATGGGGACTTGGCTTCACCAGAAGCAAGGAGGATCACTGTGTTTATTTTAAATTAATTGGTGATTGTGTTATTTATTTGGTCTTGTATGTGGATGATATGTTGTTGATTGGAAATGACAAAGAAATTATCCAAGATTTGAAGACCCAACTGTTCTCCAAATTCGACATGAAGGATCTTAGTGTTGCAAACTATATTTTGGGCATGGAAATTAAGAGAGATTGGGCAAAGAGGAAGCTCTGGTTAAACCAGAGGAAGTATGTCGAGACTATATTGCAGAGGTTCAATATGCATGATAGTAAACCGGTGAATGTTCCACTATTATTTCTGCTAGGAATTGTAAATCTATCTATTGAATAATGTCTAGACAAGAGAATAAAGAGGATATGTCTAGGTGTCCTATACCTCCAATAGTGAGGTAGCTGATATGCAATGAATCTGTACTAGACCATACATTGCACATGCAGTGGGAGTATTGAGCAGGTTTATGTCAAACCCAGGGAAGGAGCATTGGACAACAGTGAAGCGAGTTTTTAGATATTTACGTGGCACTAGTGATTATGGCTTGTGCTACCAGGGAAGACCAGGATTGGAAAGAATGTTGGACATTCATGGTTTTGTTGATGCAGACTGGGCTGGAGATCTGGACCAAAGAAGATCTACAAGTGGGTATGTGTTTAGCCTATTTAGAGGTGCAGTCAGTTGGATGAGTAAAAGACAGTCTGTAGTGGCGCTTTCAACTACAGAGGCAGAATACATAGCAGCCACTCATGCAAGCAAGGAAGCAGTTTGGTTGTAGAGATTTTGTTCAAGTATGGGGTTGGTACAGCAAGCTATAAGGATAGACTGTGATAGCCAAAGTGCAATTTTCTTGGCTAAGAACCCTTCTTATCATTCAAAGACAAAGCACATTGATGTTCAATATCACTTTGTTAGAGATATGGTTGAGGTTAAAAGGGTGTTGCTGGTAAAGGTGGACACTTTGAAGAATGTTGTAGATGCATTAACAAAGTCTGTGAGCACTTAGAAGTTATCTTGGTGTAGAGAAACAATGGGTGTTGCAAAGCTAGGCTAATGACTCAGCTCTCCTGTGGCCCCCTGCGGAAAGAAAACAACAAGTGGGAGAATGTTGGGTTTGTGTTATATTCTTTCCACAACTAGGTGGGAAAACCTGCCTACACTTTTGTGCATGGGTTTGCACATGGTTTTGTGCATGGGTTTGCACATGGTTTTTGGCCCCTGGTATTTTGTAGATCTGGTCAAGGGAACTACGGTTATGTTCTAATCCAGGGTTAATGGATTGGGGTTTATGTATGCTTCGACGTGTATATATATGTGTTGTAACACTAAAAGGAATATAATGAAAAATCAAGCTGGTCGTCCCAATTTGGGATCCAGGGGAAAATATCTGTGTATATCTGTTTTATGTTTTATGCTCTTGCTATTATTTATTTCTTTTTTTAAGAATTTGTGTGTAGATAATTTCTATACAGGGTTAAAAACTACAATCATGGAACATACCATATTTAAAATTATCACGTTCATTCTTTCAGCTACTCCATTCTGTTGGGGATTATAAGGCATAGGCATTTGATGTTTGATCCCATGTTGGTGAAGATAGTTTTCAAATTCATTTGAAGTGTATTATTTTCCATTATCAGTACGAATAGAGCCAATATGAGTTTGTGCATCATTTGCAATCCATGCATGAAAGTTCTTGAATGTTTGAAAAGCATCATATTTGTTCTTCAATAAATAAACTCAACACATTCTGGTGTAGTCATCAGTAAATGTCATCATATATTTATTGCCATTTGCAAAAGGAATAGGTGGCCACATAAATCTGAATGAATGAGTGCAATTTTTCTATTTGCTCTGGGATGTGAATCGTGAAAACACTGTTTGCTATGCTTTCCTAGAATACAAGCATCACATTGCTTAAGTTTCCTAGGAATTGTAGGCAAACCGGTAACACCGTTTTTCTTCAACAATCGAAGGCTGTCATAGTTCAAGTGTCCAAATCTAGCACGCCATAAAAGACTTGATGGAAATGTACCTTCATCATAGTGAGAACTGTATGCAAAGTTTTGTGCACAAGCAGAGGTACCTTGCAACTTTAGAAGTCTTTCTTCTTCTATCCCTGTCATGACAAGTGAGCGATCTAATGCTTTTCTGACCTCAACCATGCCATCGAACATATGAATGGAGTGTCCTTGCTGGCGGATGTGGACCAAAGACAACAAGTTTCTCCTCAACTCCGGGAGGTATAGAACCTCATGTAGAAGAAAGTCTAGAAGTCTAGGCAGTTTGAGCCTGATTGTGCCAAGCCCTGATGGCTTGAGTTTTGATTTGTTTGCAAAGTATACTGCTCCATCAACATTGTTAGTGAATTCTTCAAAAAAATCTCTTCTAAAATGCGTGCCATGTTGTTGTTGAATCAAGCAACCAATCATTTTTCCAAGAAGCAAGAAAGCATTAAACAAGTCTTCAAATACTCCAATATTACAATGTGACCCAAGGGTGAAAATGTGAATTTGGGTTACACTTTTTCCCTTTTTTGAGAAAGAACTTTCATTTTTTTTTGTTCTTCAACTTTCTGCAAGCTAAAACAATTTTTCTGTTTAGAATTCCATTTTGCGTTAAAAAAAAAAGTTCTAAAAAATTTTGTTAGCTTTCTATTGCTTATTTTTTGGAATTTGTTTATACACATTTGATATGTCAACTTAGCGTTTCTTTGAGTGTCTATTTTTTAACAATCAATGAATTCATAAGAAGTCATGTTAATACGCAATGTTGTATTCTTTGAAAATTTGTGTTTTTGAGGAAAAAAAATGTGTTACAACAATCTAGACAGAGTCTACTTCAGTTTCTTCATATTTACAAAGGCAATGGATGCATATCATAATTACTAGAATTTTTTTAACTGGTCCAATATGAAAAAAACTACATATTTTGAATATGTTTCACGACGAAAAAAATTTCTTAACATATAAGTTATAAACTAAAAATCTGAAAGCTACCCATTAGAGACGATGGACAAATGTAATGTACCATAATTTTTTCAATTTTTTTTACAATATATTTTGGAAGATACAAAATTTTGATTTCACTGAATCAAAATGACCTTCACAAATTGTTTGCATCCGTTTTATTACAAAATTAATTAAAATTAGTAAATATTTATGAAATTCCATAAAAGCTATATTTCGTGAAAGTAGATTCAATTCTGAAAATGCTTTTCTTGGTTCCGACAGTTAATTTAGAATGTTTCATGGAGTTTAATCAGTCCAAAGTTGCAGAAACGTATTCATAGCTTAGTTCTGCGTAACTGGTGATGCGTTAGTTCAGCCGAACTCTTAAACAAAGTTTAGCCAAAATGTTTTTTGCGCCGACGGCTCGTGAAGTCAAACGAAAGAATAGTTCAACGGAACTATTTATACAAAGTTCGGCTGAACTTTTACCTAACTTTCTTTTGGCCAAAAAATACTGCAGAGCCCTTCTAAAAAAACATTTCACGGCAATATAAATTTCCACGAAATCATTCATTATTTTAGCATATTTTCACACATTTGGTCTGATTGGTCTGATTTTACAAAAGTCTTGATTGCAAAAAATTGTTTTGGGTTTAAGGAATTTCTTCGGAGGTACATTCAAAGGACATTTCTTTGAGGTGCATTATTTTCATACATTTGGTCTGATTTTGCAAATAATTGTTTTGGGTTTAAACAGTTTTTTTGGAGGTACATTCAAAGAACAGTTTTGAAGAATTTTCTTGGAGGTACATTCAAAGGACATTTCTTGGAAGTATGTGATACAATTTTTTGGATGTTTTTTGGGCTACATTTTTTTTGAAAGTATGGATTTGGGCTTAATTTTCATTATTTTTGGGAGTATGGATTTGGGCTTAATTTGGAAAGGACATTTTTGGGACATTTTTTGGAAGTATTTTTTTGAAGTATTTCTTAAAGTGGCATTTTTTATGAAGTTGGAATTAATTTTCAATAGACATTTTTTGGAGGCATTTGTTGAAGTGACATTTTTTTAGAGTACATCTTTTGGGTTGAAGTAAATCTTTTATAATTATTTTTTAAAATGAGTTTTTGTGTAACTTTTTTTATAATGATTTTTTAAAATGAGTTTTTGTCTAACTTTTTAAATGAAATTTTTTTGTAGGACTTGGAAGGAAATATTTTGGCGGCGCGGATGCATTGTTAAGGCGTTCGTGCTACTAAAAACGAGTCCAGGTTCAAGTCTCGCCTTATCCGGGTACCGCTCTTGTAGGCTGAAGCGGTTCCACTGAGAGGTTATATTGGTAGCCGGTTGGACCCCATGCCATGCGTGTGTTTTTGATGTTGTTGATTCCTTTGACTTACCAAATAAAAAATAAGACATTTTTTTCTCAGATTTTTTAAAGTAAGTGTTTTGTATTGAAGTATGTATTTTTTGCAAAATTTTTAAAATGAGTTTTTTTAAAATTAATTCTTTTGTGATGTTTTTTTTAATTGATTTTTTGTCTAAATTTTTGAAGGAATTTTTTTGAACTTCATACTCTATTATCATGGGAAATGGAAGGAATTGTATGAGAAAATATGATCGAAAAAGAGACCCCGAGGAATGTAGAGAAGAGACAAGACAATCTCGCAAAAGAAAGATAGAAGCACTCTCAAATATTAAAAGGGAAAATCAACCTCAACTAGAATTTGAAGCACGTATGTAAATGTAAATATTATGAGTTTGATATATTTAAATTTTTCCTAGTGTAAAATGTGAAGCTTAATTTTTATTTGATGAACTAATTTGAAACATATTTTGCAATGTAAACAGAGAGAGAAATTCCTCAAAACATTGATGATGAGATACAAAATTTTGAAAGAGAAAGTGAAAGAGATATTGAACCAATGATTGAAGATGGTGAAAATGTTGAAAGAAATTCAAGTGAAGAAATTGAATCACAAGGTATGTACATATATATGTGTGTGTGTTGAACACATGCATGTATTATTGAAATTATACATATATTTATTAGTTTAGTTATTTATTGAATATGTAAACTTATTATGTACTATTCATTTGAATATGTACAGATGAAATCAATGTCGATGATGAGATGTTAGAAAATGTTGACACTCACACATATGGAGATAAAAAAGCTTACCATTATATATGATATCGTGTTAACCACATTTTTAATACGTACTTCATAAAGGAAATTGTGACAGTTCAAGCCCAAATGTTGAAAGGTCTCCTATCATTAAGAAAATTAAAAGAAGCTATGACTTTATTAGGTATTCAAAAATCAACCAAAGATAAAAAAAAAATGAAGGAAAATGTGATACAAAATATAAGTAGTGCTATAAATTCAATTAGAAGATCTAGACAGGAAAATGTTTCAGTTGTACATAGAGAAATACATATGGCAGTGGTTTCATCAAGTACTAAAGAGAATCGCTTGGTAAAATCTATGGCACGAGCATTAGGAACCTCACGAAAAACTTTGCACAAACATCGAAAATTTCGGTTGCAAATAGATGTAAATGATGAACTTGCTTGTTGGAGAGCTATTTGTAGGAAACCATATAAAGATAGACTTGGAGAAAATGTTAAAAAAATAATATATGAATATTGGAAGAACAATTCGCGTGTTTCGCCAACTGCAAAGCATGTGATGCGAAGAAGAATAACACGAAATCAGTACGAAGAACATGAAAAATATTTCTTGGAAACCACTCAGATAGAGTTATTCAACAAGTTCAAAGAAGAGAATCATGAAATTCATGTTTCAATCAGTGCTTTTGTTCAACAAAAACCATGGTATGTAAAACCTATCACCGTACGCAACACTTGTTGTTTCCGTTATCATGTGGAATTTGAGTTATATTATGACACATTCCTTGATTTTGGTAGAACATTTTGGAAGGATTCACCTCCTCCTTCCACTATCCGTGATTTCATATCTCAAACTCTATGTGAAAGAGAAAGCGATGAACTATTTTACAAAAAGAAATGTGTTGGTGGTAAAAAATGCGATGATTGTGGAAATTTGACTATATTTCAAAACAAATATCGTACTAATATAAATGATCAATCATTGTCCAACATGAAAGTGAAATGGAAGAGATATGAATATATCGATACATCGATTCAAGGTGCAAATAGTGTTAAAAGAATTGAATTACTAGAAGACGAAATTTTTCTGATAGACTTTTTGAGAAAGTTTGAGGCATAAATTTACAAATACACCAAGCATTCCCATAGAGCTCGATGGCAAGACTTGCAATTCAAAAAATCTCGTGAATTTTTTCCACTAGGGACCATTTTGTCAGTGATTGATTTTGCAGAAAACTACACATTTGTTCCACAAAAAGAAATTCAGAGTGAATACTATCATTCTGACCAAGTCTCCATGCTCGTCCATATTCTATATAGACATGCTGAACAAAACGTCGATCATATAGAAAGCACTAGTGAAAATCGACATATTATTAAAGAATATCACTTTTATATCAGTGACGATCGTACACATGATACATATTTTGTACAACATTGTTTTGGAAAAATTTATGATTCCTTGAAAAATTGTGGAATAACATTCAATGAACATTGGATATGGTCAGACGGATGCACAGGTCAATTCAAATCTGCATGATCATTCTTTTGGTTATGTTGTCTTCATAAGAAAACATGCATTAAACATTGTTGGAATTTCTTTGAGACTGGCCATGGAAAAGGAGAACATGACGGTGCAGGAGCATGCATAAAACGAGTACTTTGAAGATATCAAATGAACCACTCTGCACGCTGACTTGTGAACGCTGAAGAAGTTGTTCAATGGTGCATCGCTGCTCTAAGCCATGAGAAAAACCCATCAAGAGAAGTGTGAAGGTACATTCAATTTAATTTATATTGGAAATCTAATTTTAAACATTGTACATTTATCATGCAATGATTATCTTTGATTGTATTTTGATATCATATTTACAAATTCTTCTTCTAATTTTCCATATAAAGGTTTTTATAGCATATTGGAATCGAAGACGTAGATAGATCAATTAGAAATGACGTTGAAACAATAAAAGGGACTCGAAAATTGCATTCAATTCAAACAAAGTCGTCCAGAAATGTGTTTGCATTGGATAAAAGAAAATATTCTTGTTTTTGTGATGTTTGCATAGACAACACAAAATCCAATGGCGTTTGTGAAAACAAAATGTATGTGAACGATTGGAAACATACAATGCTAAATACAAAGGGCAAAATGTCTGTTGCAATGTTTGAAGAAATGCAATCAGAGGAAACTACAATATCATCCAATGGTGATCGAGTTTCTAATCTTGTTAGAGAAGGTAACATTTGAATTACTTTCTAATGATTTAAAGATCTAGAAATAAATTTAAATATGTATAATTTTGTTAAGTTTATTTTATTGTGCAGGAGATGTTTTTGCTGTAATTGCACCTATTGACAACAATGAAAATGTGAAGTATTATTTGATGCGTTGCACTGAACGAAAAATGAAATTATTAGAAGACTATAATGATCATGGATTTCCATATGAAAGAGGATCTATTATACTGAAAGGTTATTTTTTCAGACAAACTAATCAAAGTGGGAATTTTGTTTACTTTGAAGACTATGAACCTGATTTCATAAGTTGTCAATATAGTCACTTGGTGTGTGCAGCACGCATAAAGTTGATAGAGGTTCAATCAAAGAAAAAAACAAAAATTAAGAAATGGAAAATGTCAAAATCCGATCATGAACGGATTATTGAAGATGGCATTCCATTGGAATTTTTTTGATTGAACTGCCCAACAATTTATTCTCTTTGGATTATATGTTCTAGAACTTCCAGTACTCAATTAAAAATTGAGCTGCCTTGTTATGTTATCTGTGCAAGTGTTTTCACATGTACAAATTGTTTTGGTACATGCACACTCTAGTATCAACTAAAAGTAGCTTTTCTATACATGCATTGATGAAAAATGTTGCATGTATTGGATATATATATATATATGTTCTAGAATGCAATTAACTGAAAGTAGTTTTTCTATGTGCATTAATGAAAAATGTTGCACGTACTGGATATATACACGAATTGAATGTACCCAATTTTTCTCGTGGGCTTTTCTAGTAAAAATTATCCACAATGTAAATAAATCATCCATAGTATAGTTTTGTATGAAGATTCCTTTCAGACAAGAGACTCGGAGCACTTCTCCGACTTTTGGTGGGATTTGACCCACATCTCTATTCTTGATTGAAAATCTAGTACAAAATTTGTATGTCCAATGGTCGGATATGTTCTATGTGCATTGATGAAAAATGTTGCACGTATTGGATATGTGTGTGTGTGTGTGTGTGTGTTCTAGAATGCAATTAATTGTTCAAGTAGTTTTCCCATGTGCATTGATGAAAAATGTTTCACGTACTGAATATATATGTTCTAGAATGCAATTAACTGAATGTCATCAATTTACCAATTTATAAATCAACAAGGCTACCTAGTTGAGTGCATTAATGACATTGACCCCAATTCAACAAACATATATCTACTTCTTATATTTCCAATCAAAATTAAAGGGATTTATATGGGAAAGAGGTAGAACATATAGCCCATGAACTACTTTAGTTCATAGGTCAATGAAGGTATCATCATGTGGGAAAATGTTTCAAGAATACTTGATCATACTTAAAAGTAATCTTAAGATTGTTTTTGATCTCTACATACTACATACTATTGTTTGAGTGAAAAAAATTTCCAATGAAAAGAACATAGCTTTTCAATCCAACTAACCATATCAATTGAGCTCTATTTGAAAAAAAAGTAAAAAAAACCAAAAAGCCAACAAAATAACATCCTTGGTTGTTATTTTTATTGGAATAACTAAATCATATTAAGGATTCTCTTCATTGAAATTGTTTTTGGATGGAGAATCCTTAAAATATGATTTAGCTATTGCAACAAAAATGACAACCACGAATGTTATTTTTCTGACATGTTTTGTGGCATGTTAACTTTTCTTTACTCTTTTTTCAATTAGAGCTCAATTGATATGGTTAGTTGCATTGAAAAGCTATGTTCTTCCCATTGGAATTTTTTTCACTCAAACAAGAGAAGAGTATGTAGAGATCAAAAGCAATCTTAAGATGCCAAATGTACTTCAACCATCCAAAACTTGAGTTTTAAAAACTTTTTGATTATATCAAAACATTACTTCACATGTCATGCCAATTGTAGTTCAACTATCCAATAAAAACATTTAACATTATATCACATGCCAAATGTAGATCAACCATCCAAAACTTAATTTTTAATTTAACAAAAAATTATAGATCATAACATTACTTGACATCCCAAATGTACTTCAACCATCCAAAACTTGACTTTTAAAAACTTTTTTATTATATCATAACATTATTTCACATGCCATGCCAATTGTAGTTCAACTATCCAATAAAAACATTTAACATTATATCACATGCCAAATGTAGATTGAAACCATCCAAAACTTGAGTTTTGAAAACTTTTTGATTATATCACAACATTACTTCACATGACATGCCAATTATAGTTCAACTATCCAAGAAAAACGTTTAACATTATATCACATGCCAAATATAGATTTAAAACATCCAAAAATTAACCTTTAATTTAACAAAAAATTTTAGATCACAACATTACTTCACATGCCAAATGTACTTCAACCATCCAAAACTTGAGTTTTAAAAACTTTTTGATTATATCACAATGTTACTTCACATGCCATGCCAATTTTAGTTCAACTATCCAATAAAAACATTTAACATTATATCACACGCCAAATGTAGATTGAAACCATCCAAAACTTGAGTTTTAAAAACTTTTTGATTATATCACAACATTACTTCACATGCCATGCCAATTATAGTTCAGTTGGCCAATAAACCAAAACTTAACCTTTAATTTAACAAAAAATTATAGATCACAACATTACCTCACATGCCAAATTTAATTCAAGCATCCAAAATATAAGTTCTAAAAACAAAACAAATTATAATTATAACACATCATTACTTCACATGCTAAATGTAGTTCAAAATCAAAACATTAATTTATAGATCACAACATCACTAGTAGTTCAACTTTCCAAAACTTAAGTTTTAAAAACCAAACAAATTATATAACAACATTACTTCACATTCACATGCCAAAAGTACTTCAACCATCCAAAAATTAACTTTAAAAAACAAAACTAATTATATTAACACAATAAAATATGTCCAAAAATTGTAGATATCACAAATAACAAGTATATATATATGATTGCGCATCTAAATAATATATAAAAAAGTAAATTTAAGACTAGAAATATCAATCAAATCTACAAATCATGTCCATCCAATACAGATGGATGTAGTGTCTTTCCTAGCAGAGTCTCAATCTGCACGCTATCTTGCAAAGCATGGGGAACCTGTACATAATACACGTACAAAAATTAAAATTTGATGTTTTAAAAATGAGTGAGAATATATAGAACTTCATGTAAAAAACAAAATATAAAAAAAAATAATAATAAAAATAAATCATGCAATACCTTATGAGTTTCCCTCTCCATTTGTTGCTCACCTGCTACAACTTCCCCCATGGGAACATCTCGAGTAGTAAACTGTACAATATACATGTACAATTATATATATATATATTAAAAATTTTCACATGAAAATGCATGTATATATAAACTTATATTCAATAATATTAAAAAAAAAAATAGACAACTTGTTCAAATGGATGAAATGGTGTGGGTGTTCCTATCTTCGTCGCTAAAGTCCGTGGATTAAAGAAATATTCTATAGAAACCTAAAATTCAAAATTTTAAAAGTACAAAATAACTCAAGATCAAGATCTCAATTTATAATAAAAATTTTAAACTTCAATTTATAAATTATAAGTTTTAAAAAAACATATATATTTAAAAGTGAAAAATTGGATACTTCTGCAGGTGAATTTGGGACATCTCCGAAGAGAGGCTCCAAAAGAAAATCTCCGAAAACCTAAAATTCAAAAAATTTAAAATAACTCAAGATATAGATATATATCTCATTTTTTAATAGATATATATATATATATATATATATATATATATATATATAAAACTTAAAAAAATAAATTTTTAAAGTGAAAAGTTGTCCATACTTGTTGTGGATCTGGCACATCTCCTAAGGAAGTAGAAGGTACATCTCCCAAGGAAAAAGAAGGTACCGCCATCCCAAAAACATCGGACGGAATTGGAATATGTTAAAACATTTTATTATTATATATGTACATATACATGTGTGCACAATTATTTATTTTAAAAATATCACTTAAAAAACACTAAAATTTGTCAACATATCTTGATGGTGAGACCCATTTTGGTTGTTTGAACCAGAGGCTCTGAATGTGATATTAAAATTTTCATCATTCATCATGTGTGACAACTGCAAATGGTGTTTTAACATACAATGATACATCTTTGTTAGATTAATATACATACAAATAAATGTATACATATACATGCATATTTATTACAAATTGTACATGTATGTGTTAAAATAATTGAACCCTAAGCATTAACACATACCGTTCTTGTGCCCTCTTCCTCACAAAGAATTAGGTCCTGCCAACCATTGCGACAATTCTTTGCATATATTTTGAAATCTTCAACACTCATGTTGTCAATCTCTTCATCTATAAAATACACAAAATTGGCGCATGCATTCTCAATTGCTCTTTGTTGATTTAGACAAACATCGACTCCACCCAATCCACTATGAACATTGTCGATGAAGGCATCCCTTGCTTCTCAACTCATTTGGGAAGTGGCATCCATATCCAACTGCAAAGTTTCGACCCGAAAATTTCGACTCACCAATGGTGGCTCAAGATGAGGAAACTCAACATCATGCCTAGCGCCCCTACGGTCACACAATCGACCTTTCCCAGGACCAAAAAATTCATACAGAAGGTCGTTGTAATTGGGTTTCATTTCCAAAAATAATTTTTCATAAAACAGTTTTGAAAAATAAAGAGGAACCCCATAGTTCCATGGGAGTCTTCCATAGGCCGCAAGGTGCCTATCATACAAATAGTGACATATATTGGGGTGCTTGAAATATTGCACCTTCAACATCTTTCTTTTTGGCCCTTCTTTGAAATTAAACATTGACTTCACCATTTAATTTGTAACTTTTTGTTTTACATCCTCCCATTTATCAAGACCCATTACTATTTCCTTTCTTTTTCTCATGACTTATACAAATGTATCGGTCGTTGGCCCAAAATTTCTGTACACAGCTACTAGTTCACTTAAAGAATGTGTAACTATTTCGAGGCTTTTTTGACTCTCAGCTGGTAGATTCAAAGCCACGAGATCTCTCTGCAATTTTTAATGAAGTTTTTGACACCTTTCTAAGGTGCATTGCGGCATGTCTCTTTCCCATGGTATATCAGAATTGTCAGCCAAATAAGTTGTGGTGGTTGGACAACCTTCTTCTTGAATGTAGCGTTCTGCCCTGCATCTTTTTTGACCAACATTTAGAGCATTTTCAGCCTCTACATCAATATATAAAATTTTGTATATTAGAAAAAACACATGTAAACAAAATTGTACAAATTGAATGAAAAAAATATTGAAATTGATGGCAACCTCAACGTGGTTGGCTAGCGTCTTCCCCACCCTGAAACTGTTGAGAACCAGAACGACCCTGCTGAGAACCAACACCACCAGCTGTTGATTGGCCTCCCGGGGAATAAATATCACCACCTTCATGCAATTTTCTAGCACTTATTAATGGCCTTTTAAGTGAATTTGAACCACCACCAACCTCTCTAGAGGAGAGAGAAGCTTCATAAACAAATTCGAATTTCTAATCAATTGAAGAATACATTCATACATAAAAATACACACGTACATATTTATTGATTAAATTGCGTTCAAACCGTACCACGACTGGGTGAACCATGGGCATGCTCCATGGATAGAGTAGAGACCCTTATCCTCTTATTAGCTCCTAAAAAATAGAAAATGAAACTTATTAACAACTAATTTAGCTCACAAAGTTGATAAAAAATCAATTCCATATGTACACACATGTATGGAGATTTAAGATTATATTTAAATACCATGAACATCTATCGATCCCTGATCCCCCCCTCTCGTAGAGATATGGAATTCTATTGATCTTCTTCATCGTTCATCCTCCATGATCTATATATCTATGGTGGACATTTACAATTATTTTTTTAAATGAATGATTTAAAATAAATTCAAAGTAAATTTCAGAAAATTAATGTAATTTAGTGTACAAAAATTATGTAAAACACAACTTTCAAAGCACTAATCGATGTGTGAAACCCAATTTAAGGGAAAAAAAATGATAAGTTTACCAAATTGCACTTTACATGATGGGAGCACATTTGGTATAAAATTGAAAAAAACACATTGTAAATAAAAAAGAAGTTAAACTCCATTTAAAAAAATTTTGTTGAAGTCCCCGCATTTTAATTTCATAAAAATGTGAAGTTCATCACTTGTTGCAAATGCGAATTTCACCAAGTTGCGCTTTACATGGTGTGGTGGGAGCACACTTGGTATATAATTGAAAAAAGCACATGGTCATTAGAAAAGACCTATTTATAAGTACACAATGCACACATATCCAATATATGTTACAATTTCGATCAATAAATTTTGAAAGAGAGCGTCTCAACACATATTCATCTTTGAGAGATGAGTCTTCAATATTTGAAGAAGAGCATCTCAAAACTAATTAATTTTTGAGAGATGAATCTTGAATTTTTTAAGAAGAGTGTCTCAAAACTAATTCATCTTTTAGAGATGAATCTTGCATTGGCATTGCCCCATATAATTCTAATTCATCTATTAATTCATCTTTGATAGATGAATCCTGAATTTTAATTGCCCCACACAATAGATCAGCATACATATTATTCACATTTGTACAATTTCTTATACTAAAAAATTGAAATTGGCAAACAATATTGTTTTCTATTCCATGCAGTTCTTTTAGCCTCTCCTTCTTAACTTGGCACTCGCCATTCATCTGGTTGCACACAAGTTCAGAATTTGTGAAAACTACAATTCCATTTGATTCATACTCCATAGTTGTTCCCAAGCCTTCTATCAATCCAATATAATATGCCTCGTTGTTTGTTGTTCCTCTCGGTATATTCATTTTTCTTTGGATGACTTTGCTAGTCGCAATATTGGAAAGCACATATGTAATCACTGCTTTCCCTGGATTGGGATAGCAAGAAACTCTTATGCATAATTTCCATTTTTCAACTATATTTAATGGTTTTCTTATCCCTCGAGAAAAAAACAAAATCAATAAAAATATATATTAAATTGACATTTATTTCAAATGCATGGGAGTAATGACACAAGATCATGAGATAAATGAAGAACTTCTATTTAGATCTATTCCAGAGATTGACTATAGGGGCATTCACCAGATATGTCACCCTTCATAAAAGATGAGATCTATAGGCTACCTGGCCCTTAACAAACTCTGCCTACAGAACTTGTAGAAGGTAGTGTACTTGTAGAAGTTAACACTACCTATCCCAATTATACCCTATGAAGGGTGTAGAGGACTCGTGGAATCACTCACACTACTTTATGTAGACATAAAGGTGAACTATTTTACATTGAATATTTTTCATTTTAAATTAAGATTCTATTTGAAACAATTACCTATATAAGGTTAAAACCTATATGTTAATGTGCATGTGTTTTACATTGAATATTTTTCATTTTCGTAAGAATCTATTTTCAAAACAATTAAATATATACTTGTTTAAAACCTATATGTTTTGTATCAAATTACTTTTTGTTTCTAAATACTATGTTTTTTACATTGAATATTTTTTATTTTATTAAAAATCTATTTGAAACAATTAAACTATTTAAGGTTAAAACCTATGTTTTGTATCAAATCACTTTTGGTTTCAATGGGAAACTTTTATGGCTAATTTGTGTATTACATGTTGAATATAAAAGGTTTTTTCTCTCTCTCATTGTTTGAGACCATGGATACGAAAATGAAAAACTTCTATTTAGATCTATTCCATAGATTGAATGTAGGGGCATTTACTGGATATGTCACCTTTCATAAAATATGAGATGCAGAGGCTACCTGGCCCTTTACAGACTCTACCTATAGAAATTGTATAATTTAACACTACCTGTCCCAAATATACCCTATGAAGGGTGTAGAGGACCTGTGGAATCACTCAAACTACTTTACGTAGACATAAGGGTGTATAAGAATGCATGTGTTTTACATTGAATATTTTTCATTTTCTTAAGAATCTATTTTCAAAACAATTAAATATGTACTTGGTTAAAACCTATATGTTTTGGATCAAATTACTTTTTGTCTCTAAATGTACTATATTTTTTACACTGAATATTTTTCATTTTATTAAAAATTTATTCGAAACAATTAAACTATATAAGGTTAAAACCTATTTTTTGTATCAAATCACTTTTGGTTTCAATGGGAAACTTTTATGGCTAATTTGTGTTCTACATGTTGAATATAAAAGGTTTTTGTTTTGTATCAAATCAATTTTGGTTTCAATGGGAAGCTTTATGTCTAATTTTTGTTTTACATGTTGAATATAAAAGGTTTTCTCTCTCTCTCATTGTTTGAGACTATGGATATGAAAATGAAAAACTTCTATTTAGATCAATTCCAAAGATATGGTTAATTTGTGTTTTACATGTTGAATATAAAAGTTCTTTTTATCTCTCTCATTGTTTGAGACCATGGATATGAAAATTAAAAATGTCTAATTAGATCTATTACATAGATTGACTGTAGGGGCATTTACTCTTAGGTTAAAACCTATGTTTTGTATCAAATCACTTTTGGTTTCAATGGGAAAATTTTATGGCTAATTTGTGTGTTACATGTTGAATATAAAAGGTTTTTGTTTTGTATCAAATCACTTTTGGTTTCAATGGGAAACTTTTATGGCTAATTTTTGTTTTACATGTTGAATATAAAAGGTTTTTTCTCTTTCTCATTGTTTGAGACCATGGATATGAAAATGAAAAACCTCTATTTAGATCAATTCCAGAGATATGGCTAATTTGTGTTTTACATGTTGAATATAAAAGGTTTTTTCCCTCTCTCATTGTTTGAGACCATGGATATGAAAATGAAAAACTTGTAATTAGATCTATTCCAGAGATTGACTGTAGGGGTATTTACTCTTAGGTTAAAACCTATGTTTTGTATCAAATCACTTTTGGTTTCAATGGGAAACTTTTATGGCTAATTTGTGTTTTACATGTTAAATATAAAATGTTTTTTCTCTCTCTCATTGTTTGAGACCATGGATATGAAAATGAAAAACTTCTAATTAGATCTATTCCAGAGATTGACTGTAGGGGCATTTACTGGATATGTCACCTTTCATAAAAGATGAGATCCAGAGGCTACCTAGCCCTTTACAGACTTTGCCTATAGAACTTGTAGAAGTTAACACTACCTATCCCAACTATACCCTATGAAGGGTGTAGAGGACCCGTGGAACCCCTCAAACTACTTTACGTAGACATAAGGGTGTATAAGAATGCATATGAATGCATGTGTTTTACATTGAATAGTTTTCATTTTCTTAAGAATCTATTTTCAAAACAATTAACTATATACTTGATTAAAACCTATATGTTTTGTATCAAATTACCTTTTGTATCTAAATACTATGTTTTTTACATTGAATATTTTTAATTTTATTAAAAATCTATTTGAAACAATTAAACTATATAAGGTTAAAACCTATGTTTTGTATCAAATCACTTTTGGTTTCAATGGGAAACTTTTTTGGCTAATTTGTTTTTTACATGTTGAATATAAAAGGTTTTTTCTCTCTCTCATTGTTTGAGACCATGGATATGAAAATGAAAAACTTCTATTTAGATCTATTCGAGAGATATGACTAATTTTTGTTTTACAAGCTGAATATAAAAGGATTTTTCTCTCTCACATTGTTTGAGACCATGAATATGAAAATGAAAAACTTCTATTTAGATGTATTCCAGAGATTGACTATAGGGGCATTTACTCTTAGGTTAAAAGCTATGTTTTTTATCAAATCACTTTTGGTTTCAATGGGAAACTTTTATGGCCATTTTTTGTTTTAATTGTTGAATATAAAAAGTTTTTTTTCTCTCTCATTGTTTGAGACCATGGATATGAAAATTAAAAAATTCCATTTAGATCTATTCCAGAGATTGACTGTAGGGGAATTTACTGGATATGTCACCTTTCATAAAATATCAGATCTAGAGGCTACCTAGCCCTTTACAAACTCTGCCTATAGAACTTGTAGAAGTTAACACTACCTGTCCCAATTATACCCTATGAAGGGTGTAGAGGACCCATGGAATCACTCAAACTAATTTACGTAGACATAAGGGTTTATAATAATGCATGTGTTTTACATTGAATATTTTTCATTTTAAATTAAGAATTTATTTGAAACAATTGCCTATATAAGGTTAAAACCTATGTTTTGTATGAAATCATTTTTAGTTTCAATGGTTTGTTTATTGGCTAATGTGTTTTTATCAAATCATTTTTGGTTTCAGTATATTCTGGAATCTTTTGTAACCACTTATTAGGCTTATCAATATGTAAATTCAATATGTAATTAGAGCATAGTGAATATGAGAAGTCGATACGATTACAGGATCAAAAATTAGTAGAGATAAGCAGTGTTTCCATATAAATTGATTTACTTGTCTCAATCATAAATCAATACTATTGAAAAATTCGATGTATCTGATTATAAAGTAGGAATTGTGGAACATTAAGGAAACCTCAATAAAAAAATTTAATGTTTTCAAAATTAAATTCTATATGAGAAGTAATGATGAAAAGTTAGGAAACTTTGATGTTCCCATGAAGGATTATTTTTGGGATATTTATCAGAAAGTAAGGCATATCCTTGCTATAATAAAAGAGTGCATAAGATTTTGGAATGAATAGATTTAGAGTTTGATGAAGAGCTACCTGGTAAGAAAAATAACTTAAGGGGGAGGTAGATAATCCTAAATATGTTTGTAGGCTAAATAAGGAACTATATGGACTTAAAAAACCACCACCAACATGGTAGTCTTTAAGCTAGACAAGTACCTTAAAAAAATGTGTTTCAAGGGGTTGATAATAATCTATGGATAAAGGCTCATGGTAATGAATTACTAATTGTGTTTGTGTATTTGGATTATATTATAATTAGAATGAATAAAAATCATCTAGTAAAATATAGTAAAATATTTTGGTGAAGAGATGAAATTTGAATTCAAGATGTGAATGATTGGAGAACTTATATTTTGTTGGGTATGTGTTATATTATTTCCATGACTAGCCATGCACGGGGGGGTGACAGGGGGGTGGTAGCCCCCCTGTCAAGGTCTGAGGTCACGCCTCGGAAAAAAGTTTTGGTCCTTGTTTTTTGGTGGGCAGACCCGCCCATGGTTTTGTGCATGGGTTTGCACATGGTTTTGGGGCATGATGGTTTTTTTCCCCTCGTATTTTGTAGATCCACTCAAGTGAACTATGGTTATGTTCTAATCCAGGGTTAATGGAGTGGGGTTTATGTATTCTTCGGCATGTATATATATGTGTTGTAACACTAAAAAGAATATAATGAAAAATCAAGTTGGTCTTCCTGATTTGGGGTGCAGGGGAATATCTCTGTGTTTATCTTTTTTATTTTTTATGCTCTTGCTACTATTTATTTTCTGTCTTTAAGATTCATTTATAGATAATTTTTGTACAGGGTTAAAACCTACATTTGGTATCAGAGCAATTTCGGCTTCAAGGGGACACCTTTGCTGCTGAGGGGTTTTTTGCTCAGGCCTGAGGTAGACCCTGTTTAGTGGGAGATGTAAGAGATCAATTCTTGCAGTGAAATACGACGGTGAGCAACCGGAAGATAGAGATCGAAAATTTTACGGTCAAATTTTTGAGTTGTGGAAGCTCAAAATGGAGGATTTGTGGTGGATAAAGATTAGTGGATCATGCTAGATCCATGTACTAAACCAACGATAATGTCAGATGAAGACTAGAAGAAGTTAGATCAGAATTCAAAGAGCACAATACGATTGTGTGTCTCAAATTCACTATTGTTAAATGTATCTGGGGAAGCTACGGCGATGACCTTGTGGGACAAGATAGGGACTTTGTACCAATCTAAGTCTCTGGTGAATAAATTTTTCCTCCAGAAAAAGATGTATAATGTGAGGATGAAGGATGGAGACTCGGTGACAGAGAATCTGAACGCCTTCAATACTGTGGTAAGTCAACTATCATTTGTTGATATTAAAAAATCAAATGAAGATAAGTGCATCTTTTTGTTGTGTTCTCTACCAGACTCATGGGACAATCTGGTTATTGTATTAGGTAGCAATACAACTACCTTGAATTTTGATGACATTGTCTCAGCCTTGTTGTCAGAGGAAATGAGATGGAGAAATATGGAGGGTCAGAATGGAGATGCCTTATCTGTACGAGGAAGGTCCTAGAACAGAAACAAGAATAAGGTTTCGAGTGGGAGATCTAAATCTAGAGGGAGATATAAATCTCTTGGAAAGTTTGTATAGGTATGCTGGAAATGAGGAAAGGAATGGCACTACAAAAAGGACTACAGATCTAAAGCTCCTGAGAAAGGAAAGGGATCCGATGATGCTCCTTCTGCAGAGGAAAAAACCACCTTGTATGAAGGTGGGGATGTGTATTTGGCTTCTTCTTCAAATACACATGTAGATCATGAGTCATGGTTGATTGACTCAGGTGCATCCTTTCACTTCACTCTCCATAGGGAGTGGTTATGCGAGTATGAGAAATATGTATGGCGGTGATGTCTTCGTAGGTGATGATGGGGAAGGCCGTAATTGTCGAACATGGAAAAGTCAAGCCTGGCCGTAAGGTGGAAGGATTAGAAACACTCCCGGTGTTCCAAAATTCCCGCATCGTCGTGGGAAATCTGATTTATGTAAGCAAGAATGATGATGGTGTGTAAAAATAATGTTCGAGAAAGATACCTATAAGATGATCCAGTGGAGCACCGGCATTAGTGCGAGGAGTTTGATATAACTTTACATGCCTTAGGGGCAACACCGTTATTATGGTGCAACAGCCTGTTCTCAGTGAGCGGTAAGTCAAAGGTCTCTGGAGAAAATACCATGTTATGGCATCAAAGGCTTGGACATGTTGGAGAGAAGGGCCTTCAGATACTGCATGGAAATGGTATGGCAGAAGGTATGTCTAATAGCTCTCTCAATTTTGATTTCTGTGAATATTGTGTATATGGGAAGTAGAATCGCGTGAGTTTTCCTTCTGGTGCTAAGAGGGTAAACAAGATATTAGAGATTGTGCACAGTGATGTGTTTGGACCTATGTCGGTTCCATCACTGGGTAATTTTGTGTACTATGCTTCATTCATAAATGAATTCTCAAGGAATATATGGATATATTTCTTGAGGAAGAAACGAAGTCTTTGACAGATTTAAATAATTTAAGGCTCTGGTGGAAAACCAGACAGAGAAGAAGATAAAGGTGCTGAGGATAGATAATGGTGGGGAAATCTGCAAGAAGGAATTTGAAGAGTTCTGTAAGAAGTGTGGTATATCATGGCAGAATAATACTCCATACAGAACTTAGCAAAACAGGGTTTCAGAAAGAATGAACAAAACGCTAACGGAAAAGGAAAGAAGCATGCTTAGTGGTACCGGGTTAGGAAAAGAATTCTGGGCAGAGGCAGTGGAGACTACATGTTTCTTGGTTAACAGATCACCTTCATCAGCATTGGAGGATAAGACTCCACATGAGGTATGGACTGTTAAGAAACCCTCCCTTTCACATCTAAGGGTATTTGGATGTGATGCATATGTACATGTTCCAAAGGAAAAAAGGAACAAATTAGATAATAAATCTGAACGGTGCATCTTTATTGGGTATAAGGATGGTTTAAAGGGTTACAAGATTTGGAACCCGGAAACAAGGAAGGTTGAGTACAGTCAAGATGTGGTGTTTAGAGAGGTGAAATATATTGTTAAACATGAATTCCTACCAAAGGAACCTGAGAAGATAGATTTTGAGCTAAAGGAGAATGAATCAGACTATACAACAGAAGAAGACTCATAAGAGGAAGAGCCACAAACTCCAGCTGTGAGAATATTAGCTCAGGAAAGAAGACAACTGGAAAGGTATAGTCCATCTGCTTTCTATTCAAATTTTTCTTTAGCTATAACTGATGATGATCCCAGAACTATTAGGTAGGTAGTAGATTCAGAGGATGGAAAACTCTGGAAGGAGGCCATGGTTGATGAAATGGCATCCTTTCATAAAAATGAGGCATGGGATTTGGTGGAGTTGTCGGCTGGAAGGAATCCCATCGAGAGCAAATGGGTGTTTAAGAAGAAGATGAATGTAGAAGGCAAGGTGGAGAAATACAAAGCTTAGTTGGTAGCAAAAGGTTATTTCCGGGTGCCGGGAATTGATTTTGGTGATATTTTTTCACTTGTTGCCAAAGTTACTTCTATTAGATTACTTTTATATGTTGTTTTTGAATTTGATTTTGAGGTAGAAAAGATGGATGTGAAGACAAAATTTATTCATGGGGACCTGGAAGAGGAGATTTACATGAAACAACCTAAAGGATTTATGGTGAAGGGGAAGAAAGAATTAGTGTGTAGGTTAAATAAGTCTCTATATGGGTTAAAATAGTCACCAAGGATGTGGTATCAGAAATTTGATACCTACATATGGGGACTTGGATTCACCAGAAGCAAGGAGGATCACTGTGTTTATTTTAAATTAATTGGTGATCGTGTTATTTATATGGTCTTGTATGTGGATGATATGTTGTTGATTGGAAATGACAAAGAAATTATCCAAGATTTGAAGACCCAACTGTTCTCCAAATTTGACACGAAGGATCTTAGTGCTGCAAACTATATTTTGGGCATGGAAATTAAGAGAGATTGGGCAAAGAGGAAGCTCTGGTTAAACCAGAGGAAGCATGTCAAGACTATATTGTAGAGGTTCAATATGCAGGATAGTGAACCGGTGAATGTTCCAATTCCGATAGGTACAAAGTTGTCTGTTGAATAGTGTCCCAAGACACAAGAAGAAGAGGAGGATATGTCTCGTGTTCCATATGGAAGTGCAGTGGGTAGCCTGATGTATGCAATGGTCTTTACTAGACCAGACATTGCACATGCAGTGGGAGTATTGAGCAGGTTTATGTCAAACCCATGGAAGGAGAATTGGACAAAAGTGAAGTGGGTTTTCAAATATTTACATGGCACTAGTGATTATGGCTTTTGCTACCAGGGAAAACTAGGATTGGAAAGAGTGTTGGACATTTGTGGTTTTGTTGATGTAGACTGGGCTGGAGATCTAGACCAAAGAAGATCTACAAGTGGGTATGTGTTTAGCCTATTTGGAGGTGTAGTCAGTTGGATGAGTAAAAGACAGTCTGTAGTGGCTCTTTCAACTACAGAGGCTGAATACATAGCAGCCACTCATGCAAGCAAGGAAGCACCCAAAAAAAAAAATTGGTCCTTATTTTCCGGTGGGCGGACCTGCCTATGGTTTTGTGCATGGGTTTGCACATGGTTTTGGGGTATGATGGTTTTCGGCCCCTGGTATTTTGTAGATCCAATCAAGAGAACTATAGTTATGTTCTAATACAGGGTTAATGGATTGGAGTTTATGTATGCTTCGGCATGTATATATATGTATTGTAACACTAAAAGGAATATAATGAAAAAGCTAGTCATCCCGATTTGGGATCTAGGGGAATATCTCTGTGTTTATCTATTTTATGTTTTATGCTCTCGCTACTGTTTATTTTCTGTATTTAAGATTCATTTGCAGATAATTGCTATACATGGTTAAAACCAACATCTTTTACCTAGGGCTACAAGCATGGAAAATTTTAGGGGCTAATATTCGCAGGTGGGCTAATTTTCCATGGTTTTTCCAAAAAAAAGATTCGCCAATTTCCATTTTTTTATAAAAATGATTCGTCCAAATTTTACAATATAAAATTATTTTACGTTAAAAATCGCCAACATTATATAGAAAATATATATAATATCATTATAAATTTGAATACTTTTACAAATACATCAATAAACATTTTATAGTTTACATATTAGGGATTAGTGAGATTCGCCAATTTTTTAAACTTCAAGATAATTTTCCATCCTTAAAATTATCCCTGGCTACAAGCCATAAATTATATAAAATTCAATAGGCATATCCATTTCTCAATATAAATACCTAAGAGATATGTTGAAAAGTTTGAAATGGAATACTATAAAACTAAGTGAATCTCCATATAAATTAGATGGAATTTGTGTGCAGATGATGGATTATGAATTACGTAAATGAATCTCCATATCAATTGGATGCAATTTATGTGCAGATGATGGATGATGAATGAGGTGATGTTGATCATAACCTTTACATCTATATGATAGGAAGCTTGATATACATAACAATGTTTAGACGAGATATAATTTTGGAATTTATATTAGTTGGAATATTTCAATAAAAAACTAAATAGAGTCATCTATTACCAACAAACAGATATTAAGATACTTGAAAGAGACTACAAAAAATATACTATAGTACCCAAAAGGTGAGAAATTTACATTGACAACATAGAGAGATTCAACTAGGCTTGTGTGGATGACATGAAAAGTACAAGTGGACAATGTATAATTCTACATAGAAGATTATTTGGTTGCATGTTTAAGAAAGAAAGAGTCATTACTTGGACAATGTATAATTCTACTTAGAAGATTCTTTGGTTGCATGGTTAAGCAAGAAAGAGTCGTTACTTTCTCTATCTAGAGTAGAAGTGGAATACATAGTAGATACTTCCTTTTGCAAACAAGTGTTTTGGATGAAATGGGATCTACGAAATATTAAGGTAAATTTTAGTGAACCTATATTTATTAAGTGTTTCAATACAAGTGTAATAATAATTTCAAAAATAAAATATTCTACTTCCTTCAATCACTAAACATATCATCATAAAGTACCACTTCCTTACACAACAAGTCTTTGAGAAAATAGTGAAGATGGAATACATACCCACAAAGGCTCTTATTAGAGAACCATTTGAATATGTGAGAAACAAATTAGGGATAGTTCTTGTAAATTATTGTCACTTATTTTACTTCAAAAGAAGAGCCTAGAATATTACAGAGAATATGAAATTGAGTGCAATATCTATGTAGGAAAGTACACAATATCTAAGGGGGAGAATACAATATAAGGAAGGATTAAAAAGAGTAACAAGAAGCATATGATTGTGTCAATAATTTGAAGTATTCAAGAAGCATAAAAAAGGACCATCATCAAATTTCAAGATCAAGTAGTCTTCTTCATGAAGAAGCAACATTAACTAGGTTCATCATTTAAAGGTTCATTTTTAATGAAAATATTTTTTTTTTTAAAGTACATATGTATATATAATTTATATAAACATGTAAATAAATATTCTCAAATGTACACAGAAGTATTATAATTTTTCATATCTGATTAATAGATGTTGAAGATGAATCTAGCTTATTCTTTATTGGCATTATCATAACTTTCTCAAAAGATCCTCCTGAATCTAAAAATGAATATGGAATGAATCAATGTACATTATGATAAATCTTGTATTTAAATGACATTTGATCTATGAATAAAAAAAAAAATGGGATCTCTTCATATATATATGTGTGTGAGAGAGAGAGAGAAATAAAAAGAAAAGGTAATTCCACCAAGCATAAAGGAGCATGTCCTAATACATTATTATTTTTGGTTTCTAGAAGCATTAATCATGAAGAATCATGAGATACACAATTCCACCATACTATTTGCAAGTTCTATATGAAGATATGTAGTCTAATAACTAATCAGTTATGATATTTGTGTAAATATGAAAATGGTTCTATGATATCAAGACCAACATGCAATCAAACTACAATGTTACATTTCATTCCATCACTACTATTCCTCTAAATCCTTTAGCTTTGTATTATGAAAGAAAATCTATATATGCTATGCTATATTTGAATGCTAGATTTAAATGTATACAAATGGTGAATGGTTAAGGTATTAAACTTCATTTATAGAAGAAGAATTAACATCACATTCTTCATATTTCTCCAAGAGGACTATATTTATCACAATGTTTTGAGTAGATCATGAAGATAATAAAAAAAATACATTTGGAAAAGGAAAATAAAGATCTAAATGCATATGACAGTCAATAAGGTAGTGCATAAATTCAAGAAAACAATGAAACAAAGCTAAAATAAATACTAATATTGCAGGGGAATTTCATACATGCTAAAAAAATAAGAAAAGAGGGAAACAAAAAAATTCACCATCAGATATCATTGAAAGAGACACCACTAGTACTGATATATTGAATAACTTCATACATTGAACTACTACAAATGGAAATGAAGAAACAAACATAAATAGACTCTAAATGACCTTTCATACAATTATTTTTTTTACAGAACCCTCTAAGACTAAGACTAATGCCCTACAATGAAGTTTTCACATACATCCAGAAACAATAAAAAACAATTTATATTCTAAAGAGAAAGAAAGAACCAACAAATATGTATATATCTACAAAAATTCCCTAGAATAGAAATCAAAGAATGGGTGCTAGATATGAGGTGACATAATGTAGCTTCAAGAAGAGAGTTATAATTCTTTACTCTATAGAATTGATAGGCACAGAGATAGCTAGAGATAGAAAGGAAAATAAAAATAAAGTTGATAATGAATAGTGTTAAGAAATCCTAGCAGCTCTGAAACCTTACGTGAATTTTCAGAAGCAACAGAAGCTTGAAGAGAATGATTTTACTGGGGCCATTTTCGAAGGGAAGTTTTATGCTCCCCAAGAGTTTAAGGCCTTGAAAACCATGCTTACAAGGGCATAAATCTATGCCAATATCTTGGGCTCACTACAGAGTCCTGTAGTAGGACTTATCAGTACCCTTCAGGCTCGTGCAAGGGATTTAATGTTTACATTGAAGGCTTATGTTCAGAAGCTAGAGGAAGAATATGGAAATGCAAGTAATTCATAGATGTTACTAATGGGTGAACCAGTCATTTTCCTTTCAAGTTGTAAGTATCATAGATTTTATTTTGGTTCATGACACTGAAGTAATATATAACTTTAGTATTTTTAATTGATAAAAGTTTAAAATGTTAATATCAAAATTATGTTCTATGAATTGAAATTGTACACCATGAAACCCAATGAGTAAGATGCCGAATAAGGTGGTGAGCAGTAAGAGTGGTCAGGGCAGGGCACAAAGATCAGCAAAAAATAATAATAGAGCAGTTCATAAGGAAAACCAACAATAATACATTTAACCATGATTATTGCTACTAGAGGAAAAGGGGGCATAATAATAATACACAGTGGTGGTTTTTTTTTCAACTGAAAAATTATGGAGCAATAAAATGTTTTGAATTAATATAATGGTTGTTTTGAACTAAAAACATCTAAGAAATCGCAAGCTTACTTATATTGAATTAATATAATGGTTGATTTGAATTACTTACTTGGAAATTCGCTCGGTGCAACTCCTGAGAAGCAATTCGCGGGTGCCAAATCAACAACGGAGCAGCAATAGCGCCACAGAAAATCAGAATGTAAACCCGCAAAAAATAGAATATGCAAACAGAAACAAAAATCAGAAAAGAAACTTGCGAAAAACAAAATATGCGAACAGAGATGCGCAAAAATGAGAACCGTTCGCGGGTGACATACTTATAAAATATGAGTTCGGTCAAACTATTGTTTCCGGTTTTCCCATCTTTGGCCAGAAATATGTTTGCCAACGCCGTCAGTATGCCGTCAATCTAAACAGCAGAACGAGTTTGAAAGTTCGGCCGAAATATTGTGGAAAAAAAAATTATGTCCCCGATTCTCACAAAAGTGTAACCCAACTTCACATTTTCACTCACTTACATTGTGTGCTTTAAATGTTGTATATAAAAAAAAAATTTAATTAGGATTTTTCTCATCTAGCAATTTGATTTAGTTCCTTTCATCTTCATCTTGATATTTTCAACAACAGTCTTGGTAACTTTTGTTTTCCCCTTTCTTCCCATTATTTTTTTTTGTAAATAACAGGGTAGAATTTATTAAGAAAACATGCAAATTGAAAACATAAATAAATATAAAAACAAAAACAAACAATATACAAATAATATAAGATGAAATTTCACAATAAACTAGTAATTCTATCATAAATTAGAAAATTGTAAAACATAAAAACACAACTAATATCTCAAAATTTTACTGCCTAAAGGTTTTAATGTATTCTAGGAAAGATATGTATAAAATCCTCTAAAATTCTCTTACAGAAAATTTAATGCCCAAGTGAAATCGATATTATCCATCAGGTCTAAAATGAATTCTTAACTGACTATCATTTCAATTTTCAATGAAGGAATCTGAATGGTGTGAGGTGTTATATATATATAATGTTTAACTTTAAGCTACATGCCATATTTATTTATTAAAGATAAAATGAAAAAAAATGTTTATTTTTATTTAATTTTTATTTTAAAAATTCCTGAAATACAGGGTCTAGGAATTCGATCTTAAAACTTTCATGAAAACATTTTGAAATTGGATGCCAAACATTTTTCTCCTAAGAGAATTAAGATGACAATATTTATCAAATGAATTCAAAGAATACTTTAGAAATTCTAGTAAGATTATGAAAAAATTGAGTTATAGTACTTAAACTTTAATATTTTAGGTGTCCTACAGGTTTTTGATGGTGTTGAATTCATTATCACTAAAAAAAAACAATTCAAACACTCCAACTATCTTATTTTTTAGATTTGTTTTTACTTTATTCTTAAAAAAAACTATCATTCAAACTATTCTGTTAAGTCAGTACACAACTCCATAAAAAATATCATGTTTTGCAAAAATGCCCAAACTCTAAATATAAAGTAGAACACTGAAACTTATTAAGGAAATGAAAATAAGTGAGAAAATCAAGTAACGAAAGAAGGTGCAAAAAATCAGGAAAATTGTTATTGAAATCTGGGTGGTAGAAAAGTCTTGGAGTTTGGGTTAAAACTGAGTGAAGTTTTGTAAAAAATTCCTAGACTCCAAACTAAGTCACAAAATATCATAAAAATAAAATAAATGTTTATTCAATGCACAATCTGGGTAAGCCCAAATGTACAGGGCTTTGGGATAAAAATAATGTCGAAACTTATGAAAGGGTAGGACTTGAAATTTAAATCAACAAAGCGAAAACCAATAAAATATCATTATTTGAAATGCGTGGTCTATGGACACCCGAGAGTCTAGGAGTTCAAGGCACCTGACTAATAAATAATTTTTAATCATCCAGATATATCAAGCTATCTGGGTCTAAATGCTTCAAATGGTAAAATTCCTTTCGAATGTCCATATTTTTAGAAAATTTTAATGTTTTTTTTATTTTTGCCATGTAAAATAAAATAAATCAAGATGATTTTATTTATAGTGAAAACTGTAAGATATAAAGATGAAAATTTTAGTAGGGTCATTAATTTTTTTTAATAGGGGGTTGTTGCAGAATTTATAACAAATGGTGACACAATGGGAGAAACAATTATCTCTGCCAATAAATATTTAATATTCAAATAAATCTAAAGTTTCAAATTTTTCATATATAATTATAATAATTCCAAATATGATTTATATTTGTAAAATAAAGTTAAGTAACAAAAGAAGTAATCACATCTTATCAAATATTTTCAAAGAGTAAAGTTATGGGGTTGATTTATTGTTTTAAGACATTGATTCAATTGATTATGAACTTTCATCACTATGTCTAAATATTAGTATTATCAAAATAGTTTGCATACATGTTTCCATGAGCTCTCTTGTTATCTAACATCTCTTTGTTGCCTGTGAGCATCCATAGCCCCAACCAACGTGCCTTATTATCATATAAGAATTGACCCACTACTAGTAAGTGTCCATTCCCTCCTTATACTTCTCACACTTCTTTTGAAATCCTTTCAACTTCTCATTAATTTAATATCCTTTGAATTTGTATATTTGTATTTATTTTGTTGTTTTGGATATTTAAGAAGTGGGATGATACAAGAGTTATTTTGATGAGAAAACATTTTGATGCATTAATGATTTTAAACTAATAGTTTTATTATCCATAATCAATTAGACAACTCTTTTACTTTAATGGGAAAAGAATGAAGCTCTTTTAAAAATAACAGATAGTATTTTCCTAAAGTAATGAAACTTTTAGAGGCTAGAGTAATATCAAGCAAAAAATACTTCGTTTAACTAAATATTATTCTTTTCATAAGAATAGGATTTATTTAAATAGTAACTATTATTATAATAAAGAAACATTTCTACAAAAATGTAATCAGATTTGAAATTATACAACAAAAATAAAAATGAAAATGATTTTTTACTAAAGAAAATATGAAGATTTACAAAAGGAAATGAATAGTGCTTTTTACAAAAGAAAATAAATTTTTTTTAAGAAACCAACCTCCTTTAATAAATGATGGAATATTACAGTGCTCTCATGAACTTCTTTTGGATAAATATTTCTTTAAAATTTAGCCATTCACAAGAAGGATCTCAACATCCTCTTCTAATGCTTGTAAAATATATATTGAAGGGCCACGTTTTGCGGAAATTTGAAATGGTCCAAGCCACAAGTGTTGAAACTTGGAATGTATTCCTTTTTCCTCATGGATCTTGACCCATTTTAGTACCATATCACCAATGGATAAATCCATGTTAGCGATTAATTGTTTATCAACCCATTGTTTGACAATTTTTTGGTGCTCATGGAATTTAGCTTTTGCTTTTTGTATTTCTTCCTCTAGTTTTAGTAAATTGCACATTCTCACATCCATATATTTAATGGAATTCTTATTGAAAAAATGTGCTATTTGCATCGATGGTAAAAATATATTTGGAGGAAGGATACCTTCCTTGCCATAAACAAGGAAGTATGGGGAGTTCCCTGATTCTTTTTTATGAGTCACTTTGTCAACCGATAAAGCATTTGGTATATGTTTGTGTCAATTATGCTAATGGTTTTGAGGGGTTTTCTTAAGTATTTGGATCAGTTTTTTATGGGTAGAATTTCCCAATCAATTTCCCTAAGGGTAATAATTCATAGAAAACTTAACTATAATTCCCTTATCCAAAAAAACCTATTCATTTTAGGATAAGATAAATATGAAGCATTATCAAATAAAAATGATGTAGGAACACTAAACGTAGATATAATGTGAATTTCAAGAAAATATAGTACTTGGTAATTATAATTATTTTTAGTGGAATTTACTATGTCGACTTAGTGAATTAATTTGTACGGTGAGAATATATTTATGCAATTGAGACGATTAGGATTGATCTCACATATTATATCAAGACCCCATTGTTCAAATGGGACTTCTACTTCAACAAGATGTAGAGGAAAATTTGTTCTTCTTTCCCTTCGTGAAGTTGTCTAACAAGTTTTAAATTTTCTCGCATAAGAATATGAGTCATTGAACAAAGTTGGCCAATAGTAACCAACCCAAAGAATTTTGTGTGTAGTTGTCTCTCTACCAAAATTCCCTCTTGCAGGTCCATCATGCAGTTCAGCTAATAGTTTCTCTACATCATACTTTTCCAAACATATGAATAAAACATTATCATAATTCTTTCTAAAAGGAATCCATCTATCAACTAATATCTAACACATTTTAATATAAGTGTGTGTTTATTTTTTGGTGTTAAATAATCAGTTACAGTCCCATTCAACATAAAGTACTTAATTTCAAAATACCAGGTATTCATTGGTACATGAATTTAAAAAATTTATTCTTGGCTTACCTCGAATTCATTATATCAACCTTCTTTCTTATTATTTTATCATTCTTTTGACTTTGTTGATAGTCTGCAAAGACCTTGTCCTATAATGATATTTGATGGTTTGATATCAAGGTCGTATTCCTAGAGCATGATCATAAATTTCACTCTCTTTTCTCTTATATCCTTCTACGCAAGAAAAATTTGTAAAATAGGATGAAGAATGATCAGTTTTGTTTGAGATTTTAAAAGAAAAGGTAAAAACCGCTTAACAAACTTAATATAGGATAGGCTTATTTTCCAATGTCATGATAATTGGAACCTAGAACTCAAGAAATAAATTGGTATCTCAGTACCATCCAAATTCTTCTGAGTTAGGACAACTACATAGGATAAGTCATAGGATTACATAAAATGAACTCTCTTTTAAGGTTTGGCCTAATGAGAGCAGGTGCAATAGTAATTGATACTCTTATGCTTTTGAAATATTCCTTCCCTGTGGTGTGTCATTTGAATAAATGATCTTTTTATATCGTATCCTGCATTAGTATAACAATTTCTACAAAGTCAGGAGAAAATATTCTTATAAAATTTATCTTTCCTTAGGAAAGATTGCATCTATTTTTTGTTATGTGGAAGAGAAACTTGTAATATAGATTTTACTCATCTTGAATCAACAACTAAAAATAATATAAGATCACCTTTAGTTACAAAAAAGATATTTTTATTTGGATTTAATGATATATCATATTTTGTACATTTCTCAAATATTTTCTTCAGGCGTTCAACATGATATTCACATTTTTTAGATTACATTGTTATATCATCATGGTAAAAAACCACAAAATTATTGATCATATCCTTAAATTAAATATCCATTTCTCATTGAAATGCTATCGGGTAAAACCACGAAGGTGGGTTACACCTTTGCGAGAATCGGGGGTGGAAAAGTCATTTTCCCAACAGTTCGGTCAAACTATCGTAGATTTTAGCCGAAATTTCGAAATTAGTTCGACCGAACTCATTCTGTTGTTTACATTGACGCCGTCGACAAACATATTTTTGGCCGAAGATGAGAAAATCAGCAACTAAAGTTTGGCCGGACTATTAGTTTGGTCGAACTCTTAAAATAATCCGGTCAAACTTTAGTTTATAAATACACCAACCCTGAACCATGAATAGGTTTCAGGCTTACTATTTCCGTATTACCGTCATGGGCTTATTGATGTTGTCGTATTACCGCTATTTTCTGCTACATGATCACAAGCGCAGGGTCACAAGTGCAGGTGAGAAATTTATAGGATTTATGGTTTGTTTTTGTTGTGAGTTTTTTTCAATGTTGTTCTTCCTTTCTGCTATTTTAATTTTATAGTTGTTTTTTTTGTTTTGTAGGTAATTTGTAATCTATGATGTCCTCAGGCTACTTCTTGTCTTCTCATTGCGGCCTCGACATCTCCGAATTTCTAGGTTCCTACGTCTCTGAATTGGAAAATTATAGTTCAAATGTAATTTTTTGAAGTCCAAGTTTGAGCCACATACAAAATTGTTTCTAAATTGTATCCAATAAAAATAGTTGTATTATAAATGTAATAACTTAATGCTAGCTTAATTGGGAACTCATAAACATAATATAACCACTGCCATCTTCCAACCAATTCAATCGGAAACCTGAAAATGGAGGCTAGCTTAAACCTCACAAACTCAACACATGCACGCTCTAGATACCCTTAGAGGCATGGAAAACGTTTCACGATCGATTCTCTCTCTCTTCAACTCTCTTCGAAAAACTTATTCAATTACATTTCATCCCACCTATGCCCCTACAATTCCTCAACCCACGTAATTTCATTTTAATCCCATCAATATACTCAGCTACATGTCTTCACTCAAATTTTCTTCTTGGCTGGTCTTTCGAAGCTAAGGATGGAAATGGCCAGAAAAGGATGTCAAGACATAGCTTACCTTTGTTACTGATGAATATAATAAACACAAATGCTTTAGGGTAAAGCTTAAGGCTACCTCTATCACTATTCAAACTATGTTTAAAGGTAGCTTCACAGAGAATTTTCCCTATGTTACTACTAAGCCTCTGTCCAATGATAGTCATGAATATATATGTATAGCGAAATATTAGGGGAAATTCCTAAGGTTCCTAAAACACAAGAATGATTGTCGTTATTTCTGTAGGCCCTCTCCATACATAACAACATCACGTGCATCAATAGATGGGGCACCCTCCTCTATATAGTACAACTTGGTTATACTAGATAAGATGAAACCTCCTTTATATGGTCTACTCACCTAGACTGTTACTTTGAGTATTTTATAAAGCATTTTTTTGTATTCTCTTAGCAAGCAAGAAGTATTAGCAAGAAATAAGGTCAGGTGTTGATCAACCTACATACTTTATTGGGTTTACCAACCATCAAGGGTTTCCAAAAAGGACCAAGATTTTTCTAGTGACCTGCAACCATATTCTATCTATTTTATATTTAAAGGCTTCAATTTCACACTTCTACATTTCATAAACCATGCTCTTCCATGGAGCTTTAGGTTTGACCAAGTGCTCTTATCTCCTACTGCCTCTCTTGCTGGGAAAACTAACCTAGATATGCTTTAGGACTCCCTCTATTAGTAGGCCTAGAAAAAGAGAAAGCCATCAGTAGCAAGCCAATTCTTAAATCTTCACAAATTTCCAATTCAATAATAAATCAAGCCATATAAGAGTTTTTAAAAAAGAGTTATTCATTATGAAATCATAGTGATTATTATCCCAACCATTTCAACTTCTAGTTACATATAATACTAGTGATTACAAAGTTCATAATTAGTGTAATGTTTGTGTTACTGGTTTTCTTATAGTAGTATGTTACCCTTCATCCTAGTATATTACTCTTTGAATCATCCTAACCAAGATCATACTCTTTGAATGAGCCCAACTCTATTGCAGGTTGAACTTAATTCGATTTTAGAATTCTGAAATAATGATAGGAGTTTTTATTGATTTAATTTTGTTTATCTGATTCTAAAATATTCTTACTTAAAACTTTGAAATTCTCTTTAAATTTCAAGTTGAAATTAACCCAGATTGTAAATTTCATAAATATGTTTTTGAATTTGATTGCTTGAATAGATAATTCTATTTTTTTTGGGCTCATTTGTCTCATTTTAAAATTATTTTTCAAATTTTTTTGAGGTAACATGTCTCATTTTTAAAATACATTTCAATTGTTTTTGAGGTCACCTATCTCATTTTTAAAATATTTTTCAAATTTGAAATTTGTTGTGGGTGAAAAATGTGTGGGTGATGATGGTCTTTGCATTCCTTTACACAATTTGTACCCAACTGCAAGAAAATAATTGCAAGGAATGACCTATTCAATAACTAATAAGTTGCTCCAAAAACATCCATAGACTCAAGAGGAATAACCCAGACTCTTTGAATAATCCTAACCAAGATCATACCAAATGAGCCCAACTCTGTTGTAGGTTGAACTTAACTCCATTTTATAATTCTGAAATACTGATAGGAGTTTTTTTTAATTTTATTTTGCTTATCTGATTCTAAAATATTATTGCTTAAAACTTTGAAATTCTCTTTAAATTGAAGGTTTAACTTAACTTAGACTGTAAATTTCATAAATACCTTTTGGAATTTGATTCCTTGAACAAATAATTCTATTAATTTTGAGGTCATCTGTCTCATTTTAAAATTATTTTTCAATTATTTTTGAGGTCCTTTGTCTCATTTTAAAAATATATTTCAATTTTTTTTGAGCTCATCTATCTCATTTTTAAAATATTTTTCAAATTTTCAATTTGTTGTGGGTGAAAAATGTGTGGGTGTTGATGGTATTCAGGATAAATTTCTTTAAATCTTATTTTTCCCCATCTATTTTTTGGATTTTGTCTCCAAATTATTTCTAATTAATTAGAACACCCTAAAATATAATTTAAATAGTTGATGAACCCTTATTTTTTCCATATATTTTTTGGATTTTGTCTCCAAATTGTTTCTAATTAATTAGAACACCCTCAAATATAATTTAACTAGTTGATGAACCTTAAACTTCTTGCATCAAGTTGAATCATCCTAACCAAGATATAATGTGCTGAAAATTGGTACAAAATAGAGTAATCACATAAAACAATTTCCAAATCACAATCTACTGCAAAAATGCAGTCAAGTGTAATTAAAATTGACATGAAAGTGTCGACAAAATTATATATATCCACCTTTACATAAAATTTTAATATTCGTAAATATAGTATATAACTTACTTGGATTTCACAACCATTTGGCCACTAAATATTACTTCCTATCCATATGTGCCACATGGCTCCACTTACAGAGTCCTATGTGGTTTCTGGTCAAGTCTCAATAAGTAATATAGAATGAATGTTTCAGATTCAGATGTTACGAGGATGTTTCAAATTCAATATATCACTCTAACATCCTAGTAAACAAAATACTATCATCATAATAACAATACTTGTAGCAGCATCAGAGGGATTTTTGGGGCCATATATTGTTAGTATATATTCATTCTCCATATTTCCTCTTAGTTTTTCCCTATTTAATATTATCCTCATATCTGTTTGGAGATTAATGTCCTAAAAGAAAACAGAGACGAAATTAATAGGTTTCACTATTGAACTAGTGCAACGATATTTACATAAGTAAGTTAAGTTTCTTTCTATATAATGAGCATGGTTACAATTTTACTACAGGTCGACTTGTCTCACTACAACCTTATCAAGAAGAGTAGTCATCATTTTCAAGCACAATACTTGTACAAACTATCTGAGAGGTAGTCTCTAGATGTCTAGATTTATCTGCTCTTCAAGTTTTCTCCAAGCAACATACAATATCTTTGTCATCCTCCGTAGTATAAGCCACATGGTACATTCATTGTTAGTTATGTCCCTCCAACATCTGACATGGCTGTATTTTATTGATGTACCTAAATTTACACCTTCCATGATGATTCTAATCTTGTAAAATGTTAAAAGTGGAGTGTTTGTTAAAAGTGGAGTGTTTTATGATGTAATGAATATAAATAATCTAGATTGACATGGTTGTATTTTATTAATGTACCTAGATTTACACCTTCCATGATGCTTCTAATCTTGTAAAATGTTAAAAGTGGAGTGTTTTATGATGTAATGGATATTAGTAATCTAGATTGACATGGTTGTATTTTATTAATGTACCTAGATTTACACATTCCATGATGCTTCTAATCTTGTAAAATGTTAAAAGTGGAGTGTTTTATGATGTAATGGATATTAATAATATAGATTGACATGGCTGTATTTTATTAATGTACCTAAATTTACACCTTCCATGATGCTTCTAATATTGTAAAATGTTAAAAGTGGAGTGTTTTATGATGTAATGGATATAAATAATCTAGACCGCATGGCTACAATGATATGATGATAGTGTAGGTTGATGTTCAAGTTGTAAAATTCTAGTACATATCAAGGATGAATGGTAGTACAATCCAAAAGTGACATTATTATAAATTATTAAAAATTTTGATCGGTGCTAAATCATACTTCTTATTTAGGACATAACTAATTTGTGAGTTAAAACATTTTTCTTAATGTTCTTAGCCTATTTATAGATGTCAAAGTAAAGTTTTCTAAATGTGATTTCTCCCATAAACTTCAAGGCAAACCCTGTACATGTCATTTCTCCCATAAACTCATAAACGTGTGGCTTTTGACATGTGTCATTTCTATGTCATTTCTCCCATAAACTCTAAGGAAATGTCCTTTCTCCCATATACTATAAGGCAAAATTGAAAGCAAAATATGTACATGTCATTTCTATCTTAAACTCTAGGCAATGAAAACTTTAAGGCATGTCATTTCTAGATTTGATTTCTCCCATAAACTTTAAGGCAAACCATGGAAATGCCATTTTTCCCACAAACTAAAGCCTTTTTCCCATAAATTCAATGCAAACTTTAAGGCATAAAAACTGAACTTAAAGTAGCTGAATTCCATAGGATTTTGAGCTTCCATAGGATTTTAGTCTATCTGTTGAGTGTTAATTTCTACAAGTTCTAAAGGCAGAATCTGTAAAGGGTCAGGTAGCCTCTGGATATCATCTTTTCTGAAAGGTGACATATCCAGTAAATTCCCCTATAGTCAATCTCTGGAATAGATCTAAATAAAATTTCTTCATTTTAATATCCATAAACCACTACCAGATCTAAATAGAAGTTCTTCATTTTAATATCCATAAACCACTACCACTTTAAGGAAAACCATGTACATGTGTCATTTCTCCCATACATGTGTCATTTCTCCCATAAACTCGTAGGAAAACTTTAAAGCATGTGTCATTGGATTTCTCCCATTAACTTTAAAGAATGTGTCATTTCTCAAGGATTTCTACCATTAATTCAAGGCAAACTTTAAGGGCTAAAAACTGAACCTAAAGTAGCTGAACTTCCATAGGATTTTAGTCTCTTTGAAATTCCATAGGATTTTAGTCCATTTGTTGAGTGTTAAATTCTACAAGTTCTAAAGCCAGAGTCTGTAAAGGGCCAAGTAGCCTCTAGATGTCATCTTTTATGAAAGGTGACATATCTAGTAAATTCCCCTACAGTAAATCTATAGAACAGATCTAAATAGAAGTTAGTCATTTTAATATCCATAAACCACTACCACTTTAAGGAAAACCATGTACATGTGTCATTTATCCCATAAACTCTTAGGCAAACTTTAAAGCATGTGTGATTTCTCAAGGCTTTCTCCCATTAATTCAAGGAAAACTTTAAGGCCTAAAAAGTGAACCTAAAGTAGTTTAACTTCCATAGGATAGGATCCCCCATACTCAAGGTTTCTCCCATTAATTGAAGGAAAAATTTAAGGATTAAAAACTAAACCTAAAGTGGTTGAACTTCCATAGGATTTTAGTCTGTCTGTTGAGTGTTAACTTCTACAAGTTCCAAAGGTAGAGTCTGTAAAGGGCCATGTAACCTCTAGATCTCATCTTTTCTGAAATGTGACATATCTATTAAATGCCCCTACAGTCAGTCTCTGGAATAGATCTAAATATAAGTTCTTCATTTTAATATCCATAAACCACTACCACTTTAAGCCAAACCATGTACATGTGTCATTTCTCCCATAAAATCTCAGGAAAAATTTAAATCATGTGTCATTTCTCAAGGATTTCTCCCATTAACTTTAAAGCATGTGTCATTTCTCAAGGCTTTCTCCCATTAATTCAAGGCAAACTTTAAGGCCTAAAAAGTGAACCTAAAGTAGCTGAACTTCCATAGGATAGGATCCCCCAAAATCAAGGCTTTCTCCCATTAATTCAAGGAAAAATTTAAGGCCTTAAAACTGAACCTAAAGTAGTTGAAATTCCATAGGATAGGATCCCCCAAACTCAAGGCTTTATCCCATTAATTGAAGGCAAAATTTAAGGCCTAAAAAATGAACTTAAAGTGGTTGAACTTCCATAGGATTTTAGTTTTTTCGTTGAGTCTTAACTTCTACAAGTTCTAAAGGAGTCTGTAATGGGCCAGGTAGCCTCTGGATCTCATCCTTTCTTAAAGGTGACATATCCACTAAACTCATGGAACAATGTACATGTCATTTCTCCCTTAAACTCTAGGCAAGCCAATCTTTAAGGCATGTCATTTCTAGATGTGATTTCTCCCATAAAATTTAAGGCAAACTTTAAGGAAAACCATGCACAAATCATGTACATGTCATTTCTCCCTTAAAATCTAGGCAAGGATATCTTTAAGGCATGTCATTTATTGATGTGATTTATGCTGTAAATGTTAAGACAAACTTTAAGGCAAACCATGCACGAACCATGTACATGTCATAAATCTCCCTTAAAATCTAGGCAATGCAATCTTTAAGGCATCTCATTTCTAGATGTGAATTCTATCATAAACTTTAAGTTAAACTTTAAGGTAAACCATGCACATGGCATTTATCTCATGCACATGTGTCATTTCTCCCATGCATTTTCAACAAATGTTAATTTAAAATATTTTATTGAATTTTTTTCAGGGATAAATAAAAACCCACTAAATATGGTTGAAAAATGGACATTATGCATAGATGTTTCTTGCTATCCCAATCCAGAGAAAGTAGTGATTACATATGTGCTTTGCAATATTGCGACTAGCAAGGTCCTCCAAAGGAAAATTAATATACCTGGAAGAACAACAAAAAATGAGGCATATTATATTGCATTGATAGAAGGCTTGGAAACAGCTAGGGAGTGTGGATCAAATTGAATTGTAGTTTTCACCAATTCTGAACTTGTGTGCAACCAGATGAAAGTCATGTACTAAGTTAAGAAGGAGAGGCTAAAAAAACTGCATGGAAAAGTAAACAATATTGCCAGCCAATTTCAATTTTTTAGTATAAGACATTGTACAAATGTTAATAAGATGTCTGTTGATCTATTGCGTGGGAAAATTCCAATTCAAGATTCATATATCAATGATGAATTAGTATTATACGGAGCAAAGCCAATTCAAGATTCATCTCTCAAAGATGAATTAGTTTTCAGACGCTCTTCTTCAAAAATTGAAGATTCATATCTCAGATATGAATTAGTGTTAATACGCTCTCCTTCAAAATTTATTGATGGACATTGTAACATATCTTGGATATGTATGTATTTTGTACTTATAAATGCGTCTTTTTTAATGACCATGTGTTGTTTTTCAATTCTATACCAAGTGTGCTCCCACCATGTAAAGAGAAACTTGGTGAACTTCACATTTGCAACAAGTGGTGAACTTCACATTTTTATAAAATTTAAATGCGAGGAATTCAACAATTTTTTGTTTAAATGGAGTTTCACACTTCTTTTTTTAATGACCATGTGTTTTTTTCAATTATATACCAAGTTTTCTCCCACCATGTAAAGCACAATTTGTTTCAAACTTAACATTTTTATAATTTTTTTACTTAAATTGAGTTTCACACATTAATTAGTGCTTTGAAATTTATGTTTTACATAATTTGTGTACACTAAATTACATTATTTTTTTGAAATTTATTTTGAAATTATTTTAAACAGTAATTTAAAAATAATTGTAAATATCCACTGGAGATATATCTACATATATATATCATGGAGGATGAAAGGCAAAGATCAACAAAACTCCATATCTCTACGAAAGAGGACGATCAAGGATTGAGGGATGTTCATGGTATTTAAATATAATCTTAAATCTCCATACATATACATAGATGTGTGTACATATGGAATTAATTTTTTTATCAATTTTGTGAGTTGAATTAATTGTTAATAAGTTTCATTTTTTATTTTTTAGGAGGTAGGAGGACAACGGTGTCTACTCCATCAATGGATCATGGCCATGGTTCATGCAATCATGGTATCATTCATGCAATTTAATCAATGAATATGTACATGTATTTATATGTATGAATGTATTTTTGAATTGATTATAAATTCATATTTTTTATGAAGCTTCTCTCTTGTCTCGTCAGGTTGGCGATGGTACACATTCCCTTGGAGGGCCATCAATAGATGCTGACGAATTGCATGAAGGTGGTGATATGTATTCCCCCTGAGGTCAATCAACGGACAATCGTGTGGGTTCTCAACCAATCGGTGGATTTTCTAGTTATCAACAATCTTAGGATGGGCAAGATGCTAGCCAACCATATCGAGGTAGTCATCACTTTGAATATTATTTTTATTTAATTTTTACACATTTATTTACATGTGTCTTTTTAATATAAAAATTTTACATATTGATGCAGAGGCTGAAAATGCTACTCCAAATGTTTCTAGAAAAAGACGTAGGACAGAACGTATCATTCAAGAAGAAGGTTGTACACCAACCACGACTTATACATCTGACATTTCTGAAATAACTTGGGAATCAAACATGCAACAATGCACCTTACAAAGGTGTCAAAATATTCATACAAAATTAAAGAGAGATCTCGTGGCTTTAACTCTCCTTGTTGAGAGTCGACAAAGCTTAGAAATAGTTGCTCACTCTTTAAGCGAACTAGTAGATGTGTACCTAAAGCTTGGGCCAACCATTGATATTTTTGTAGAAGTGATGAGAAAAATAAATGAAACAATGATGGGTCTCGATACATAGGAGGTTGCTAAACAAAGAGTTACAACCGAAATGGCCAATTCTATGTTTAATTTCAAAGAAGGGTTGACAAGAAATATGTTGAAGGTGCAATATTTCAAGCACCTTCATATAGCTTGTTATTTGTATAATAGACACCTTGCAGCCTATGGAAGACTCCCATAGAACGAAGAGGTTCCGCTTTATTTTGAAAAAATATTTTATGCATAATTCTTTTTTTAAATGAAACCCAATTACAATGACCTTCCCTCTGAATTTTTTTGTCCTGGGAAAGGTCGATTGTGTGATCGTAGGGGCGCTAGGTGTGATGTTGAGTTGCCTCACCCTGAGACACCATTGGTTAGTCAACCTATTCATGTGAAAACTTTGCGGTCAGAGATGGATGCCACTTCTCAAATTAGTCGAGAAGCAAGGGATGCCATCATTGACAATGTTCATAGAGGATTGGATGGAGTTGATGTTTGTCTTAATCGACAAAGAGCACATGAGAATGCACGTGATAATTTTGTGTATTATACAGATGAAGAGGTAGACGAACATGAGTGTTGAAGATCTCATAACATATGTAAGGAATTGTCGCAATAGTTGGCAGGACTTAATTATTCATGAGAAAGAGGGCATGGGAATGATATGTGTTAATGGTTAGGGTGATTATTTTAAAACATGAACAATTTGTAATAAATACATATATACATACATTTATTTTTATACATTAATCTAAAAAAAAAATGAATCATTATATGTTAACACCATTTGCAGTTGTCATGCTTGATGAATGAAGAAGATGTTAATATCACAGTGGGAGCCTCCGATTCAAATAATCAAAACGGGTCTCACCATCAATATATGTTGGCAGATGTTAGTGTTTTTTAAGTGAAAATGATGATATAAAATTATCTTTTATCTATTATTATATATATCGAAACATGATGACATATTTTTAAAATAAATAATTGTTCACACATGTACATGTATATATATAATAAAATGTTTTAACAGATTTTGATTCTGTCTGATGTTTTTGGGATGGAAGTACCTTCTTCTTCCTTGGGAGATGTGTCAAATCCACCATCACAAGTATGAACAATTTTTCACTTTTAAATATGTTTTTGAGTTATATTTTCCAACTCAAAAAGTTGCATTAAAAAATGAGATATCTAGATCTTGAGTTATTTTAAATTTTTTGAATTTTAGGTTTTTGGAGATTTTCTTTCTGAGCCACTCTTAGGAGATGTGCCAAATCCACCTGCAAAAGTATTCAATTTTTCACATAAATATATTTTTTTAAGTTATAAGTTATAAATTGAAGTTCAAAAGTTTTATTATAAATTGAAATCTAGACCTTTAGTTATTTTAAATTGTTTGAATTTTAGGTTTTTGGAGATTTTCTTTTGGAGCCTCTCTTAGGAGATGTGCTATATCCACCAGTGAAGGTATTCAATTTTTAACTTAAATATATGTTTTTAAGTTATAAGTTATAAATTGAAGTTCAAAAGTTTTTAATATAAATTGAGATCTAGATTTTGAGTTATTTTATACCTTTAAATTTTTTGAATTTTAGGTTCCTAGAGAGGATTTCATTTCTCCACAGACTCTAGCAATGAAATGTATCATGGAGATAGGAACATCCACACCATTTCAATCATTTGAATGAGTTGTCTAACTTTTTTTTAATATTATTGAAAATAAGTTTATATATGTGTTTTCATTTGAAATTTTTTAATATATATATATATATATATATATATATATATATATATATATATATATATATATATATATATATATATATATACTTGTGCATGTATATTGTACATTTTACTGTGTAATATGTTCTAGTGGGGAAAGTTTTAGTAGACGAACAACAAATGGAGAGGGAACTTCATGAGGTATTGCATGATATATTTTCATACAATTTTAAAAAATTAAATTTTAATGTTTATACACATTGTGTACAGGTTACCCAGGATACAGAATAGTCTGGACGACAGTTTTTTGCCAGAATCTGGTAAAATAAAATTCAAAAAATCAGGTAGTTCCAATGTTTGGAATCCATTTTTGATAGTGGAAATGGATTCAACACTATCAAAAACCCTTAGGGCACCCAAAATACTGAAGTTTAACAACTGAAAACAGGATTCTGCTAAAATATTTGCTAGATTTTTTCAAAATCTCTGTTGGATTCGAGGCCATTTGTTACTTTTTTAGACTATGGCCATTTGATGGATGACGCACATGCACTTTTTGATGGATGATACACATGCGCGTGCAACATTATATTTTCAATAGAGCATTGTGTTTGTAATATTAGGGTTTATAATATTGGGTTTAATAATAAAATTTATATTGTTGAGTTTATAATATTGGATTTAATATTAGGGTTTATAATATTATGTTTAATATTAGAGTTTAATTTTGGGTTTAATATTAGGTTTTATAATATTAGGTTTGATATTAATGTTTATAGTATTGGGTTTGTAACATTCAGTTTTATAATGTTAAGATTTATAATATTGAGGTTTATAATATTGGGTTCTTAATATTGATTTTTACATTAGAGTTTATAATATTGGATTTAATGTTGAGTTTATCATATTGGATTTAATATAAAATTTCAACATTAATTAAAACTAACACACTTGTTGATGCTTAAATGATTATTACTTTTATTAAACCAAATACTATAATATATATTAATTAATATAAATAATATAATATCATAATAATAATATCAATATATTATAATATAACATAATAATATTATATTATTATAAATATAATAATATAATTATATAATATATAATTATTAATAATTATAATTATAATATGTGTGTGTGTGTGTTAAGTATAATATAGTAATACTAAAACCTAACTATTATAATTATATATTAATTAATTATTAATGTGGTTTGGCATATACCAACTATATTTAATAATGTGATTATACATATGGTTGATGTACACCTATGTATATCAGCTACATTAATAATTAATTACATTTGGTAATGTAGTTTTGCTATTAATATATGTATTTGTTGTCAAGTCTCACTAGCACAACTGATTGAGGATGGGCCTCGTGAGCAAGGCAACCCATGATCAAACCTCAGAGGGGTGGTTGTTCCTTGTGCTAGGGGGAAGCGACATGCTAAAAAATCCATTCATCTGAGAGTTAGTGTGGCCCAAGCCAAGTGTGATCCTTGGGTGACTTTGAATCCAGTCATCTAAAAGTTCGTGTGGCTGAAGCCGAGTGTGAACCTTGGATGACTTTGACGTCTTAAATACCCTTGTGTCATGACTCTTCAAACCCATGCTAAAAAATTCAGTCAACTAAAAGCTAGTGTTGTCCAGGTCGGGTACAATCCTCAAATGACTTTGACGACTTAGATACCTTTGGGTCACCACTCTTCAAACCACAAGTCAAACCTAAATGATCACACAACATGACAAACAAATAAAAATATCTATATTAGTTGGTTTGTGTATATTATGTTATTTGTTTAAATTTATAAAAAAATTTGACATAAAAATATTTTGTAAAGCTAAAAATTTTACAAAGGTTTTCGAACTCAAATGAACCTCACACAATTAAAATCACAACATCATATAAATAAATAAATAAATCTGGTATTCAACTTATCCAAATTAAAATTATGTTTGAACAACTTTTCTATCTTATTTTAATTAAGATAATCAAACAAAGTTGGAATTTCAAAACATATTTACTCCAATACCACAACAACAAAAAACACACTGATGATTTTACAAAATTTTTATAACTGTATTTATGGAGAATCACCTCATAACAGTGAATTTGCCCATGAAATTCCATCCCCGATCTTAATTATCCCAAATGCAGTCAACTCGTTCATATTGAACCTAGGGTCCCATTATCAAGCAAATGCCATGGATTCCAAGTTGAAATAAGAGGACAAAACTTCCATCTCTGTAACCAAAATTTGAACAACCATAAAATTAATCATGTAGTGAACATAGACTGAACTGACGGCCTTTAGATCTCAGTTTGATGCTCTCCCATTTGAATTATGGAAATTTCAAAAGGAAGCGAAATCTAGTCTTGGTTGTGCCCCTTTACCAGTTCGCTGAAAATCGGCAAGTATAAAATTACAACCTGTTTGAGGATGTTTGGAGGATGACCGAAGCTCCGTTGGATGAGAGCAGGCGATCCCTGAGCAGACGTATTAAAGCTCTTTAAGCCCAAACTAGCAATTGTAATACAAACCTTTTCATTCTTCGAAATGGGACCAAACTAATCGTCTCATTATCATACAATCCGGAAATGCATTCACTTGATGGTTGAGTGGTAGTTTCATTCAACAGGTCTGAGGTTTGTTATCATTATCATACAATCCGGAAATGAGTGGATGAACATGCGAGTCGCCTATTTTGGAAAAGCATCGAGTAACTGTCCTTGGAAGGACATAAATAAAGAATCCACTGAATATCTCAAGGAATATATGAAGTTTATCTTATTATTGAGGAAGGAATATATGAAGGTATGAGTTTGTCTAATTATTCGATGTAATGTCATGTCGAACATATTTTTCTTATGACATCGCCTTTCTAACTTGGTACGACATCGAAACTTTATATTTTAAATTATATATCACAAATCAATGCAATCCCAGTAGCGTACTTATTTTATTCGAAGTTATATTCTCATAACATGAACTTGTTAATAGTTAACCATATAAAAATGAAAACTTTATATTTAAAATTATATATCACAAATCAATGCAATCCCAGTAGCGTACTTATTTTATTCTGAGTTATATTCTCATAACGTGAACTTGTTAATAGTTAACCACATAAAAATGAAAACTTTATATTTAAAATTATATATCACAAATCAATGCAATCCCAGTAGCGTACTTATTTTATTCTAAGTTTTATTCTCATAACGTGAACTTGTTAATAGTTAACCATATAAAAATGAAAACTTTATATTTTAAATTATATATCACAAATCAATGCAATCCCAGTAGCGTACTTATTTTATTCTAAGTTTTATTCTCATAACGTGAACTTGTTAATAGTTAACTATATAAAAATGAAAACTTTATATTTTAAATTATATATCACAAATCAATTCAAGTACTGCACTTATTTATCCTAAATTATAGTCTTATAACACAACCTTGTTAATAGTTAAACATATAAAAATCGAAACTTTATATTGTAAATTATATATCACAAATCAATGCAATACAAGTACTGTACTTATTTATTCTAACTTATATTCTCCTAACCTTGTTATTAGTTAAATATGTACAAGTGGAATTTTAAAAAAGAATAATGAGTGTACTAGTTGTAAAAAGCCTTCTCAACTTATCATATTTTCTATTAATCTATTTTACTATAAAAAATTATATAATAAATAGAAATATCATTTTAAATGAATATTATACAAATTTTATATAAGAAAGATAGATATTATTTAAATTGAAATATTATATAGTTAGTTTGTATATAAATTTATTTGATAATTCCTCAAGTAAGGAGCATGAAGGAGTTTCAACTTTAATCATGTTTGCAATTGGTGGGTAGAAGCGCTCCCACAAGTCTGATCATATAATAGTGATAAAGTGATCATATGCCTTGTTGAGTCCATAGATGGATTAAAAAAAAGCGGGGGGAGGGGTGGATTTGGCCTTATCTCCAATTGTAACCAATAACTCCATAGACTGAGTAGAAGTACGTAGAAGAAAAGTGAAGAAAGAAAAAGCCCTGAATAATTATGGTATGTGAGACTATAAATGTTGTAGAAGCTTTTTGAATTGTTGGACTTCTTAATGTAATATGTTTTTTGATATAATAATATTGAATTTACAAAACAAAACAAAAAATCTAATTATAAATTACATAAATTTAGTCCACAAACATAGAATATACGGTGATGGGGTATACTATTAAGGCATTTGGTGATCTGTGAAGGTCTATTAAGGCATTTGGTGATCTGTGAAGGTCACTGGTTCGAAAATTGTGGGAAAAAATACGACTATGTTAAGGATTGTTGTGGACCATGGTGAGTGTGATCCATGGATGATTTCTACAGCTTACATTCCCCAAGGTTGTGGTTGCGCCGAGAGGCACTTTATAGCCCAGTATAGAGTAGACGTGTAGATGTAATGTAAGAAATTTTGTAAACTTTTGTAATGTGAGCTCAATATATAGAGTACATGTGTAGATGTAATGTAAGAAAGTTTGTAAAATTTTTGTTATGTCGGGTTAATTGTAATCAATATATTTGTAATAATTATCCCTAACTTTTAAGTCAAAGTTATATTTACGAACACTCAAAAAGCTATGGTAAATAAATAAAAATATAAATAAAAGGTATGGTAAATAAATAAAACTGATTTTTATACATACTCCAGTGCTATGGTTAATAAATGAAACCCATTTTTATATTTACTCCATAAACCTCCTTGTATATTTAAGAAAACTCAAAAAAGAAGTTTTATTTAGGTGAAGCCCATGGGCCAAATACCATGGAACAAATTATTATTATTACCATAGGCCAAATATCGTGAAACGGATTATTGTTAATACCATGGGTCAAATATGATATTTAAATAAATAAATATTAATGAGGAATAAAAAGGTATGGTAAATAAATAAAAATATAAATAAATGAGAGGTATGATAAATAAATAAACCCTCTTCTTGTATTTTTTTTAATTTTTTTTTTTAGATCTAGGACAATCGGTAACTGGTGAGAGTTGCCTGAGCAAGGCCCGGGTTCAAATCCAACTGGCTGCCACTATAAACCTAGGCTAGGTGCAACAGCCTACAAGCCGCACACAATAGCAATTAACTTATGCCTCAACAAAACCCTCTTCTTGTATTTACTCCATAATCAACTTTATATTTAAGGACACTCAAAAAGGATGTTTTATTTAGGTGAAGTCTATAGGACAAATACCATGGGACAAAATAATATTATTGTGCCGAAAGGCACTCTACAGCCCAGTATAGAGTAGATGTGTAGATGTAATGTAAAAAAAATTGTAAACTTTTGTAATGTTGGCTCAATATATAGAGTACATGTGTAGATGTAATGTAAGAAAGTTTGTAAAATTTTTGTTATGTCGGCTTAATTGTAATCAATATATTTGTGATAATTATCCCTACCTTTTAACCCAAATCTATATTTATGAACACTCAAAAAGGTATGGTAAATAAATAAAAATATAAATAAAAGGTATGGTAAATAAATAAAACTGATTTTTATACATACTCCAGTGCTATGGTAAATAAATGAAACCCATTTTTATATTTACTCCATAAACCTCCTTATAAATTTAAGAAAAATAAAAAAAGAAGTTTTATTTAGGTGAAGCCCATGGGCCAAATACCATGGAACAAATTATTATTATTACCATAGGCCAAATACCATGAAACGAATTATTATTAAAACCATGGGCTAAATACCATGGGTTAAATATCATATTTAAATAAATAAATATTAATGAGGAATAAATAGGTATGGTAAATAAATAAAAATATAAATAAATGAGAGGTATGATAAATAAATAAACCCTCTTCTTATATTTACTCCATAATCAACTTTATATTTAAGGACACTCAAAAAGGATGTTTTATTTAGGTGAAGTCTATAGGACAATTACCATGGGAAAAATTAATATTATTATCTAATATTCATATTAATGTGTGGGTGTAATGTAAGAAAGTTTGTAAACTTTTTTAATGTCGGCTCAATATATTTTTAATGGATATATTTATAATAATAATAACAAAATATAAGTATATATCTCAATCTAAATTCAAGAAACATTTGAACATTATATTCTATCATTGGTGTGTGATGGGAGGGACATGTAGAGGGAGGTGGGTGAGAAAGTGACAGAGAGGGGAGAGAAAGAGGGGAAGAGATATGGATTTGGAAGGGGAATAAAGTGAGAGAGAGAAAGGTGGAGAGGGAGAGGGAGTGACGAGGGAGAAGGGGAAGAGAGAGAGAGAATACAAAGAGAGAGAGGCAGAGGAAGAGGGAGGGAGAGAGAGATTGATAGATATGGAGAGAGAGTGTGTATGTTTTTGGGGTGATAAGGAGAGAAAATGGGAGATAGAGATATAGATGGAGAGGGGGAGAGAGGGAAGAAGAGAGAGGAAAAGAGAGGGAGGGATGAAGAGAGATAGATATTGAGAGACAAGAGAAAGAGAGACAGAGAGAGAGAGAGGGAGAGGGAGGGAGAGAGAGAGTGGGAGAGGAAGAGGGCGGGAGAGAGAGGGAGAGGAATAAGGAGGGAGGGATAGAGAGAGATAAATATATAGATATATATGAAGAGCTAGTGTGTATGTTTGGGGGTTGAGGGAGAGAGAGAGAGAGGGACATGAAGAGGGAGATATAGATAGATATATAGATATGGAGGGATAATGTATATGTGACAATACAGAGAGACAAAGAAGGAGCGATAGAGGAAGATAGAGATATATACTTAGGGGAAAGAGGGAAGAAGAGAGGGAGAGGGGGGGAGAGAGAGAGAGAGAGAGAGATCATGCCATGTGTTTCATGGGATGGGATAGAGAGAAAAAAAAGGAGAGATGGAGGGAGGCACAGATAGATGGCAGGGGAGAGAGGGAAGAAGATAAATATAGAGAAAGGGAGGGAGAGGTGGTGAGAGAGAGACAGGGGAGAGAGGGAGGGGAGAGAGAGAAGGAGAGAGGGAGGGAGATAGACACAAAATTAAAGGTTGACACAAAGACACATATAGACATAGAAGTTACATCTAGAAATTCATGAATATTTTGGTTTTTCACTAAAATAGATGTATTGATTTGAGTGTATTAGTTGATTTCTAATCCAATTTTATCACTTTCACTAGATACATTTATTTCAATGTAGATGTCGATTTTTAATCCTATTTAATACCTTACAATAGATGCATTTATTTTAGTTAGAAGTTTATTTTTACTCCTATTTGATTTCTTGCACTAGATGCATTGGTTTCAGTGTAGATATTGATTTCTAATCGTATTTGATCACTTGCACTATACACGTTCATTTTAGTGTAGATGTCGATTTCTTATCCTGTTTAATACCTTACACTAGATGCATCCATTCCATTGCAAATGTTAATTTCTACTCCTATTTGATTTCCTGCACTAGATCCATTAGTTTTAGTGTAGATATCCATCTCTAATGCTATTTAATTGCTTGCAATAGATGCATTGAATCTAGTGTATATTTTAATTTCTAATCCTATTTGATTGTTTACACTAGATGCATTGATTTCAGTGTAGACGTTTAATTCTAATTTGATGCAACTAGATGTATGATGTACATTAATTTCAAAGTAATTAGATTAATAATGTGCATTGATTTCAGTGTAAGCACATCTCTTCCCCCTCTCTATCTCCCTTTGTCTCTCTTTCTTTATCTGTCCATCTCACCCCCAAACATACACACCCTCTCTCCATATATATCTATCTCTCTCCCTCTCTCTCCCTCCCTTTTCTACTCCCTTTCTCTCTCTTCTCCTGCTCCCTCTCTCTCTAACACTTCTCTCTCCATATCTATATCTCTTCCACCCTGCCCTGTATTTTCATCTCTCTTCTCCCCTCTATGCATTCATTTCAGTGTAGATATTGACTTATAATCCTATTTGATTACTTACAATATATGCATTGAATTTAGTGTATATTTTTCTTTCTAATCCTATTTGATTGTTTCCACAAGATGAATTGATTTTAGTGTATAATTTGATTTCTAATCCTATTTGATTGTTTGCAGTAGATGCATTGATTTTAGTTTATATGTTGATTTATGATTTGATGAAACTAGATGTATGATGTGCATTAGTTTCAAATTAATTATATTAATAGTGCACATTGATTTCAATGTAAGCACATCTCTGCCCCCTCCATTTATATCTCTATCTCCCATTGTCTCTCCTTTCTTTACTCTATATCTCACCCCTTAAACATACCCTCTCTCTCTCTCTCTCTCTCTCTCTCTCACTCTCTCTCTAACACTTCTCTCTCCATGTCTGTATCTCTTTCAACCCACCTGTCTTTGCATCTCTCTTTTCCCCTCTATCCCCCTCCCATCTATATCTTTATCTCACCCCCAAAACATACACGCACACTCATAGTGTGAGCACATAAACATTATTCATGACATGAATTGATTTATGTGTTGTAATAATTCAACCATAAAGACAAAACTTGAATTTTCATCCTAAAAATAAATTTCACTTACGTGGAATGCCTTCTTCTTGAAACTATAAACCATTTGTAATTGGATACATCCTTATTATTACCATTTTCCATCATTAAACAATATTTTTAATCACTTTTCATTCAAACACGATAATAAAGAATAACTAAATGTGTGACAATAAGAACAATAAAATAAAATAGCTTTAGACTGATCGCAATAAATATTGTTTGTAATTAAATTCATTCTTATTACTCACATTCTCTACCATTCAACATTATTACATTGTCACTTTGCACTTAAAATTTTTATTTCATCATTTTTCATCATTCAAGTTAGTAACTATCCCATCATTCATCATTAATCTTAGAAATTTTTATCATATTTAAAATTATCAAAATAATTAGATGTTCAACCAATTTTGTATGACCACACACAACTAAAACTAGCCTAGATCCATCTTAACTCTGGATCTATCAAGCACCGAGAGGGATCAAATCTCTTGAGGTGCAAACGTTTCCTCAAGTTTTGCACTCAAAAAAGAGGTTTTCACCTCGAGAGATTTGATCCCTCTTGGCGCTTGATAGATCTAAAGTTAAGATGGATCTAGGCTGGTTATCTAATATTCATATTAATGTATAGATGTAATGTACGAAAGTTTGTAAACTTTTTTAATGTCAGCTCAATATATTTGTAATGGATATATTTATAATAATAATAAAAAAAGATAAGTATATATCTCAATATAAATTGTGGAAACATTTGAACATTATATTCTATCATTGGTGTGTGATGGGAGGGACATGTAGAGGGAGGTGGGTGAGAAAGTGATGGAAAGGAGAGAGAGAGAGGGGAAGAGAGATGGATTTGGAAGGGGAAGAAAGTGTGAGAGAGAGAAAGGTGGAGAGGGAGAGGGAGTGAGAAGGGAGAAGGGAAAGAGAGAGAGAGAATACAAAGAGAGAGAGGGAGAGGAAGAGGGAGGGAGGGAGAGAGATTGATAGATATGGAGAGAGAGTGTGTATGTTTTTGGGGTGACAAGGAGAGAAAATGGGAGATAGAGATATAGATGAAGGGGGGGAGAGAGGGAAGAAGAGAGAGGAAAATAGAGGGAGGGAGGAAGAGAGATATATATGGAGAGAGAAAAGGAAGAGAGACAGAGAGAAAGAGAGAGGAAGAGGGAGGCAGAGAGAGAGTGGGAGAGGAAGAGGGCGAGAGAGAGAGGGAGAGGAATAAGGAGGGAGGGATAGAGAGAGATAAATATATAGAGATATATGAAGAGATAGTGTGTATGTTTGGGGGTTTAGAGAGAGAGAGAGAGAGAGAGAGAGAGAGAGAGAGAGGGACGGGAAGAGGGAGAGATAGATAGATAGATAGATATGGAGGGATAATGTATACGTGACAATATAGAGAGATAAAGAAGGAGACACAGAGGAAGATAGAGATATATACTTAGGGGAAAGAGGGAAAGAGAGAGAGAGAGTGAGAGAGATCATGCCATGTGTTTCATGGGATGGGATAGAGAGAAAAAAAAAGGAGAGATAGAGGGAGGCATAGATAGATGGCAAGGGAGAGAGGGAAGAAGATAAATATAGAGAAAGGGAGGGAGAGGTGGTGAGAGAGAGACAGGGGAGAGAGGGAGGGGAGAGAGAGAAGGAGAGAGGGAGGGAGATAAACAAAAAATGGAAGGTGGACACCAAGACACATATAGACATAGAAGTTATATCTAGAAATTCATGAATATTTTGGTTTTTCACTAAAATAGATATATTGATTTGAGTGTATTAGTTGATTTCTAATCCAATTTTATCACTTTCAATAGATGCATTGATTTCAATGTAGATTTCGATTTTTAATCCTATTAATACCTTACAATAGATGCATTTATTTTAGTCAGATGTTCATTTTTACTCCTATTTGATTTCTTGCACTAGATGCATTGGTTTCAGTTTAGATATTGATTTCTAATTGTATTTGATCACTTGCAGTATACGCGTTGATTTCAGTGTTGATGTTGATTTCTTATCCTATTTAATACCTTACACTAGATGCATTGATTCAAGTGCAAATGTTAATTTCTACTCGTATTTGATTGCTTGCACTAGATCCATTGGTTGTAGTGTAGATATCCCTTTCTAATCCTATTTAATTGCCTGCAATATATGCATTGAATTTAGTGTATATTTTTCTTTCTAATCCTATTTGATTGTTTACACTAGATGCATTGATTTTAGTGTAGATGTTTAGTTCTGATTTGATGCAACTAGATGTATGATGTACATTAATTTCAAAGCAATTAGATTAATAATGTGCATTGATTTCAGTGTAAGCACATCTCTGCCCCCTCCATCTATATATCTATCTCTCTCCCTTTCTCTCTTCTCCTTCTCCCTCTCTCTCCAACACTTCTCTCTCCATATCTATATCTCTTCCACCCTGCCCTGTATTTTCATCTCTCTTCTCCCCTCTATGCATTTGTTTCAGTGTAGATATTTATTTCTATTCCTATTTGATTACTTACAATATATGCATTGAATTTAGTGTAGATTTTTCTTTCTAATCCTATTTGATTGTTTACAAGAGATGAATTTATTTTAGTGTAGAATTTGATTTCTAATCCTATTTGATTGTTTGCACTAGATGCATTGATTTTAGTGTATATTTTGATTAAATATGATTTGATGCAACTAGATGTATGATGTACATTAATTTCAAATTAATTATATTAATAGCGAACACTGATTTCAGTGTAAGCACATCTCTGCCCCCTCCATCTATATCTCTATCTCCCATTGTCTCTCATTTTTCTCTATATCTCACCCCTTAAACATACTCTCTCTCTCTCTCTCTCTAACACTTCTCTCTCCATATCTGTATCTCTTCCAACCCACCTGTCTTTGCATCTCTCTTCTGCCCTCTATCCCCCCCCCCCATCTATATCTTTATCTCACCCCCAAAACATACATGCACACTCATAGTGTGAGCACATAAACATTATTCATGACATGAATTTACCTATGTGTTGCAATAATTCAACCATAAAGACAAAACTTGAATTTTCATCCTAAATAAAATTTTCACTTACGTGGAATGCCTTCTTCTTGAAACTATAAACCATTTGTAATTGGATACATCCTTATTATTACCATTTTCCATCATTGAAAAATATTGTTAATCACTTTTCATTCAAATACGATAATAGAGAATAACTAAATGTGTGACAATAAGAACAATAAAATAAAATAGTCTTAGACTGATCGCAATGAAGATTGTTTGTAATTGAATTCATTCTTATTACTCACATTTTCTACCATTCAACATTATTACATTGTCACTTTGCACTTAAAATTTTTATTTCATCATTTTTCATCATTCAAGTTAGTAACTGTCTCATCATTCATCATTAATCTTAGAAATTTTTATCATATTTAAAATGATCAAAATGATTAGATGTTCAACCAATTTTGTATGACCGCACACGACTAAAACCAGCCTAGATCGATCTTAACTCCATATCTATCAAGCACTGAGAGGGATCAAATCTCTTGAGGTGCAAATGTTTCCTCAAGTTTTTCACTCAAAAAAGAGGTTTTCACCTCTAGAGATTTGATCCCTCTCGGTGCTTGATAGATCTGGAGTTAAGATGGATCTAGGTTGGTTATCTAATATTCATATTAATGTGTAAATGTAAGTAAGAAATTTCGTAAAAAAATTTAATGTCGGCTCAATATATTTTTAATGGATATATTTATAATAATAATAACAAAATATAATTATATATCTCAATCTAAATTGTGGAAACATTTGAACATTATATTCTATCATTGGTGTGTGATGGGAGGGACATGTAGAGGGAGATGGGTGAGAAAGTGATGGACAGGAGAGAGAGAGCGGGGAATAGAGATGGATTTGGAAGGGGAAGAAAGTGAGAGAGAGAAAGGTGGAGAGGCCGAGAGGGAGTAACAAGGGAGAAGGGGAAGATAGAGAGAGAATACGAAGAGAGAGAGAGAGAGAGATTGATAGATATGGAGAGAGAGTGTGTATGTTTTTGGGGTGATAAGGAGAGAAAATGGGAGATAGAGATATAGATGGAGGGGGGAGAGAGGGAAGAAGAGAGAGGAAAAGAGAGGGAGGGAGGAAGAGAGATAGATACGGAGAGAGAAAAGGAAGAGAGACACATAGAGAGAGAGAGGAAGAGGGAGGGAGAGAGAGAGTGGGAGAGTAAGATGGTGGGAGAGAGAGGGAGAGGAATAGGGAGGGAGGGACAGAGAGATATAAATATATAGATATATATGAAGAGATAGTGTGTATGTTTGGGGGTTGAGAGAGAGAGAGAGAGAGAGACGGGAAGAGGGAGATATAGATAGATAGATAGATATGGAGGGATAATGTATACGTGACGATATAGATAGAAAAAGAAGGAGAGACGGAGGAAGATAGAGATATATACTTAGGGGAAAGAGAGAGAGAGAGAGAGAGATCATGGCATGTGTTTCATGGGATGGGATAGAGAGAAAAAAAAGGAGAGATGGAGGGAGGCATAGATAGATGGCAGGGTAGAGAGGGAAGAAGATAAATATAGAGAAAGGGAGGGAGAGGTGGTGAGAGAGAGAGAGGGGGGAGAGGGAGGGGAGAGAGAGAAGGATAGAAGGAGGGAGATAGACACAAAATGGAAGGTGGACACAAAGACACATATAGACATAGAAGTTAAATCTAGAAATTCATGAATATTTTGGTTTTTCACTAAAATAGATGTATTGATTTGAGTGTATTAGTTGATTTCTAATCCAATTTATCACTTTCACTTGATGCATTGATTTCAATGTAGATTTCGATTTTTATTCCTATTTAATACCTTACAATAGATGCATTTATTTTAGTCAAATGTTTATTTTTACTCCTATTTGATTTCTTGCACTAGATGCATTAGTTTCAGTGTAGATATTGATTTCTAATCATATTTGATTACTTTCACTATACACATTGATTTTAGTGTAGATGTCGATTTCTTATCCTATTTAATACCTTACACTAGATGCATTGATTCCAGTGAAAATGTTAATTTCTACTCCTATTTGATTGCTTGCACTAGATCCATTGGTTTTAGTGTAGATATCCATTTATAATCCTATTTAATTTCTTGCAATAGATGCATTGAATTTAGTGTATATTTTTCTTTCTAATCCTAGTTGATTGTTTACACTAGATGCATTGATTTCAGTGTAGATGTTTACTTCTGATTTGATGCAACTAGATGTATGATGTACATTAATTTCAAATTAATTAGATTAATAATGTGCATTGATCTCAGTGTAAGCACATCTCTGCCCCCTCCATCTATATCTCTCTCTCCCATTGTCTCTCCTTCTTTATCTCTCCATATCACCCCCAAACATACACACTCTCTCTCCATATATATATATCTATCTCCCTCTTTCTCACTCCCTTTTCTACTCCCTCTCTCTCTCTTATCCTTCTCTCTCTCTCTCTAACACTTTTATCTCCATATCTATATCTCTTCCACCCCGCCCTGTATTTTCATCTCTCTTCTCCCCTATATGCATTCGTTTCAGTGTAGATATTGATTTCTAATCCTATTTGATTACTTAGAATATATGCATTAATTTTAGTGTATATTTTTCTTTCTAATCCTATTTGATTGTTTGCACAAGATGAATTGATTTTAGTGTAGAATTTGATTTCTAATCCTATTTCATTGTTTGCACTAGATGCATTGATTTTAGTGTATATTTTGATTTATGATTTGATGCAACTAGATGTATGATGTACATTAATTTCAAATTAATTAGATTAATAGCGCACACTGATTTCATTGTAATCACATCTCTGCCCCCTCCATCTATATCTCTATCTCCCATTGTCTCTCCTTCTTTTTCTCTATATCTCACCCCTTAAACATACTCTCTCTCTCTCTAACACTTCTCTCTCCATATCTGTATCTCTTCCAACCCACCTGTCTTTGCATCTTTCTTCTGCCCTCTATTCCCCCCCCCCATATATATCTTTATCTCACCACCAAAACATTCACGCACACTCATAGTGTGAGCACATAAACATTATTCATGACATGAATTGACTTATGTGTTGCAATAATTAAACCATAAAGACAAAACTTGAATTTTCATCCTAAATAAAATTTCCACTTATGTGCAATGCCTTCTTCTTGAAACTATAAACCATTTGTAATTGGATACATCCTTATTATTACCATTTTCAATCATTGAACAATATTTCTAATCACTTTTCATTCAAACATGATAATAGAGAATAACTAAATGTGTGACAATAAGAACAAAAAAATAAGATAGTTTTAGATTGATCGCAATGAAGATTGTTTGTAATTGAATTCATTCTTATTACTCACATTTTCTACCACTCAGCATTATTACATTGTCACTTTGCACTTAAAATTTTTATTTCATCATTTTTCATCATTCAAGTTAGTAATTGTCTCATCATTCATCATTAATCTTAGAAATTTTTATCATATTTAAAATTATCAAAATAATTAGATGTTCAACCAATTTTTTATGACCGCACACGACTGAAACCAACCTAGATCCATCTTAACTCCCGATCTATCAAGCGCCAAGAGGAATCAAATCTCTCAAGGTTCAAACGTTTCCTCAAGTTTTGCACTCAAAAAACATGTTTTCATCTCGAGAGATTTGATCCCTCTCGACGCTTGATAGATTCGGAGTTAAGATAGATCTAGGTTGGTTTATCAATTCAAAAGATGAGAATTCAGTCATCTCAGGACTCACACAACTTAGCAAATAAACAAACAAAAAGGATAAATTTAATAGACATGATAAAGGATAAATTCAATAATTGGAAACAACAAAATTGATGGTGTAGAAATGATAATAACATATATCTATTTTTTTTAATCATTTTTCCTCATACATGGTGAATATTTTGTTGAGTGTTAAATTATAAATTTCTTGACAATCACAATGCCTAAGGCTATGTTTTTTATAATTTGTAATCCTTATCTATTAAAAATGTTTTGTTATTATCTACTGATGAGTTGTTAGGGGGATATGGATCTAGAGGTAGTTAAATCCATCTAGAGGTAGTTAAATCCATCTACTATATATTGACATCATGAAATAAATAAAAATTGTTGAGAATGGCGTAAATATTTTTTTATTATCTTCTTGTGATTTTGCTCAAGTTCTTAACATTATATGAAATATATTATGTTCTTAAGGGCATGATAACACCTTGGTAATTTTCCATGTAAAGTAAAATGTAATGATACAAAGAGATCTCTCATTTGTTTATGACGAGAAAATTTCTCTAAAGAAAGAGGAGTCCAAAATCAGGCAAAGAAGTCATGTTGCGAATCCACACTCATTTTGTGCTCCAATGGCTTAGATTTATTTTCAACAAGGATCTAGATTACGAAATTTGGATTTGCATTCCTATAATTTTTGTCGGAAGCGATGTTTATTTTATTCAAAATGGCCTAGATAGTGTTCAAAATGGCTTAGCTAGTGTTTAAGTGGATGTGTTAACAATAAAATTTGTGTAGTGGAAACATGGTAAACCGTTGAATTAACACTTTTATTTTCTTGGTTGATCAATCAGTCAATGCAAAATCGTTTTCCAAATAGGATATTTAATTATATTCAAGAAAAAATAAATATTTTGTTATAAGATATCTTATTAGGAGGATAGGTCTAAAAGGGGATTTCTTTCATAATTATAGTGATTTATCCAATCTATGCATTAATAGAACGCCTCGGAAAGAATTTTAAATGTAATTTACTGGGAGGCATTACCATCTATTGCATTTGATTGAAACATCTTAGCGCCTTAACCAAATGGTTTCACATCACAAGCATGTGGTTAAGGATGTTGTAGGTTAAGAGATAAGGATTGCAACCATATATCTGTGTGAATTTAAATGAACCAGAAATAATAGAAAAAAGGTGTTTGATCATCAATAAGATCCATTATTTTTTTTTGTAAAAAATTGATTAGGGACGGCTTAGAAATTGCCTTCTTTAAGAAGAATTTTTATTTTCCTACAAGATTTATTGTGCCGAGAGGTGCATTCTACAACCCAGTATGACTCTAATGTGTAAGTATGTCGGAAGCCAAAATAACAAAAACTAAAGAAAATTTTAAAAATAAAATCTCAATAATGTGGGCTTAAACAATAATTTAGAAAACCATATAAATAAACAATTAAAAATTCATTAAAAAATAAATTTATCAAAATATGAAGAGGTTTATGAACACTAAAAAAAGATATGGTAAATAAATAAAAATATAAATAAATTAGAGGTGTGGTAAATAAACTAAAGGCCTATTGACCAAATACCATATTTATAAAAGAGGTATGGTAAATAAATAAATATAAAAGAGGTATAAAGAGGTAAGGTAAATAAATAAAAATATATCAAATAGGATTAGAAATCAGCATCTAATTATATATGAAGTCTATGGCCCAAATACCATGGACTAAATTATTATTAATACCATGCAAAAAAACCATTATTGCTCCGAGAGGGGCAATCTATAGCCCAACAGCCAGTATGACCCTGATGTGTAAGTATGTCGGAAGTAAAAATAACAAAAACTAAAGAAAATTTTAAAAATAAAATCTCAATAATGTCGGCTAAACAGTGATTTAGAAAACCATATAAATAAACGATTAAAAATTCATTAAAAAATAAATTTATCAAAATATGAAGAGGTTTATGAACACTAAAAAAAGATATGGTAAATAAATAAAAATACCATGGGACAAATACTATGGGCCAAATACCATATTTATAAAAGGGGTATGGTAAATAAATAAATATAAAAGAGGTATAAAGAGGTAAGGTAAATAAATAAAAATATATCAAATAGGATTACAAATCAACATCTAATTATATATGAGGTCTATGGCCCAAATACCATGGACTAAATATTATTAATAGCATGCAAAAAAAATATTATTGTGCCAATAGGCACATTCTACAGCCCAGTATAACCCCAATGTGTAAGTATGTCAAAAGCCAAAATAAAAAACTAATTTAAAAAATAAAAATAAAAATTCTAATTAGGTGAAACCTATGGGCCGAATACCATGGACCAAATACCATATTTATAAAAGAGGTATAAAAAGGTAAGGTAAATAAATAAAAATATATCAAATAGGAATAGAAATCAACATCTAATTATATTTGAAGCTTATGGACCAAATTAATAATAATACCATGCAAAAAAAGCATTATGAACCCTAACATTAATATTAAAATTTTAATATTAATATATGGGTGAAAATCTGAAGTTGGGTTACACTTTTTGTCCTTTTTTGAGAAAAACAATTTCAACTTTCTGTAAGCCAAAACAATTTTTCTGTTTAGAATTTCATTTTGGTAAAAAAATAAAGTTGTCATAAATTTTATTAGCTTTTTATTACTCATTGTTTGGAATTTTTTTATACACATTTGATTTGTCAACTTACTATTTCTTTGAGTGTGTGTTATCAAAGGATTCATAAAAATTCATGTTAAAATAAGTTGGTGTATTCTTTGAAAACTATGTGTTTTTGAGAAAAAAATGTGCTACAAAAATGTAGACACATTCTACTTCGATTTAGTTATATTTACGAAAGTAACTGATGCATATCATAATTACTAGAATTTTTTGAACTGATCCAATATGAAAAAACTTCATATTTTGAATATAATTCAGTATGAAAAAAACTTCATATTTTGAATATCATTTGGCATGCACAAAATTTCTCAACATATAAGTTATAAACTAAAACCATAAAAAAACTACCCATTACAAATGACGAACCAATGTAATGCATCATAATTTTTTCAATTTTTTTATTACATCATAATTTTTTCAATTTTTTTTACAGTGTATTTTGGAAGATACAGAATATTGATTTCACTAAATCATAATGACCTTCAGAAATTGTTTGCACCTGTTTTATTACAAATTAATTAAAATTAGTAAATATTTATGAAATGCCATAAAAGTTATATTTCCTGAAAGTAGATTGAATTCTGCAAATGCTTGTCTTAGTTCTGACAGTTAATTCACAAAGTTTCATGGAGTTTAATCAGTCCAAAGTTGAAAAAATTTGTACAGATCTTGACTCAGCGTAATTGCATACGTGTTATTTTGGCCGATATTTTAAAAAAAGTTCGGCCGAATTGTTTTTTGCCCCGACGGCCCATCAAGTCTAACAACACAAAAGTTCGGCTAGAAAATTCAACGAAGCTTCTCCAAAAAAACATTTCACAGCAATATAAATTGACGTAAATGGATTCATTATTTTCACATTATTATTGTTATTATAATATTAAAATTATCAAATTTAATAACTTTATATATATATATATATATATATATATAAACTCTAGATATATATGGGAGGTAAGAACAAAGAGATACGATATAGCTGGAGAAATAGAGGAAGTGACAAGGGAGAGATTGAGATAAAATGAAGGAGAGCAGAGAGGAGGAATGAAGAGAGAGAGAGGGAGAGGAGTGAGAGAGGAAGATAAGGGTAAGAGAGGGGGAGGGAGACATAAAGATGGAGGTGGGAGAGAGAGAGAGAAGGAGAGAGGGAGGGAGAAGGAGAAAGGATTGGAGGGTAGAGAGAGAGAGAGAGAGGGAAGGAGGTAGGAGAGAAAGGGAGAGATATGAAGGATGAGAGGAGGAGAGAGGGAGGGATACAGAGACAAAGTTGGAGGGGGAGATAAGAAGAAAAACATAGAGAGTGAGAGGGAGTGACAAGGGAAATATGGAGAGAGAGTGTGTATGTTTAGGGGTGAGATAAAGAGACATAGAAGGAGTTATGGAGACAAGGGGGGGGAGAAGGAGATAGATGAAGAAAAAAATGGATATAGTAATAGATTTGGAGAGAGAGATAGAGTGTTGGGGAAGAGAGAGGATTTGAGAGCAGAGAGAGAGAGAGATTGGGGGGGTGAATATAGAAGGAGGGATGTAATAAAGGGAGATAGAGGAAGGATGAGAGAGATTACTTGAGAGAGAGGAAGAGAGTGATGTGGAATATAGAGGATTTTAGGGGAAAGAGTGAGTGATGGGGGAAGAGAGAGGGAGGTAGGAGAGAAAGGGAGATAGAGAGGAAGGAAAAAAGAGGGGACTTGAGAGAGAGGAGGAGAGACGGAGGGATATAGAGATGGATTTGTAGTGGGAGAGAGGGAGGGATTGAGAGATGGAGTTGGAGGGAGAGATAGGGATGGATAGAGATATGGAGTTGGATGGGGAGAGAGGGAGGAAAGAAGAAATACATAGAGAGTAAGAAGTGGAGAGAGTGAGGGAGTGACAAGGGAGAGATTGAGAGAGAGTGTCTATGTTTGGGGGTGAGATAAAGATACAAAGAATAAGAGATTGAGAGAATGGGGGAGAGAAGGAGAGAGAGACATATAGTTACAAAGTTAGAAGGTGAAGAGAGAGAGATCGAGAGAGAGAGAGATGTGGGAGGTAAAGGAAGACAAAGAGTGCAGAGAGGTAGGGAAAGAGAGATGGAGATGGAGGGGGAGAGAGAGTGAAGTAAGAAGAAATCCATAGAGGGTAAATTTTGGAGAGAGAGAGAGAGAGAGAGAGAGAGAGAGAGATAAGGAGTGATAAGGAAGATGGAGGGAGAGAAAGAGAGGATAGAAGAAGAGAAGAGAGATGGAAGTGGGGGAGAGGAAGGGAAGGGGAAGAGAGAGAGAGGGAGGGAGAGGAGGAGGGAGTGATAGATAGATATATTGTAGAAAGAGAGTGTATTTTTTGGGTTTGATATAGAGAGACAAATGGAGATAGAGATATAGATGAAAGGTGAAGAGAAAGAAGAGATATATGGAGATATGGAGGGAGGGACAAAGAGATTGATAAATATGGAGTGAGAGTGTTTGTGTTTTTGTGGGGGTGAGATAAAGAGACAGATAAGGAGAGATGGAGGGACATATAGATATATATGGAGGGGGGAGAGAGGGAAGAATATTTCTTACAATATATGCATTGATTTAACTATAGATGGTGATTTTTAATCCTATTTGATTGCTTGCACTAGATGCATTGATTTTAGTGTAGATTTTGATTTCTAACGATATTTGATTACTTGCACTAGATGCATTAATTTCAATGTCGATGATTTCTAATTCTATTTGATTGCTTGCACTAAATTCATTTGTTTCAGTGTAGATGGTGATTTCTAATCCTATTTGATTTCTTGCACTAGATGCATTAATTTAAATCTAGATATTGATTTATAATTATATTTGATTTCTTACACTATATGTCTTTCTTTCAATATAAATGATTTCTAATCCTATTTGATTTCTTGCACTAAATGCATGGATTACATTGTATATGGTGATTTATAATCCTATTTGATTTCTTGCACCAGATGCATTGATTTTAGTGTATATTTTGGTTCTAATACTATTTTCTTAGTTGCGCTAGATGCATGGATTTGAGTGTAGATGTTGATTTCTAATCCTATTTGATTACTTGCATTAGATGCATTGATTTCTCTATAGAATTTTTTTCTAATATTATTTTATTTGTGGCATTAAATGCATTGATTTCAGTATATATGTTGATTTCTGATTTGATTTAATTGGATGTATGATGGTACATTAGCTTTAAAGTCATTGGATTAATAGTGTGTATTGATTTCAGTGTAAGCGCAAAAATTATTGACAATGTAGAACGATTTTTGTGTTATAATAATTAAACCTCGTAATATTGGAGAGCAAGAGAGACAAGGTATGGTGTTCACTAGAAGAGTTCGATCTAAATATTTAAATGGTTTATGATTTATGATGTATACTTTCTTTTTCATATAATCAATACGGAAATATGACAAAACTAATAAGGGTGACAATAAGAATAGGAGAAGAAAATAGTTTGAGATTCATCACAATGAATGCTATTTGTAATTGACTACATTCTAATTATTCACATTTTCTATCATTCAATATTATTACATTGTCACTTTGCATTGAAAAATTTTATTTGATCATTTTCCATTATTAAAGTTATTTTACAATAGTTATCATCTCAACAAATTGAGGTAACTAAGAAAATTTAAAATTAAAATGACTCGATAAATCTCAAACATATTTAGCATATTTAAAATGGTTATATTAATATTATATGTATTTACATATTATTGACAAAATTAATCATATGTTTCTCATATTATCAATATTTTTTCCTTGGTCGCACACCACTGAAACTAACCTAGATCCATCTTAACTAGGGATCTATGAAGCGCCGAGAGGGATCAAATCTCTTGAGGTGCAAACCTTTCCTCAAGTTTTGCACTCAAAAAATAGGTTTTCACCTCTAGATATTTGATCCCTCTCGACGCTTGATAGATCTGTGGTTAAGATGGATCTAGGCTAGTTAACCCTACAACTCATTATGACTCCAATGTGTAAGATGTGTAAGTATGTCGGAAGCCAAAATAAAAAAACTAAAAAAAAACAAAAATACAATCTAAATAATGTCGGCTTAAAAATAACTTACACAACCATATCAATAAACAATTAAAAATAAATTTAAACAATATAAATTTAAAATATGAAGACTTTTAAGAACACTTAAAAAATATAAATAAACTAGAAGTATGATAAATAAATAAAACCTCTTTTTCTACTTACTCGGAGGTACAGTAAATAAATAAAACTTCTTTTTATATTTATTCCATAAACCTCTTTGTATTTACAAAAACTCAAAAAAGAGGTTTTATTTAGGGTAATCTTATGGGCCAAATAACATGGGACAAAGTATTATTAATACCATGGGCCAAATACCACGGGCCAATACTATATTTATAAAAGAGGTATAAAAAGGTAAAGTAAATAAATAGAAATATATCAAATAGGAGTCGAAATCAACATTTAATTATATATGAAGCCTATGGACCAAATTAATAATAAGAGTACCCAAAAAAACATTATTAACCTTAACATTAATATTAAAATATTAATATTAATATTATTAATATTATTAAATATAATATTCATATTAATATTATTAAATTTAATAAATTTATATTAATACAATATTAAATTTGTTATATATATATATATATATATATATATATTCTAGATATATATGGGAGGGAAGAACAAAGACATATGAAGGTGGAGAAATAGCTGGAGTGACAAAGAAGATATGGAGATAAATGAAGGAGAGGGGAGAGGAGGAATGAAGAGATAGAGAGAGAGGGAGAGGAGTGAGAGAGGTAGAGAAGGGTGAGGGAGGGGGAGAGAGAGGGAGAGGGAGACATAAATATGGAGGTGGGAGAGAAAGATAAGGAGAGAGGATCAGAGGGTAGAGAGGGGGGAGGTGGAGGTGTGAGAGACATAGAGAGTGAAAAGTGGAGAGAGAGGGAGTGACAATGGAGAGATGGAGAGAGAGTATGTATTTTTAAGGTGAGATAAAGAGACATAGGAGGAGTGATTGAGAAATGGGGGGAGAGAAGGAGAGAAGAAGAAGAAAGGGAAGGATATAGTAACATAGTTGGAGAGAGAGATAAAGTGATGGAGGAAGAGAAAGGATTTTAGAGAAAGAGAGAGAGAGGTGAGAAAGGGAGAGAGATGAACGATGAGAGAGAGTACTTTAGAGAGAGAAAGAGAGCGAGGGGGAAGTGAGAGAATTGTATGGGAACGAGAGAGAGAGAGAGAGAGTGAGTGATGTGGGAAGAGAGAGAGAGGTAGGAGAGAAAGGGGGAGAGAGGAAGGAAAGGAGAGGGGACTTGAGAGAGAGGAGGTGAGAGGGAGGGAGATAGGATGAGAGAGGGAGGGAAGATGAAATGCATAGAGAGTGGTAAGTGGAGAGAAAGAGGGAGTGACAAGGGAGAGATGGAGAGAGAGTGTGTATGTTTGGGGTGAGATAAAGAGATAAAGAAGGAGAGATAGAGAGAAGGGAGGAGAGAAGGAGAGAGAGAGAAAGGTATATATTAACAAATTTGAAGGTGAAGATAGAGAGAGAGAGGTGGGAGAGAAAGGAAGAGAGAGAGTGGACATAGGTAGGGAAATAATGATGGAGATGGAGGGGGAGAGGGAGGGAGGTGAGAATAAATATAGAGAGTGTGAAAGCTTGAGAGAGAGAGAGAGAGAAAGAGTGATAAGGAATATGGAGAGAGAGGGAGAGATGATAGTAGGAGGGAAGATAGATATAAGTGGGGGAGAGGGAGGTAAGGGGAAGAGAGAGAGAGGCAAGGAGAGGAGGAGGGAGTGATAGATAGATAGATTGGAGAATAAGAGTGTATGTTTTTGGCTTGGTATAGAGAGACAAAGGGAGATAGAGATATAGATGGAAGGTGAAGAGAAAGAAGAGGTAGATGGAGATAGGGAGGGAGGGAAAAAGAGATTGATAAATATGGAGTGAGAGAGAGTGTGTGTTTGTGGGGGTGAGATAAAGAGATAAAGAAGGAGATATGGAGGGACATATAGATATATATGGAGGGGGGAGAGAGGGAGAATATTTATTGCAATAGGTGCATTGATTTCAGTGTAGATGGTGATTTCTAAGCCTATTTGATTTCTTGAACTAGATGAATTGATTTTAGTGTAGACTTTGATTTCTAATGATATTTGATTACTTGCACTAGATGTATTGATTTCAATGTAGATGATTTATATTCCTATTTGATTTCTTGCACTAAATGCATTGGTTTCAATGTAGATGGTTATTTCTAATCTTATTTGATTTCTTGCACTAGATGCATTAATTTCAAAGTAAATGTTGATTCCTAAATATATTTGATTGGTTACACTAGATGTGATAGTGGGGAAAACCCACAGTCCCCATATTTTTCTGTGTGCATACAAATGCCTCCCAATTTTTCATTGCCCAACCAAACCCACAATCAGGGCAACTCAACATGTTCTCTTTTCTTTTTAACTGGCAACTTAAATATATCTGTGTGCTTTAATATCTCAATCTAAGATTGAGATATTAATTTAAATTCCTCCTTTGGTTATGAAAACCCCCAATTCTTATAACATACACTTTTGTTAAACCCCAACACTAAATCTTCATAGGTGGGAATCATGCCATAAACCCTCACTCTCTATGGTCTAAACCCATCATCAACATATGGTATTAAAATATACACGCAGACGCTTCACCTTCCAAACAACTCTATAAGGTTTGTATGCAATATAAAGAACCACAGTTATAACTTCCGATGCAACTTTCCTTTGGTTTTTTTTCTAAGGTTTGAACATGGTATAATAAAACACATTCATCCTCTCGTTTTTATTACTTAACATTATAACAATTCTTCGGGCCTTTAACCCAATATGCCAGCGCTTATAATACTTCAACCAAGTCTTATAACATTAGCACAACAATTTATTATGTATTGCATTCATGGGCCCACACATCCACTACATTAAGAAACTATTCAATAGTGTTAAGACCATCGGTTAATACCTGGTTTATCCTCTGTGCAACTTGTTGCGCAACTGTCGTCAGATCTATTTCCCTCCAGATCGAACGGTGCTCATCAATATCGCGTTATTTCCCCAGCCGGGAGATAACACCTGAATTTCACGTGATGAGGGTGGTATTGCCACGAAAACATGGCACCATTTCATTGGATCGCATTCCTTTAGGGTTGTTTTGCCTCCATCCAAAAGCAGCGCGATGAGAGCGGTAATAGTTTCACAAACCACTCCCGGTATTTTCACAGTAATCAACTCAGGTCGGACTATGATTCAACACCTTTCTTCATATTAACTCTGTCTCATTAATTCTAGGGTTAAGCCTCCAACCACATCACTCAACTAACACCAAAATAGGGTTTTTTACTCCAACCTCATGACGAACAGTCTAGGCATTTCATTAGACAGAGGGTTCTATTTTTTCATGATAGACAGAGTCTAACTGTGATCTTGCTCTTCTGACAGAGCCTCTTCACATAAGGCAAATATGCTTAACTCATATACAGAAGCGTATATCTCAGGGTATCCAGGAATAGGCACATTCACACAGAGACCAGAATTTTCCTAATATCAACTGAAAGCACATAATTTACGAATGAAGGAATGAGTCCTTCGAGAGATTTCCAAGGACACACAGTTATCCACAAATACTCATTTTTATTCGAACAGGTGCTCAATGAGCCTGAAAATTCTTCAATAGAGACAATGCTTCTTAGTTCTGTAATTCACTACAAAATCCCCAATTACAGAGTCTTTTCACACAGTATTTAACCCAACAAATGCACATGCAATATGGAAACAATTTCTTCCATAATATATACTTGAATTTACTTACCAACTTCTGGTTCGGCTAGATTTTCAATCAATTGGCCCTTCTGCAACCTATTCTCTGCAGATCTCTCCTATAGCTCTGTGCAGCCTATGCAAGTATTTGCAGGTCTATCTAGACTATGCCTTCGAGACTTATTTTATACAACTACTACAATGAATCGATTCTGATTCTTTGATGACTAAACAAACTCTCCAAATTCCTACAATTCTAAACCAAAACTGACTATCTCTTCATGTGCCCACTAATCATTCGGGCAGTTACATTTTTCTCCAGATTTATCTAAAAATCACTCAAATAAGAATGATTACATAGTAAATTAAAAACAAGAGACCCCCCTATGTTTATTTATATACAAAATATTGTCTTGCGCTTAATTCCCCTGCATCAAGATGCATTGATTTCCATATATATGATTTCTAATCCTATTTTATTGCTTTCACTAAATGCATTGATTTCAGTGTAGATGGTGGTTTATAATCCTATTTGATTATTTGCACTAGATGCATTTACTTTGGTGTATATGTTGGTTTCTAATCTTATTTTCTTACATGCACCAGATTCATTGATTTGAGTGTAGATGTTGATTTCTAATCCTATTTGATTACTTGCATTAGATGCATTGATTTCAATGGAGATGTTTTATAATCTTATTTGATTTTTTGCATTAGATGCATTGATTTTAGTGTATATGTTGATTTTTGATCTGATGTAATTGGATGTATGATGGTACATTAATTTTAAAGTCATTGGATTAATAATTTGCAATGATTTCAGTGTAAGCACAAATAATTATTGACAATGTAGATTTATTTTTGTGTTATAGTAATTAAACCTAATAATATTAGAGAACAAGAGAGATAAGGTATGATGTTTACTACAATAGCTCAAGCTACATATTTAAATGGTTTATGATTTCAAGTGTCTTTTTCATATAATCGATATCAAAATATGACAAAACTAACAAGGGTGACAATAAGAATAGTAGAACGAAAATTTTTGATATTGATCACAATGAAAGCTATTTGTAATTTACTAAATTCTTATTATTCACATTTTCTATCATTCAATATTATTACATTGTCACTTTGCATTCAAAAAATTTATTTCATCATTTTTCATCATTAATGTTATTTTACAATATTTATCATCTCAACAAACTCAGGTAACTAAGAAAATTTAAAATTAAAATGAATCGATAAATATAAAACATATTTAGAATATTTAAAATGGTTATATTAATATTTGATGTATTTACATATTATTGATAAAATTAATCATATGTTACACGACTGAAACCAGTCTAGATCCATCTTAACTATGGATCTATCAAGTGCAGAGAGAGTTGAAAATAATTAATATTATTTTATATTAATGGAGAAATGGTTACACAAGTTGTAACGTATCTCCTTAGTTTAGGATTAGTTCCTACAATTTAGGATTTTGTTTGCAACTTCCTAATTCCTAGTAATGTAATTAATGATGTAATGTTTCATTCATGAATGTAGAGTAAACTTAGAGTGTTCTCTCTGTTTGAGTGCAGTCACCAGGTGCAGTACTCACCTGTGAGCTGCAACTCCTTCCTTTTCAATTCAGTGTGATTTTTATCTTGGTATCGGAGCACAGAGTAGGGAGAGCCTTAATTTTTTTTTTTAGGATGCATCATTGATTACAGAACTGTAGTGGTGGAGGAGCTTACAGAAGCTTTCGTAGAATTAGGTGGACTGCAGTAACACCTGAAACACAGGTCTCAGATGACTGATCATCTCTGAGCGGGAGAAAGGATTGGCGCGGTTTTTTCGTGAACAGTCGCGCCATTGGCGCGGGTTTGAGGGAGATAAGCACGCCAACGCACCAAAATACACTATTGGTGCGGAAGTACATGCAAAAGTCGCACTGGGACTCGCACGCATTTTGATTTGGGCGCGGATTTTTCGCATCAAAGAAGCGCCAACCTCTTTCTCTTTGGGAAGGTCTGCAATTTTTTGCAGACCAGCCCTACCCGGTGGTGGTAGATCAGACTTGCCCAGTGGTGGCACATTGAAGTTCCGAATTCGCCCGATGGTGGCATGTCGGACTTTCCCAGTGGTGGCACATTGAAGTTCTGAATTCACCCGGTGGTGGCAGATCAGACTTGCCCGGTGGTGGCACATTGAAGTTCTGAATTTGCCTGGTGGTGGCAGATCGGACTTGCCCGATGGTGGCGCATTGAAGTTCCTAATTTTCTCGGTGGCAGAAGATCGGACTTGCCCAGTGGTGGCGCATTGAAGTTCCGAATTCACTCGGTGGCAGCAGATCAGACTTGCACGGTGGTGGCGCATTGAAGTTTCGAATTCGCTTGGTGGCAGCAGATCGGACTTGGCCGGTGGTGTCGCATTGAAGTTCCTAATTTTCTCTGTGGCAGCAGATTGGACTTTCCTGGTGGTGGCGCAGTGAAGTTTCTGATTCATCTGGAGGAGGCAGATCAGATTGTTATGGTCAAGATCTGGTATGTGGTGATTTTTTTTTAGTATCCTGCAATTGTTCAGTTGGGTAGAATTATTCATCAGAGGATCAGGAATTTTATCAGTCCAATATGAATAACAGTATAGAATCGTATCTCCACGAGTCTGACAAACTCGATGGATCGAATTTCTCCAACTGGAAATTCAAGATACATACTTTACTTGAAAGCGCAAATGCATGGTTGATCGTTACAGGAAGTGAGTTGAGACCAGGATCAACTGCACAAGAACAAGACTGGGATAAAAGGGAGACAAAAGAAAAGGTCATATTAAAGATGTCCATCAAGGACAATATTATCCCGCATATTAGAGACTATAAATCAGCCACTGACATTTGGACGACGATTAAAAACCTATACCAGATGCAGAATACAAACCGTGTCTTGTCACTCAAAGGCAAGATGTTTGCGCTAAAGATGGAGGAGAATGAGTCCACTGCTGGATTCATTGCAAGAGTCAAAGATCTGAAGGACAGATTGGGAGATATCGGAGAGAAAGTTTCTGATTCAGATCTGGTCACGATCACGTCGAACGAAATGACAGATGAATACCATATGTTTATCACAGGGCTGGCAGCAAGGGAGAAAGCCCCTGTGTTTGAAGAGCTGACAGGGATTCTGCTACAGGAAGAAGAGCGACGACAAAATTTGAAATCGCAGAGCAATGACCTTGCTCTGATGGCGAAAAGGAGACAATATAGAGGGAAGCAGCCACAACAGCAACAGAGAGGAGCCAACACATTTCAGAAGAGACCGTTTAAAGGTATGTCTGCTAATAATTTTCCCAGTAAGAAATATTTTTACTGTGGAAAACCTGGTCATCATATTAAAGAATGTTATAAGAGGCAGGCAGACGAAGCAAGAAACAAACATAGAAATCACAAAGGATACTTTGTTGAGGAATATGAGGACCGTAGCCACAAACTTCGACTATTTACAGCTGATTGTGCCCTTTCAGCTTCAAAGGGAGATGAGGATGACATATGGTATGTCGACTCTGGTGCATCCTCACATATGACAGGTAAGATGGAATGGTTTGAATTTCTTGAAGAAACTTCATGTGGGTCGAAAATCTATTTAGGAGATGATAGTGGATATGAGATCAAAGGATATGGTCATATTCCGGTAAAGTTACCTAGTGGTGACATTAGACACCTTAAAAATGTATTGTATGTGCCCGGAATTAAGAAAAATTTGATCTTTGTATCTATGATCACTGATCAAGACATGCAAGTTCAATTCTTTAAGACTATCTATGTCATAAAGGATAGCCAGATGGAAACAGTTGCAACAAGAGTGCGTGTGGGGAGCCTGTACAGACTAGATGTGAAAAGTATGCCACAGCAAGCCATGGTCGCAACTGGATCGACAGAAAATCTCTGGCACCAGAGATTCGGCCATCTTAATCTGCAAGACCTCATCCTACTTCAGAGAAAAGGTATGGTCAATGGACTCTCTGTTTTCCATAATGTTAAGTTAGACTGTGATGGATGTGCATTAGGGAAAATGCATAGCGAAGAGTTCCATTTGCATGTTAATGGAAAAGAAAGAGATATCTTAGAACTGGTGCATACAGATATATGCGGACCTATGCAGACTAGGTCACTAGGAGGTGCATATTATTTTCTCTTATTTACAGATGATTGCACTAGGTTCTCATGGATATACTTTCTAAGTAAAAAGAGTCAGGCCTTTCAGTATTTTAAAGAGTTTAAATCTATGGTAGAAAACCAGACAGGAAAAAACATAAAAATTCTCTGCTCAGATCAAGGGGGAGAATACAGGTTGGGAGAATTCATGAATTTCTACAAGCAGCATGGGATTATTCAACAGTTCACAGTGCCCCACACTCCTCAGCAGAATGGAGTGGCAGAGCGAAAGAATAGAACCCTTGTGGAGTGCGCAAGGAGCATGCTTCAAGGTAAGGGTCTTTCAAATGGTTTTTGGGTAGAAGCTATTAACACTGCTGCCTACTTAAAGAATAGGAGTCCCACTAAATGTCTAGGCTTCAAAACCCCTTTTGAGGCATTGTTTGGATTCAAACCAGCAATGATTCATTTAAGAATATTTGGGTCAAAATCTTATGCTCATATACCTAAGGTAGATAGGAAGAAGTTAGATCCAAAAGCCTTGAAATGTATCTTTGTTGGATATGGCACTGAGTTCAAAGCATATAAGTTATTTAATCCTGTGACTCATAAGGTTTTTGCAAGCAGAGATGTCATATTTCATGAACAGGTTGAAGAAGGAAATGATGACTGTAATAGAGATTGGCACATTCCATTGCTAATGGAAGAAAACAGTGAGGATGATGAAGAACAGGAGCAGAAGCAAGAAGAAGAAGTAACAGGTAATGTAATGAATGATGCAAGCCCGGAGAAGGCTGAAATAGATAGATTTGAGGTAAGTTCCCTACCAAGGAGATCAAGTAGGAAGACTCAATTACCATCTAAATTGAAAGACTATGCATTAATGTCAAAGATTTTAAACATTGTAGAACCTGCAAATTATGAAGAAGCATGTCAATCTGATGCATGGAGGGCTGCAATGCATGAGGAAATTGAATCAATCAATAAAAACCATACTTGGGATTTGGTTGAATTTCCTGAAGGTAAAACCCCCATAGGATGCAAATGGTTGTACAAACCTAAAATAAATGCAGATGGGAGTATAGAGAAACTTAAAGCTAGACTGGTAGCAAAGGGTTACTCACAGCAAGAGGGAATAGATTTCGATGACACCTTTGCTCCTATAGCCAAATTAAACACCATTATAATGCTAATTTCCTTAGCAACAAAACATAAATGGCAGCTACACCAGCTAGATTTTAAGTCTGCATTTCTGAATGGTGACTTGAAGGAAGAAATTTATTTAGTACAGCCTGAAGGTTTTGTGAAAAAGGGGCAGGAACTTCTTGTTTGTAAAATTAAAAAGGCACTTTATGGTTTAAAACAAGCACCCAGGGCATGGTATGAGAAGATTGACTCTTTTTTTGTACAGCATGGCTTTCATAGGAGCTTAAATGATCCAAATCTGTATACCAAGTTTAATAAACAGAGGCAAGTTATTTTGATTTCTTTGTATGTAGATGATATGATCATAACAGGGGATGCTAACAATCTGATCAAAGAAATCAAACAGCAGATGTCACAAGTGTTTGAGATGAAAGATCTTGGAAATCTACATTACTGCTTGGGATTGGAGGTATGGAGAGATTCTGGACAGACTTTTCTTACACAAGGGAAGTATGCCAGAAGCTTGCTGGAAAGGTTCAGAATGGAGCAGTGCAGATCAGCAGCAACACCATTGCAGCAGAACTTAAAGTTGAGCAGTGACGATGGTACTAAAGAGGTGGATGCCACTATGTATAGACAACTAGTTGGCAGTTTGATATATCTCACTACAACTAGACCAGATTTGGCATACTCTGTTAGTATGTTGAGCCAGTTCATGTCAAAACCACTCGAAAGTCACTGGGTCGCAGCAAAAAGTGTGTTGAGGTATCTTAGTGGTACTAGTAATTATGGTATTTTGTACACTGACACTTCTGATGTTACTCTAGCAGGTTTTTCAGATTCAGACTGGGCAGGTAACTTGGATGATCGAAGGTGTATCACAGGTTACGCTTTTAGCATTGGATCCGGGGTCATAGCATGGAGCAACAAAAAGCAAAGCACTGTAGCCTTATCTTCATGTGAAGCTGAGTACCAAGCATTGTGTGCAGCCACATGTGAAGCTATCTGGTTGAGAAGACTTCTCAACGATGCAGGAGAAGAACAAAAAGAATCAACTATCATCAAAACTAACAACCAGAGTACCATCAAGCTTGCATACAATCCAGTTTTTCATAAAAATACCAAGCACATCGACACTCAGTTCCATTTTGTTCGAGAGAAACTACAGCCAAAAGAGATATTTGTTGAATATTGTAAAACTTGTGATAATATGGCTGATATTTTTACTAAGCCTCTTGGGCGTGTAAAGTTTGAATTGTTTAGAAGGATGCTAGGAGTTCAGGATAATCCTTTCTCCATTAAGGGGGGGAGTTGAAAATAATTAATATTATTTTATATTAATGGAGAAATGGTTACACAAGTTGTAACATATCTCCTTAGTTTAGGATTAGTTCCTACAATTTAGGAGTTTGTTTGCAACTTCTTAATTCCTAGTAGTGTACTTAATGATGTAATGTTTCATTCATGAATGTAGAGTAAACTCAGAGTGTTCTCTCTGTTTGAGTGCAGTCTCCAGGTGCAGTACTCACCTGTGAGCTGCAACTCCTTCCTTTTCAATTCAGTGTGATTTTTCTCTGAGAGGGATCAAATCTCTTGAGGTGCAAACCTTTCCTCAAATTTTTAACTCAAAAAAAAATTTACACCTCAAGAGATTTGATCTCTTTCAGCCATTGATAAATCAAGAGTTAAAATGAATCTAGACTGATAAATTATATAATGACAATTTAATTATATATCATAATTGTATTTCAAATTCATATAATCAAAGTTTAGGATAAACCAAAATTTACGGCATCCTATGTTGGTTTCTCACAGCGATCGACTTCAATGTTACAAAAGTGAAATTCCAACCCTATAAAAAGCATGGGGAATAATAAAACGAGAAAAAATTCCAAAGTACAAATATGGATTGCATATGAAGGTATTAAAAATATTATTAATTGTTTGAACGAACTTCCATAATTCATAGTTTAGTTAACTTAGATAAATTTTTGGATTTTCACTTGAATTCTTAGATATTTTTTTGGATTTTCACTTAAATTCATAGATATCCTTTATGATCAATTTTCTAAACCAAAATAAAAATCATATTTTTATGTGCTTAGATCCTGTCGATATCATTATCTTCGGTTCTTATCATTCATCTTGGCGTCATTCTTTTGACTTAACAATGAATATAAACATACATTTTGTTAATCATATTGATAGGCATTTTTAAGTTAGATATTCTTTTGGTTTTTTCCTTGAATTCTTAGATATCCATTATGATCAATTTTCTAGACCAAAATAAAATCCACATTTTTATCTGATTAGATCCTGATGACATCATTATCTTAGGTTCCCACCATTTGTCAATTATTCTTTCTTTTGACTTAATAATGAATATAGGGATACATTTGGTTAAAGAAATGGATAGATATTGTTTATGATGTGATAATTGTTTTTGTATGGTTATTTTTTATTGAAATTTAGTATTAAAAAAAAAAGAGTGTTTGAATATTTTTTTATGGTGGAAATGGATTTAGTATTATCAAAATATCTCAGAACACTTAAAATTGTGAACTTAACAATTATAATTTAAATTTCTAAAAAATTCTTAAACTTTTTGTCAAAATTTTGTAAAAAAATCTATTATTTTGAAGAAAAAAACTTTTGTTAAACTATGGTTCATATATTTGGTTTAATAAACTTTGAGATTTTTGGTATTTTTTTTTTCAAAATAATTATATTGATGAATCACAATTTTGTGATATTTTTTGAATTTTTTTAAAATTTTAAATTTCAAATGATAAATGTGATAAGAATTTTTTCAGAAATTAAAACCATTTACATACTAAAAACTCTTTTAAACCACTTAAAATCAAAATCTTACCCAAAATTATATCATTAAAATGAAAAAACCAGAAACATTTGATAGTTAAACTAGCCCACTCATACAAGCCAACATAGAACAGACAAATTATCTCATATATTTACATGTCAACTCCATTCATGGAGTGCATTAGTTTTGTAGTAAATTTCCGATCAATCTGATATTTTTAATCGATTTTCCAAATATTCAGCCAGTGAACCACATCTTTTGAAATGAAGCGCTGCCATAAAACTCGAATCATATAAAACTCAAGTCGGATTCAATTTCAATTTACACGATGAACCGAATCTATTTTCAACTACACCCGGGACTCTACCATTCATCAACGGAAGAGATTTAACGGAGATGTTGGCGTGAAAATCTCTAGCGCTCCAACAAATTCACTCCGAAAAGCATTACTCCTTTCTTGGTCGCTGGTGCGAGATGCGGTGCCCCCGTCTGTTCTGGCGTGGGAAATTCCTGTGCCACTGAGAGCCCAGGCAGGCTCACCAAATATTTCGGTAGTAATTAAGATTTGTAAGAGCAGTCATTGCACACAAAAAAACACACGAATAATATATCTTTATTCTATATTTAATTAAATAAGTACATCACAATATCCAATCACTTTTAAATATGAATAGAGAGGTTGAGATATTTTCTCAACATCCACCTACATATCTGTGAGTAATTCTAATATGAGTATGGAAGAATTATCTTCCAATATCTCCCCTTAATTCTGACATATATATCATAACAATAAAAATTATCTTTGTCTCACTAGTCTTCATCAATGACTCTACCCACTCTGCTGTATTTTGGATTCTGCTCTTTATTTCTTCACATCTTCGAGCTTACCTTCCAACCCATTTAAAGTACACCTACTTCTGACCAACAATTGTGAATTTGTAAGATTAAAAAATCTTGACACCTCCGAAGAAGAGTCTCAACACTGAACTACCCTATTGAAATATTTCCATCTCTGAAATAACCCCGAAGAATAAATTTCAACAGTCGTATAGGAAAATATTCTAGGTACAAAATATGATCAGCGATCAATCTTACAAAACGACCTTTACACACAAGGATCTCATTGTATAACCTGTAACCGACGCTCTTGAAGCCCGAAGCACAACAAGACCCATTAGTATATAACAAATTCACACAATCAAATTAGCCAATTGTTCTCTCGACATCGAAGAACATCGAGGATGACTAATTTAAATAATGCTAAATTGTTCAATAATTGGTTCTGCACTACACAAATCTCACAACAACAAATTCAACCACGAGCACATTTCTCATTTACTACTCTTACCCAAAATTCTTGAATATGATACTACATTTTTTTTAAATAATTTATTATTATTATTATTATTATTATTATTATTATTATTTTCTTGTGTATAATTTTGACTACCGTAACAAGTGCATCGATGTGTTCCCACTTGTATTTACATACAATCATCTAGAGGCAATGTTTATGTCATTTATGTATACTCAGAAACAATGCTTCCCGGGCTGTCGTCGAAGCAAAAACAAGCGAGAGTGTGGAAGTTCTGGATTCGATGGCCGACTAATGAGACTCTGGGGACATCGAACCGGCTAGTAGAGGCACTGCATTTGTGCTTTTGCTGCAGCATTGTCACGCCAAATGATCTCTGTTCCCTTTTATCTATATTGTCTCTTGACAGAAATTAAATATAGCATACATAACCAGCAATTTCGACCCATCACTATCCCTCGGCTCGGTGTTTTCCTCCTCAGCATTCGTCTCTTCATTTGGCTCGACCCCCCCGCTAAATCAGACATAGCTCTCATAATTATGAAGGGCTTCTTTTGGCTCTCGCAAACCAGGGCAATCTCTACACTCTCCATATCCACGGGAGTTACATTGAATTTACTGTGAAGGAAGTTTCTGTAAGCAGCATTATCCACGTAAATTCTCACACTGCATCCTCTCTCCACTCTCACAATCCTTGGTTTGTGCGAAAGACAAGTGGAGTTCACGCACACTTCTAAACTCACATTCTGTTTGATTTTATTACCATGTATGAGAAGAGAAAACACTGAATTCGTTTAAATAGTTTCAAACCTCCATTCAACGGAAGTCATCGGTGAAGACGTGGGGTTGCAGGAACCGATCTAGTGAATCCATAGATCCAATCAGATCTGAAAATGGCACTTCGTCTACTACTCTTCAGGTCCAACTACTTTCTTCCTGGCGATGGTCCTCAACGTGGATAGATCTAATCCCACTTGTAGAAAAATTCCCTGATTCTTCACTGCACCTATAAAACCAAAAATAGAAAACAAACACACATCTTCCTGGCTTCCCGTGAGGGAATTAAGCCAACACCTGCTCTGATACCAAATTAAGATTTGTAAGAGCAGTTATTGCACACAAAAAACATATGAATAATATATCTTTATTCTATATTTAATTAAACGAATACATCACAATATTTATAGTGCTGCTTAGATCCAACCACTTCTAAATATGAATAGAGAGGTTGAGATATTTTTTCAACATCCACCTACATATCTGCAACTAATTCTAATATGAGTATGGAAGAATTATCTTCCAATTTTTGTCTAGAGATTTTTAATTGTTTATTTATATGGTTATTAAAAAAAATTATATTATTTAAATATTTAAATTTATATTATTTAAATATTTTCTATAATTATTTAAATTTTTTTTTTTTAGATTTTTTATTTTTTATTCGATTTATATTAATAAAATTTTAATTTTACACCCTAACACTTTACACATGATACTAGTTGTAGAATAAGCCCCTCACCTTAATCATCAAAATTATATAAAACTTAATTAATACCTACTAATAAAATACTATCACCAAAAATTTATGAGCTTAATCAAATTTTAATATTTTTAGTAGGTTAATTCCAAAAAATGACTTCAATCCTGAATCTCTCTAACTCAAATAACCTTGAATTCTAATAAAATATAATCCCCATTCAAACAAGCAATCTAAACCGCATATTTGATACGACCCACTTGCTAAAATGTCCCTACCCTGATACTGATTCGGACCACTCCCTATTCTAATATTTTCCTCCACGTTTTCTCTCCTTTCTCAGAACAACTAATCTACACCTTATATTAAATAAAGCCCACTTGCTAAGATATCCCTGCCCTGATACTGATTCTGACGACTCTCCTATTCTAGTATTTTCCTCCACGTTTTCTCTCCATTCTCTCAAGTTTGATTAAGTACGTCTCCCTTATCGGTCCCAAAGTTTAAACTTGGACGCTTTTGACGTCTCCCTTATCGGTCCCCAAAGTTGGAACTTAGACGCTTTTGACATTCAATATCTATGCTTTCACAATGGCAAAACTGCTGCATAATTGGAAACATTCGATATTTCCAGTTTCTCGGACTCACTAAAATTTCAAATTCATTTATCCAATAGGTTTTATTTTTTATTCCATTTCTCCTTCATGTCTTTGTCTTCCCTAGGAAGCTGAAACTTGATCTTTCCTTGAGTAAGAAAGGTAGTTTTATGAAAATTTGTAAAATTTTACAAAATGAATTTGAAAATGATAGAAAAGAATAAAAGACTGGCATTGTTGACTTAGTGCAAAAGTTAAAATATTCTATTATTTATGAACAACACTCCTTTCCTATCATGCAAGGAGACAAATGCAAGAGACCAATTTGGTAGCTGGGGATTTTATATTGACACCAAATTATTAGAAGTTTGTCCTGTGGGATGTCATGCAACTTAGAGTAACCCAGTGCCAAATCTAGTGGTTTTTTGGAAGCGAATGAAATTGAAAGTTTGCCATATATAATTGTAACTTGATAGGTCAAGAAGCTTAACTGACAAGTTTCCAATGCATGTAAACAGAATGGTTCGTCTCAATTTCTATTAAATTTATTTTGAATAATCTTCTTAATATAATGTAAAATTAATGAATTTATTTTGAATAATCTTCTTACTATAATGTAAAATTAATATCATGGATTATGGAATATATGGTACTTCCAGAGGTTGGAAACATTTTAAATAAAGTGAATAAAGTTGCCCAACAAAATAAAAAACGAATAGACTGTTTTATAAACAATTGTACGAGCAAGGTATATTATCTGCATTTTAGTTTCACCGTAGTAATCCAAAGTGGTTATAAAGATGCTTGGACCGACCAAAATAATGTTGTTTGTCAATATAGTGCAGTCATTGGAATGCATTTCGGATAAACATGTTTGAAGGTAGGTACGTTCCTTGTTATCATACAAGGAATCTTCAACATAGTTGATTTGAAAATCTTAGCCCTTCCCACTTGCCCATCAACATTTCATATCACTTTGCCCACCTCGATCCATACAGCGGTGCACTGCAAGTTGCACCACCAACTCTTCTCTAACATACCGGAAGACGGGGTAGGGTATTTAATTCCTTTCATCCAATCACTTGCTCTCATTTTCTTTAATATCTATGGTTTTCACAGCCGAATTGTGACTAGTTCTTTGCCTTTTTTCACTGTTCAGTTGTATTTTTTATTTCCAAAAGAAAAAATCTCAAAACAATAAACAAATCAAAAACCTATAAAATCCCATTTTTGACTAACAGTGTTCATTAACATTGTTATAAACATAGACACATAGTATCATAGGCATTTAATTTTCAGTTGATGAGCATGCATAATAAATGACAGTGAGACCATCTAAGGGTGTGGTATGATAAGAATCTAGAGAGAAAATATACAGGGAGAAACTTCGAGCGAGTTCAGGCTTGTGGGTAATAATACTTACAAGTAATAATACCCACAATTAAGTTTAGGTTAGTGGGTAATAATAATTCAAAATCTATGGACATTCACAGTCACAGAATTTGTAGACAATAATAGTTATTGAAGTGATTTATACCAGTTTGTAAATATTTATAAATTATATCAACAAAAATAATTTGTTAATTTGTTATAGAGTCAGTGTTATGTGAATAGTATATTTTGACATGTTTTAAAAATCTGATTAATATGAACAGAATTCAACAAAATCAGTTTGACTATTACATGAAAAGATATGAATATGTAGTTGATATTAAAAACAAAAAATTAATGTATATGAAGAAATAAAAATATACCAACCTTCTTAATAATCATATATAAAAAATTAACTATATTACAATATTTCCTTATTAATATATAAACATCCAAAGTACTCTAAAATAACGAAGTACTTAGTTAAGGGTTTGAAACTTGTTCGCTTGAGAGTTACACATACCAAAATTATTAGAAATTTGATTTGTTTAATTGTAATGTAGAATTTTCCAAAACGTTAGTAATAAGTTAAAAAAATTTAACTTTTGTTAATTTATATATTTTTATTATAAAAAATATTTTTAAAGTTATTATTAATATAAAATTAAAATTTTAAAATATGACTTTTTCAATTGAAATGTGAATTATATTGTAGTTACTTTATTTAAAAATAAAATAAAATAAATATTTAATATTATATAAAATAATATAAAATTATAATTTTAAAATACAAATATTTCTGAGTAAAGTTGAATTGTATTATAGTTATTTTCATTTTTAAGAAATAAAATAAATGTTCAATACTACAAAAGAGTATTAAATTTATTGTGTGGAGTGTGAAATAGAGACGACTTTGATTATTGTTTGAGACATTGGAGATAGAGATATAAGTAAATAAGTAAATGAAGTTGCATTACAAAAACATATAATAGAACAAAGTTTTTAATAATAATCCGTATCAATAGTCATATTGTATATATTTATGTGCATTTTAGTTGCAGTGAAATTTGTATGATAATTTGAAAAATACATGAATGGGAAAATTAATATGGCTTGTCTAGTAAGCTACTAAAATTATGAACTTGTATACAGTATTTTGAAAGTGAGTATTTTTATTTTATTTTACAAAAGCAATAGTTTAATAAGATTATTTTTTGGAATTTTATTGGATTTTTTTTATTAATTTTATTTTAATCTGACTAGAAATTACGAAAATTATGATTTTAAGTTATTCATTTTATAAATTTAGGTGTCTCTAAAGTTTTTCAAATAATTAAATCTATTTTCATAATCTAAATAATAAAGAATTAAAATTTAGGAAGAATTATATTCTAGTCTAATAATCCCTTATAAAAAAATATATATTATAAAAATCTATATATTTAATATCGATGATGATGATTAACTTCTACTAAAACCAATATAGTCTACCAAACCTCATAATATATTTAATATTATAAATAAATAAAGACATATATACTTAATAAACCTTATAGCTAAATAAAATTATCCTTAAACACATTTTATTTTTAATTTATGTTGATTTTAGTTTCACTATTCAATATGTCCAGTGATAAAAAAAAATGAAAAACATGACAACTTAATGTTGTTTGTATGATACAGGTATTGAAATAATGAAACATTTTAGATAAACATTAATAAAAAGTGAACACATTCCTCGTAACCTTTATTGAATCTTGAACGTACTTGACGTCAAGATCGATCTCTGCCCTTCCCACTAGCCCACCAATATTTCACATTCATGGCCTATCACCAGTGCCCACCTTAAACCATAAGGTCAGAACTCTTTAAGTTATAGCCGCAACTATTTTTGAATCTACAGTATCACATCGTAGGGTATTTTTGTACATGAAGACATTTCTAGATAAGGGCTGAAGAAACCCACCATTAATTATTCCGCATCCTCCATTTTCAATAATTGATTCAAATATTCCATACCCAGACTTCCAGTCACGCAGCAGACAAGTACGGGGACCAACTCAGCAAGAGAGAGATAGAGGTGTGTTTTTTTTTTTTTTTTTCCCTTTGGAGATACGTCATCGTAGGCGCACAGATGTTTAACAAACCGCTGCTGCTGGCCTATACAACAAATCTGATTCTTGGAAAGTGGCAGATATCAATGACTTATTATCCAATCGGCGGTCTCTAACTATCTTTTGATTTGGAGTTTTTAATTGCAATTAAGTGGAACAATTTTATATGTTTTAGAATTTTTGATATTCACTTGTTGGTTAAATCTTGATTTTTGTGGTTCAAAATAGTTTTTGATTTTATATATGAATTTAGTATTCTAAAAAAAAGTTTAGGGGATTTTTAATTATGGAGAGTTCACAACTCAGATTTACTATTTTAACAAATAACTGATAAATGATAGGAAAATTAGACCAGGAAATATTCTGGAAAATCCTCCAAAAACATATAAAGTATCATGTTTTGTTATAAATTTTCCATAAATTTAATTTAATTATTAATAATTATTAGATAGATTGTAGAAATTTAATCTCAATGGAATATGTCATAATATTCATAGTAATATTGATGAATTATGTCATAATATTCATAGTAGTATTGATGAATAAAGGTTAGGATTTATCTCAAAGTTAGTTATGTTTTTTTTTTTATAATTAATTTATCTCAAATTAATTAATTCAAGATAATGTCAAATCAACAGACGTTATATTGTACATATGGTATTGATAAACCATGTCATTGGGCCATACTATTGTAGTACACACTATTTATAATTTAAAAGTTTCCATATTAAAGTGGAAGTGAATCTACATAGTTAAGAATATTGTTCCATATTTTTTTAAATTCGGATAATATATATACTATTTTAACTTAGAGAAGAAATGGTTTTTTTTTCTGATTAATTTTAATTAAAATAGAGTGATAATAATTTAAAATAAATTCTTTATTTAGTTACCTTTTATGTATTATAATGTAAGTGTCTTGAAATTTATATGAATATACATTGTATTTATAATCATTTAATTTATATAATTACACTATTTTAAAATATATTTTAAAATACATAAATAAATATGTTTTTAAATACACAAATGAATTGAGTATCCTAAACAAATCATTCCACATTTAAATTTACAAAGTTTTTGTGAGACACATCCTTGCAAAATAAATTTAACAGAAAAATATATTCGAAAAACCTCCTGTAAGAATTGGCAAATCTAAGCGCAGTACGAAGTCTTCACTTTTGGATTATTGTAAATAATTATATGCGCAGGTAAGTCACAGTTAACAAAACAGACTTGAACCATCACCTTTCAGAATATAACAGCTTCCGTTTCATGAAACTTTGTGTGAATATTTAACAATTGAATGGTGTAGCGTTTTATACGTTTTAATGGATCATATAGAGTTGTTTAACGAGATGGAGGAATTGTCCAATGGCTAAAATTGGTAAAGTTTGATAATTATAAAATGGATTTACAAAAATCCGTGCGAGATTTTCTTCAAATCTTACCTGAATTTCTATGAATTTGAGGGCGAAAAATCAATCTAGTTTTTTTTTTTTTTTTTTTTTCAAAAAGAAAAAAACCGTTGTTTTATATCATCATTAATATAAACAGTACATTATACAGCATAAGAAGTATAGTGTAAAACACTTTCGAATATAAAAAACAACATTGCCCCTATAAATAGAAAATATTGTGATATGGCAAAAACATACCCATCAAATGATCCCCCCAATTGCCAGTTGGAAAAAATTTAACAAAAGTAGCATGGAGACATAAAAAATAACTCCACCGAAAAGCTAGAAGCTATGCACGATTTGAGAATGGGATCGCCATATTCTTTGAACATGGTGTACGCACAGAAACTTGCACGGGCAGGATCCCATATTGCCAAAAAATCCCCAGCACGTCCCACGGCAATTACCGTAGCGGCATACGCACCGGGGCATATAGATGAAAATGAAAAAATGGGCATGAAACTATCATATAAAGTCTGATGCAAAAAATGATTTCCATCATCGACTCCCTCAGCAAATCACTTAGGCGAAATTGTTTAGAGGATTCGCCCATGCCTCTTAAGATGAAGGAGAGTATGAAAGTCATTTAGAGACCCCCGGCGAGTCACTAGCTTTGAGCACCCTGAGATCATCTGCTGAAAATATAGGAACCTCCCTGAGGTCAAGGAGTTCATCTCGGAAAAGGGATTTTGTTTTCGGCCTCCCTCTGAAGTGTCTGGATGCAGACTTCGTTTTTTTCCTCACCGTAATATTGCAACCCGAAGCCGGCGAGATGACAATATCAGGATTCCTAGGGATATTATCAAATATAGTGAGGGCAGCCAAGTCAAGGTTCGGGTTGTTTAAAAGGGATTCAACATCACATCCAACAGAATTTATAGGTGAGTCTGATAAGTCCACATTCTCAACATGTGGAGAGGGAGGAGAGGGGGGAGAGGATGCACATTCAAGGGGAGGCATGGATGGGGAGGTATATAATGGAGCAGGTGTGGGGCAGGTTTGTTGATGGTCAGCAAGAGCAGTAGAGACATTAGGCGCGTTCAATAAGTCCAAATTCTCAATATTATGTGATGAGGGAGGAGAGAGGAGGGGGATGCGCATTCAAGGGGCGGCATGGATGGGGAGGTATATAATGGCGCAGAGATGGGGCAGGTTTGATGGTGGTCAGCAAGAGCAATAGAGACAAAAGACATATTATCCTTCGTCTTGATAGTCGATCCAAGGTTTACTTTGGATACTAAATGCAAGGGCGAGCCAGAATTCACCGGGGGAGTAAAAACATTGTTGTCTTTAGAATTAGAAGGAGCCATCGGCTGTCCAGATCCATCAGGCGGGATAAACTCCTTGTGTGGTGGAGATAACTCCCCACATTATGCACTATCATTAGCAGATAAATCAAAACCAGACGCTGCAAGAGGAGAAATACCTGATGGGAAGACATCTCGTTGTTCATTTGAAGTCAGCGTCCTATTTGCACCATCAGACCTTTGAATGCCCCTACGAGGCCCCCAATGCGGCCAGGGGCAGTTGCCCTTCAAATGGCCAATGATGTGACAAACCAAGCAGCAGAAAGGTATGCCCCAATAATCCACCCTTTCATGTGTCTTCTCGAACCCCAAACGAGGTCAACATCCCCAGGCAAGCCTCCAGAGAAGACCAATTCGACTAATATCCAGGAAATGCATTTGTCACTGGCACCAAGCAAACAAGGGTCGATGTATTTCGTGCATCCAATGGAATTTCCGATGGCCCTCAATGCTTTAATCGTCCGGAACTCCAACGGAAGGCTTGAGAGCTTTACCCACACCGTCTTATTCTTTGGTGCCTCCATTATAAAACTCCATTTAAAAAGCTTATTTTCTAGTCTATCGACTCAAATGCATTAAAGCGAAAATACCCATGACAACAAAATAATGTACTCCTTTAATCCCACCGCGGACATTTACTGCCGCTGCACATTTATAAATCGATGGACTGAAAATAAAGCCCATGCTTGACTCTTGCCGGCGTCATTTCCCGGCTGTCCATTGGCCATGGGACGCTGAACAACCGGAGCAAAAGTAGATCCATAATTGTGGTGGACCTATGTTCGATCCCCTTAGCAGTAACTTTAAGAAATTGAGCATACGTGAAGTATCAATTTACATGTACGTGACACCATCCATGATTCCATTGTGGTCCATTGTCGCCAACCAATGAGATCGTTCACGTTGCCGGCCTGAAACTTTTAATGAGAGCGCAAATGATTAAGCCCTCCGTTAGATCGAACCGCGCTGAGGTGCAGGCGGCCGCAGATTAGTTCGGATGATCCAGAGGTTGAGAGATACTATCAAACCGAGCTGAGCTGCAGGCAGTTGCAGATCAATTCGGATGATCCAAAAGTTGAGGTCAGGACAGGATAGGTGAGGATAGTGTCTTTGTTGATGTTGTGTTCATGCTGGATGAGACCAATGGATAGGTGAGGATAGTGTCTTTGTTGATGTTGTGTTCATGCTAGATGGAACCAATTAAAAGAGCTAAAATAATTAACCCATAAAAAGAAAGAGGGAATACAACTTTAATTTCTTAATTTTAAAAATTAGTTTTAGATTATTTTAAATATAGAATGAAAAAAATAATGTATAATTTTTTTTTGTTCTTATAATTTTTTAAATATATATCAATATTAATTTATATTAAAATATTTTGTCTATATTTTATATTGGATGTTTTATTATACACAATATAAAAATATTTTTGTAGTATTTTTTTCTATATATAATTATATATGAAGTTAATATTCATATAAGTTGGCTAATATGGATCTGTTAAACACCATGTTAAACACACACATCGTATATGAGAAAGATAAACACACACACACAAGAGACTCAACACACAATAGAAGGATAAGAGTGTAGCTTTCTTATTTTTTCCATTATACATGATGTACATTTATAATACAATAGTGTGACTCTTGGTTTCACATTCCAAGGTCATTTGGATTCCATTGTGACTTTTCGCATTCTACACCTACCCATAGAGGATTAGGTGTTCCAACATCCCCCCTTAATCCGAAGGGGTATGTGTGAGTCTAAGAAGAGAGTTGTAATACAAATCGGCAAAGTATACATGGTAGCACTTGGGCTGAATCAACTCTCTGAAATGTTGGAAAAAAGAGGTGGTTTAAGGATGACCACCAACACTAGAATGCAATACTTGTTGCAGTTCCCAGAACTCTTCCAAAACTGGCAAGAAGCTGAAAGCTTCTGCTAGAGGAATTTTCCCTCATAAAAAAAGGGTAGACCTTCAACCTAAAAGAAGGGAGGTCTACTACCTGTGATGATTTTAGGATTACCAACAACTATGGAATGCTTGAAGCATTTCCTGGAACTCAACCAAAGCTGGCAAGAAGCTGAAGGCTTTTGCTAGAGGAAGTGTCCCTCATATATGAAAGGGAGACCTTCAACCTAAAAGAAGGGAGGTCTACTACCTATGATGGTTTTAGGTTATCCACTGACCAAAGATGATGGTTTAAGGTTGTCCACCAACCGAAGGCATGCTCATGGGCATCCGTGTCTCTGGCTACATCTCTGAATTTGGAATGACGAATTGTGGCTCAGGCTCGCTTGAACTGCTGTGTATCTAGCTACAACTCTGAACATCGAATGAGAGATTGTGGCTCAGGCTCGCTTGATCTGACGTCGAAGCTTGTACATGACCACCATTTTCCCCCCTGTCAGGGACAAGGTGAGATGATGGTGAAAACTCAACTGTAAGTTTGCTCAATATCTGAGAACAAGTTCTGACATGTGACTTAAACATCTTCTTGGTTGTTGATGCCCATTGCCAATAAGCGATCCATCCAAGATGAGTCCTTTTTCTTGCAGGAGGCTTGTTTCTGAAGCATCTGTCTGAAGAATGGGTGTGCTGACCACAGTGCTTGCATGGATGAAGATCAAAACAGTGTTCTTTCATATGGCCAACTCGATCACAGTGTTGGCATTTTTCAATCTGTTGTTGTTGTGGAAGTGGAGCAGGATTTGGAACAGCAGCAGGTGAACTGTCATATAGGAATCCGGCACTCTGAAATATGATGGGCTTGGTGTAGTCTGGAATATGAAAGGACACATCCTTGTCATATCCAAGACCAGTTCAGTGCTTGTTGTGGACAAGCTCTTCCCAAGGTCTGATGATGGGCTTGAGAAGTGTAGGTTGAACTGTTGCATCTACATGTACATCTGCTCTTGTGCAAGGTACTGAATGTGAATCAACTGCAACTTTATCTTCTTTCTTCTGATGAGAGTCATTCACAATCTTCTGAACAGAAATAGGTTCAGAATGGTGACTCTTTTCCTGAAGTTCATCTTCTTGGAGCGGAGATTCCAACTGCAAAAACTCAATCTTTTCTTGTGCATCTTGTAAACAATTCTGAATATTACAAAAAGCATTCTTGCTCATTTTTATCATATCATCAACATTGGAATGAATGAGGTTATTCAACAACTCTAATGCCTCGTTGATTTTAGCCATTTCAACAACTTAGGCTCAAAAAATGAAAGGGCGTCGGCTTCAACTGAAAATGCACCCATTTACAATGTGATTCAACAAGAAATACAAATGACTCAAGAGAACTTCCAACTATGGAAATCTCAAAGTACAAAATCTGCTCCTCAAATGGTGGAGGACAATCAACAATTTTTCCAACAACTCAATTTTACACTTCAAGTCTTGATTGCAACTATAAATAAGAAGCAATACAATGTCAGTTCAATACAATATTTCTGCAAAAAAAAGCAGCAAAAACAACGTGCAAAAATCCTTTGAGGTAGCTGAATTCTCTTCTTCAAATAGTTGTTTTAAAAATGATGGCAAACTTGTCTTCACATGTAAAATTCTTCAGAAAATAACCTTTTATCAATGCCACAAATCACAATGCAAAAATTATCTTTTCACTATGTATTCAATCCATCTGCTCACATGTCATTTCAACAATTGTTGCTGTTTACTTTCTCTCTCTGCTGTTTTCTTCTCTTCCTCTCTCTCTGCTGTTTTTTTTTTTTTTAATTAATTTTTGAGATTAATTAAAAAAATGACAAGAGAGATTGTAATAGAAATGGGAGGGAATTTAATAAATTAAAAAAGGGAGAGGGGTGGAAAAACTATGGGAAATTTTAATAAAAAAGGGATTATGGGAATTAATTAAAAATGGGGGGAATTTAACTATAAAAATAAAATGTCGAATTTTAAAATTTCATGGAAGGAGGGGAATTAATTTAAAGGGAGAGGGGGAGGAGGGGAATTTTGACCATAAAGAAATTAAAATCTAAAATTTAAAAAAAAAATTGAAATAGCCGAATGGAAAATTTAATTGTTTTTAAGGAGACGTGAGAGGGAGGTCGAATGGTCAAGGGAGGGGCGGATTTGTGCAGAGGGGGCCGTTTGCATAGAGGGGGAGGGTATTGCAATTAGGGGAGAGTGATGGGACGGGTGTGAGATGAGTTGGAATGTTGTAGTGAGCAGGGGTAAGGGGTCGATAGAGAGCCGAGTAGCGTAGCCGCGTATGGTTGAACGCAGAGCTGGTTGAACGTAGCTGCATGAGGGGGTTTTGTAGACGGGCTGAGGGAGGTATGGGGTAGGGGTGAGCGTAGGGAGGTAGGGGGTAGGGATGAGAGTAGGAGTGCATGAGGGGGAGGGGTTAAGCCGAGGGCATGGAGATGTGTGAGCGTATTGAGTGTTGGAGTGATGAGGGAGGTTGGATGCAGGTTGAGGGAGCTTGTGTGAGGGGGAGGGTGAGTGTTGGGGTGAGTTGGAAAGGGGGCGGGGGAGCGTATTGAGGGGGAGGGTGTGTGGGGAGTCGAGAGTATAGCAGCGGGGGTGTGGAATGCAGATAGGGTGTGGGAGAATGCGCAGGTTGAGCCAGCAGCGGTGCATGGAGCATGCGGAGTGTTGGGTAGAGGGGGCCAAAGGGTCGTGAGCACTGCTCAATTTTATTTTTATTTTTTATTTTATTTTTAATTTTTTTAAATTTTTTTTAAATACAACAAAGAGCAGAATAAAGCAGAGAACAGCAGGAGAAATGAAAAAATTTTCAAATGTATAGCAGAATTTTAGTCCATAAAATATCTCAGCAGCATAGAATTTGTCACTGTAGAATTTGGAAATTTTCAGCAGACAAAACTCGGAAATTTTTCCAGTAGCTTAGCAGCAAAAAAATGGACTTTAAAAATGTAGAATTTTGCAGAAAATTCTAGGTAGAAACTCAGAAATTTTACTTGAAAACCCAAAACTTTTCTTCAAAACCCCACTTTGAACAATATTCCAGTAGCTCTTCAAAATGCAGAATTTAATAGGCAGAATTTGCAGGAAAAAATCAGAATTTAGAGAACCTGCAGTGTTGTTCTTCTTTAAAATCACTTTCCGAATGCGGCAAAATGTCTGCTGCAGAAACTCTCTAAATGCTGCAAAAATGCCAAGAATTTTGTAGATATGCACAGACCATAAACACAAATGGCTCACTCAAAATTGAGCTAGTTATGAACTTCTCAGCTCCGATACCATGTTAAACACACACATGGTGTATAAGAAAGATAAACACACACACAAGAGACTCAACACACAATAGAAGGATAAGTGTGTAGCTTTCTTATTTTTTCCATTATACATGATGTATATTTATAATACAATGGTGTGACTCTTGGTTTCACATTCCAAAGTCACTTGGACTCCATTGTGACTTTTCGCATTCCACACCTACCCATAGAGGATTAGGTGTTCTAACAGGATCTTCAAATCTTTTTTAACATTTTTTTTTGCTTTAAAGAATTTACTTACATATGTATTTGGAATAGTCTTTAGTGCGAATTTTTGGAGTTTCTGGCGCCGGAATCCAGAATCCGGAATCCTATGAAAAAAATTGAGGTAAAATTTTGATTATGTTATTTAAAGTAGTTTTTTTTACTGTATATATAGATTCAACACCCTAAAACACCCTAGGACACTTCCATTGTGCAAGTTACCCATCAAATTTCTGTTTTCAATAAATTCTTGCCAGATTTTAAAGAAATTAGACTGAAAAAATCCACCAAAAAAGCCTCCAAAAATTCACACTAAAGAAAACTCCTATGTTTTTCACTTCTAATTAATTTACATTATTTGTTAACTCAAAGTTGAGCAGAATGAATTAACTATCTAAAATAAAATTTTACCTCACTAAAAATACTCTATTTTCTAAGTTATTTATTGAGATGTAGAATGAGCCTCTAGGGTCAAAAATTAACTATCTAAAATAAAATTTTACCTCACCAAAAATACTCTGTTTGCTAAGTTATTTACTCAGTTTATTTACTCGGAAAATAACAATATATAAAGGAGTTAATATAAGGAGGCCACTAGAAGTCCTAGGTTTTTGCAAGGGGCTTCACATGGGTTCATATTGTGGGATATATATTTAGGAAAAAATTACACAATATATTCAACATATATTAGGGGGTAAATGGTTTGTATATTGACAGTATAAAAAATGGAGCTCAAAGTTAGTGAAATAATATAAAGGGGTATAAAAATGGTTAATGAAAAAATGGACACCTACAATATCTAGTGAAAGTAGGGGTTGTGTAAATTGGGATGATGTATCTAGTTCTTATTGGTGGGAGGTTAAATAATGTGATTTTTAGATGTATTTTCCAATATGTAGTCAAATTAGGGGTATTGTTTAGTATGCCACAAACCCACTTGATATGTCAGAGGTTCATTGAGTAAAGACCTAGTGGGTTTTTGATGATGCTGAATCCATTTCCACCATAAAAAAATGATTCAGACACTCTCACGGTCATTTTTTAGAAAAAATGAAGATTAAATGCCTTTGTAAACAATGCTAGACATTAACTTATTAAAAATCATAATATAGTTTTACCTCATTAAAAATTGGTTTATCTTTGCTATTTTATTTACTCATTTAGAGAATGGTGATAATGATGATTAGCTTTCACTGAGATCTATATGGTCTACATATTTAAGAAGGTAAAGGTTAATCAAATTTCTTTAACATTGTATTTCTATGTTAAAAAATAAAATGAAAGAATCTTTCCAAATTACTAAAGTTTTGTTGACTTAAAAAATCAAGAAGGTTGGTATTGTGGCAAATATTTTGAAAATTATACCAAATGTGAGTATAAGATTAACAATCTAAGAAAAAATGTTTTTCATCTTCAACTCTATTAGTATGGCATAAATGACACACTATTTCATCATAAGGTGTTTTGGGAATTGACCAACACCTTGTTTCATTATGGAGCTCAAGAGAATTAATTCTTATCTTAATAATGTTCATTTTTTTAACAACATTTAAGAAATAAATATAATTTGGGTTTCTGATATTGTGGTTTATCACCTCGTTATAATATATTTGTTTCACTTTCCCCTCTTACTCTTTATCACTCCACAAATTCTCCTTAAATTTGAAAGAAATAATATTTTAATATTATCCTTATTCTAGAACATTATTTTCACCTATATTCCCCAATGGTCCAACCAAGCATGGGCATGCTGGTATTGAATTGAATGTACAAGTTTTGGCTAGAGGTCAAAACAATGTTAGGGAGCCTTTTGGATTCTATGTTGCTATCTTCTTCTTATGCATAAGATACCTAGTCATAGCCATTCTTTCAATGAGGGAAAGGCTAGCTTTAATAAGAAGGATGGGGTTGGGATTATCTCCTTTAATCTTGAGATTGTAGGCGTAGAAACTATACCACATGCATGTATACCTTGGATTCACTCAATCTAACAGTGTGCTAAAGTTAAATGTTGAGTCATTTCTACAAATATTTTGCAGAATTAGAAACACAATCGCTAATCACATGAACATGAAGAGAGATTAATCACACACAACACATATAATATCTCGGGGAAAGCTTACAGCTAAAAACCCCACTAAATTCTATTTTGTATTAAGCATGGATCATGAAAAAATTACATAAAAAACTATTCTCACTAGAGCCCTCTAGTACTCAGTTAAGTTTCTCACAATTTCATATGCAAAAATGACCAACACATAGATAATTCTCAACCTCCAGATAGCCTGCCTTGCTTGCGCAATCCATGATGGTAAATATCCTTAAAAGATAGTAATTCTTGCCTTCCTTGACTACCCAAGTATTATGGGAACTCTAATGGGTGTTTTCCTACATGTGTGCAAGCCAATAATCCTACAAATGATAGTCAACTTCCCTTTCAACTAAAACTCAACTGGGTCTCCACTGGATCTAAAATGCATGCAACTAATAATAGTAAATCCTCAGTTGCATGTGAGATCACTGATTGTGAATTAATTAATATTTAATTCGCTGAATATCTCACTAGTGTATCTTCAGTTACAACTAGCACAACTAATTTTAACTCAGTTAACAGAGTTAAACTATTTACAAATTGCACTAACCCATGCACCACTGCACTTCGAACTCTGTTAAAGCTGGAACTACTTTGCATGTCTCACTAACAACCTCTAACTCAAAATCCACTAGCTAGCTAAATTTATCACTTTAACTCATTCAAGTCCACGCTAAGAATATATTGCAGTTTAATGTCCATCTTAATAAAATGATAACCAAAATAGGCATGTACCCAAACATAGCACTGTGGGCCCCACCCTAGTCTAGGTGCTTAATGCAACCAGGTGATTAATGCACTAGGCATGGGTGCTGAATCTTCTTTTTGAATCTCAACACTCCCTCTCTACAAGAAAGGGATTATCCTTCACCCCGATCCTATCTCTATGGTATTCAAATTTTCTCCTAGTCAGCGCTTTCGTAAAAATATATGCATCTTGATCTTCCATGAGAATGTACTGAAGCAACATGATCCTTATCTACACACAATATCTGAGATGATGGTACCGGATATCTATATACTTGGGCCTATCATGAAACACAGGATTAATCGAGAGTTTAATGCAACTCTGATTATAGCAATGAATCACTATCGGATCCATCTGAGAACCAAACAAACCAACCAAGATATTTTTCATCCAAATAGCCTCACATGCAGCTTGAATTTTTTCCATGTATTCCCCTTTCACTGAACTGAGTGCCATGGAATGTTGCTTCCTGCTATACCAAGAAACTATTGTCGATCCAATGCTAAAGATCCCCTCGGATGTGCTCTTTCTGTCTGATGGACTGCCAGCCCAATCTGCATCCGTGAAGCCATGAAGCTTCACTTCATCCATCTGTCTGTACCTAGACCATACTTTGATGTGTCCCTCAGGTATCTTAGGACATGCTTCCCCACCTTCCAAAAGATCTTCGTAGGCTTAACCATAGCTTGACTCAGTAGGTTCACTGCGTAGCAAATGTCTGGTCTCGTGTTCACCAAATACATTAGTAAACCCACTAACTGTCGATAGACAGTAGCATACACTACCTCTCGAGAAGTAGCATCCTCTTTCCTCCAATTTCATGGAAGAGGAGTGTCTATGGGTTTGCATATCTCCATGTTAAACTTACCTAGTATCTCCTTTGCAAACTTTTTTTGAGACACAAAAATTTTACCATCCCACTACCATATTTCCAATCCAAAGAAATAATGAAGGAGTCCAATGTCCTTCATTTCAAACTCCCTTGCAAGATCCTCCTTACATGAGTGTATTAGCTACTCATGGCCATTCAAAATTAGATCATCAACATAAAGAACAATGATCAATAGCTTACCCTCAACCACAATTTGGTACAGGTTTGCATCTGTTTCACTTTTGGTGAAGCCCATTCTGGTGAAATAGTTATCTATCTGAGTGTACCAAGCATGGGGTGCATGCTTTAGCCCATACAGTGTTCTTTTGATCCTGCACACATGCAACTCACTGTTGAATATTTTGAAACCTTCAAGTTTCTCTATGTACACCTCTTCCTCAATGATCCCATTGAGAAACACAGTTTTCTCATCCATATGATGAATATTCCAGCCCATCTGTGCTGAGAGTGCAAGCATGGATCTTATGGAAGAGTACCTTGCAATAGGTGCAAAAGTCTCATTATAATATATCCCCTCAATCTGTGAGAATCCTCGGGCCACAAATATAGCCTTGTATTTATCCACACTCCCATCAGCAGCTTGTTTTATCTTGTAGATCCATATCGATCCAACCATTGATTTTTCGACCAGTCTTGGGACTATCTCTAATGCACTATTCTTGACAATGGAGTCATACTCCTCCACCATTGCATCAACCCAAGTTGGTTGTTGCACTGCTTCCTGAAAGGAAGATGGTTCAATCAAATTACATTTCCTCATAAGAGCCATGTATCCAGTAAATTGGTCAGGAGATTGTCTTTGTCTGCGTTGTGAAGTAGGAGCTCCTACATTCTGTGCAGCATTAAGTCTTAATATATCAGCTTCTATGGTGCATCTTCTGCCATTTCTGATGGATGGCTCTACATGAGTGTTTTCCTCCACTCCATGAATCTCCTCATGTGGTTGATCCACATCTTGAGACTCATCCTTGGGAACCAATAGTTCCTCCTCTGCATGCAACTCCAAATCCCTCTCAAGGGATAACCACATGGATTTCTCCTCATAAAATTTGATATCCCATCGCACAATAGTAATTTTTTTGTTTGGCAAATACACATGATAATTATGGGGTGTTTTAGTGTACCCCACAAAAATCCCAACCTCAGTTTTTAGTTCCAACTTCTTCTTGGAATCCTTGGTCACATGCACATAAACATATGAGACAAAAATCTTAAAGTGTGAAACATCAGGTTTCTTACCAGTGAAAGCCTCTTCAAGTGTACTCATGCCAAGTACTCTATGAGGACAAAAAATTTGCACATGTACTATTGTATTGCATGCTTTTTCCCACATACTCATCGGTAGGCCTTGGTCATGCAACATCGCTTGTGCTGAACCCACAATAGTTATGTTCTTCCTCTCCGTGACCCCATTCTTATGTGGGTTATGAGGCGCTATGAGTTCTCTTAGAATTCCTTCCTTCCTTCAAAAGTTCTTGAATTCATTAGAGATGTATTCTCCACCATTATCGCTCATAAGCGCCTTCACTTGCTTCCCCAAATATTTCTCCACCAGTGCTTTAAACTCACAAAAATTAGAGAATATTTGATCTTTCTTCTGCATGAAGAAGATCTGGCACTTACAAGAAAATTCATCAACAAAGATTACATAGTACTTATGTTTTGGTGTTGAATCAACCGAGAAAAGGACCACACACGTTTGTGTGAACTCTCTCAAGAATCCCTGGAGCTTGGTTTTCCTTTTCATGAAAGGTGGCCTTTACATATTTTCCCATAGTACATCCCTTGCATGTGTCCGACTGCGCAAGTGTACCCCTCAGAAGACCAGTAGAAATTTGTTGCATGACTTTCAAGGCTCTATGGTGAAGATGGCCCAATCTCCTGTGCCCTAATTCGCCCTCATCCCAGCTCACCACTTGATATTCCTTGCCCATCATTGTTGCGCAGGCATCTACCTCCAGCTTGTAGAGATCCTTAACTCGAATCCCTATCCTCTTGGCTTGACCTGTTGTTTTATGTCGCTGGAAATATTTTTCATCACTAAAAACAACATCATATCCTCAATCCTCCAACATTACAACTGAGACCAAATTTTTCTTCAGACCTGGTGCATGAATTAGATATTTTAATTGAAATAGTTTACTTGACTCCCTCTAAAAGGTAATGGTACCAATCCTAGTAGCATTGTACCGTCCGTCATCACCCATTTCAATATGCATCTGGAGATCTTTCTCCCCTAACTCACTGAAAATTTCCTTATCTCCCACATGTGAAAGGAAACACCACTATCCAAATACCACACAAATCCAATGCATTGGACACCATCCATGCGATCAATGAGAATTAGAGATCAAATTGCGAGGCAAGGGCCTCACTAGCTATAGATCCAACAAATTTCTTGTTGTTCTTCTTTTGTGGATAGTTAGTAGCAAAATGCCCATGCTTGTGACAGTGAAAACACTTCACCTTGGACATGTCCTTCTTCTTTCCATTCTTGGACTCTGATTTAGAATTTAATTTCTTCCCTTTCCCCTTCCTTGCCTTGGAAGCCAAAGAACAATCCTCTTCATCCTCATTCTTACATGAAGATCCATCTCTGGTGTTTCTTCTGAACTCCCCTGCACCAAATCCAACCACAGTCATTTCCAATATGGAAAATTTTCCCTTCCATTGACAGAGTCTTGATAACTGTGCCAACTCTTGGGAAGTCCTAGGAGATCCAAGCTCACCAAATCATCATCAACAACTATTATTCCAATGCTACCAAATTCATCCCAATATTGGACAAAATTTGTTAGATATTTTGGTATGGTGTCGCCCTTTTCCATCTTGATCTTCCTAATTTTATCTTTGAGTGCCAATTTCGTATGGTCACTGTTGCCTTGGGATAGATCTATAAAATCCTTCCACATTGCATATGGTTTGGCTTTCCCATGGAGGATTGAGACAATGTGGTCTTGTACTCCCTCCAATAGGATCCTCCTTGCCTATGCCACTTTCTTTTGCCATGCATCAAGATTTTCAACATCGAGTTTAGGAACATCTTTGTCAATGAATTGCTTCAACCCATTGTCTTTGAATATTACCTCCACCTTGTCCTTCCAAGAAATGTGGTTCGAGCTGCCCTCAAGTGCATACTCTAACCTCAAGCCATTGAAATCCATTTTGATCTTAAATTAGTTGTAGCACCAAGAAATTATTTTTGTAAATTCGAATTATATCCAGTCACAAACTCAGCTCCTGCTTCACTTCTACAATTTCCTGTGCTCTGATACCATGTAGAAATTATACAAGATGCATGTTTATCTTGGATTCACTCGATCTAACAATGTACTAAATTTAAATATTGAATCTCTTCTACAAATATTTTGCAGAATTAAAAACACAATCAGATGAACATGAACCTGAAGAAAGATCAATCACACACAACACAAATAATTTCCCAGGGAAAGCTTACAGCTTAAAACCCCACTATATTCTATTGTATATTAAGCATGGATCATGAAACAATTGCATGCAAAACTCTTCTGAAAAGAGCCCTCCAGTACTCAACTAATTGTATCACGTTGTCATATGCAAAATTGACTAACACATAGCAAATTCTCAGCCTCCAGATAGCCTGCATTTCTTGCACAATCCCTGATGGTAAAGATCCATAAAATATAGGAATTATTGCCTTCCTTGACTACGCAAGTATCATGGGCACTCCAATGGGTGTTTTCCTGCATGTGTAAAAGATAATAATCCTACAACTGATAGGAAAATTCCCTTTCACCTATATCTCAACTGGGTCTCCAGTGGATCTGACATGCATGCAGTTGTTAATAGTAAATCCTCGGTTGCATGTGAGATCATTGATTGTGAATTAGTTAATATTTAATTCCCTGAATATATCACTAATGTATCTTTAGTTACAACTAGCATAACTGATATTAACTCACATAACTGAGTTAAACTATTTACAACTTGCACCAACTCATTCAGCACTGCACTTCAAACTCTGTTACAACTAGAATTAATCTACATGGCTCACGAACAACCTCTAACTCGAAATCCACTAGCTAATTGAACTTATCACTTTCATTTAACTCATTCAAGTCCACATTGAGAATAGATTACAGTTTAATGTCCATCTTAACTAAGGGATAAAAAAAATATACATGCACCCAAAAATAGCACTATGGGCCCCACCGTAGTCTGGGTGCTAAATGAAACCAGGTGCTTAACGCAACCAAGTGCTTAATGCACTAGGCATGGGTGATGAACCTTCTTTTTTAACCTCAAAAATAGGTTATAAAAAACTTTTGGATCTACTCAATATTCGTCCATGACTCTCTAAATATATTGCAACTCTATACCTCACACATGTATAAAATTAAAAGAGTGATGAGATTCTCAGAGAGAAGTTCATTTTCCCCATATCTATAGATTTTTCTACTCACAATTATTTTCAATCCCACTGTAATTTTTCCAAACTCCATTTATCCTTTTCTCAATATTATAATTCCAATTAAGCTTATGATAGATGTTGATTTCCATATATTTTTATGAAGGAAATTCCTCCAAGTAATTATTCTCACAAATGAATGTATCATAACACAAACTTACTTTCAAAATCCAGCCCAAACAACGTACTTTCAAATTCCAGTCAAAAAAAACTTTATGTCCAAAAAATAGATTCAAAGAAATTTGGTATTCAAAATCTACACATGAAGTCAAGTCCCACTAGCACAATCGGTTGACGATGGGCCTCATCAAAAGGGCGACCCAGGATCAAACCTCAGGAAGGCTATTGTGCCCATGGTAGGGGGAGGAGACATGTTAAACCCAGTTTGCTTAGTGTTGGTGTGGCCCAGGTCGGGTGCGATCCCCAGGTGATTTTGATGACTTAGATGTCCTTGGGTCATAGTTTCTCAAGCTACAGGTTAAGCCTGATGTAATCTCTGGTGAACTAAAACCACTTGAAAAAAAAAACAAAAATGGTTTCACATGAAGAATGTGAGTGCAAAAATGATGTTTCGACCGAGATTATTTATAGCGTTCAGCTGAAACGGCTATATCAGAGGGTCACATAATATTAATTTCATGGCCGACAGAAAATATGGATTGCTTTTTCGGCCGAAATTTTCAGATTTTCGACCAAAAAACATTTTCCGTTAATTTTAACATTTGTTCATGGAAAAAAGAAATTCGACCATTTTTTTTCGACCAAAAACCTGCAACTCTGTAACAACTCATCTCTGTTCACATTTGTCCAATTTTGGAATGGTTAAATTCTGTCAAATATAGTAAATTTACTTTTGGAAACAATATCATAATTTTAAGAATTGAATCTAGTTTCAGTAGATATAAATTTTATGGAATTTCATATATATTTGCTAATTTCAGCTAATTTTCTAGTAAAATGTGTTCAAAACAATTATGAAGGTCATTATGATTCAGTGAAATCAAAATTTTGTATATTTAAAATTACACTATGAAAAATATGGAAAAATTATGGTGCATTACATTGCTCTATTTTCTTTAATGCGTAGTTTTTAGATTTTTAGTTTTTAACTAATATGTTGAGAAACATGGTGCTATGTTAAATATATTCAAAATCTGAAACCTTTTCAATTTGGTTCTGTTAGGTCTCTATAATTTTAGCAGACTAGCAATACTAAAACTACAGAGGCAACATATGAACCACTTTGGGATTCTAGGATCTAGCCCTCCTGAATCCATAGAGGGATCTCTCTATAAAGTGAAAAGATTGATATATCTTTAAGGCTTGAAATGTGATATTAGGCTAGTTATGAGGAACATGGTTTTGTTTGTCTTGGTTGGGCTAAGATAAATGAAGGTGAAGGAAGTCTAAATGAAGGGTGAAGGTATATTCAAGTGAAAGATTGATTCAGTTAACAAGATAGGCAAGAAGCAGCTTCAATCCATTGGGCTATGGAGTCATAATAGGATTTAATTGAAACAACAAGGTTCAAGAGTGGTCCATGGGGAAAGTCATCTATGTCTAAGGATCTCTCTAAATTAGATTTTATGGAATGGAATGAAACAATAAGAAGGGGAAACAAATAAATGAAGAACAAAGAGAAGCCTAAGATCAAGTAAGTACTTTGAAACTATCTTGCTTTTAGCATACACTTAACAAACACATAAAAGTTCTCTAAGATCAGGTAAGTACTTTGAAACTATCCTGATTTCGATGCAATTTCAATAGAAAACATTTAAAACACAAAGAGAATAGCTTAATATCAATTAAGGACTTTGAACCTATCCTGCTTTCAGCATATTCAAGGGAAACTTTTCAAAGCCACTATTGGAGAAGAAAACTAGAGGATAGGGCTAACCATAGACTTCCCTAGTTCATTCTTTAATTAGTAAACTTATCAAGACAACACTTACGATAAACAAAGAATAGTCTAATATCAGGTAAGGACTTTGAACCTAGCCTGCTTTCAACATACTCTTAGGGAAACTTTCAGACAACCTTTGGAGATAAAACTAGAGGACAGGGCTAACCATAGACTTCCCTAGTTCAAGTTTACTTAGCAGACACTGAAAATAACAATTAAGAACAATGTTTAAAATATAGACAGGAAGAGAAGGGAACACCAACATCTTGACTGCTTGGACAATATTCAATCGTTCTTAAATAACACAATTGTAAGAAAACATTCATATAAAGCTTATCAGTGAGAGAAGGGTATCTTTGACAGTAAATCCTAACTCTATAATTGATGTTCTTTATCATAGAAGATAGACATAATGAAAATAGAAATAAAATGACAAGTTACAATAAGAAAAACATCACCGTTGACATAGACCAGGATCCCATAAATAAGCTTGTATTTGATGCTTCAAACTAGTTACAATTTTCAAGTCCAATGGGTCTCTACAACTTCAAACTTCTCATCTCAACTTAGGTATCTTCAATTACAAACAGAGCTTATAGTAGCTTCAGAAAACTATTTACATGCAACATATATTCGGAGACCAACATTTTTCTCATCTTCTACAGAGGTATTTATAGAAGGAAAGAGAAGGTGCGATGTAAAATAAGATCTTTAGGTTAAATTAATACAGTTTAATGCTTCTGGGCCTTTGAGGGGCTCAATGGAGAAGTATTCTGATGTTTCCTCTGTATTAATTTATTTTCATTAAGTATTAAGCTTGCTGGGAGAGTTTGTTGACTTTAAGGCTCTTTCTTATCTTTTTAATAACTATGCTGACAGTTTATAATAAGTTCCTTTGGTTGAATTAACTGTTCAGCTATCTCGAGGCAAATATCTTCTGTTCTGGAAATAACTAGGCCTCCTTTGAATGCTTTGAGGATGAAGGTGGCTTTTGGTAGTTGTAGAGGATTCAATTAGCCTCGGATGTGGCAGTGGAGGCTTCTCGGATTGATAGAATTATTTATCTTTCCCTAAAACACCTTTAATTCACTTTAGTTCTGTGTTTTAGGTCTGTTTAGACTTAATCTATGTCTTTCGGTATTCACGCTGTCTTTAACTGTGGATTAGGATTTTGATAATTGCTTTTTATGCCTTAATCCCTCAAAACTATGTTAACGATATTTGATTCTTCATCTCTGCTCTAACTAGATCCTTTAACACGAATACTCTTTGTTTGATTAATCTTTGCTGTGTTTTGTTGTTGCACAGGCATTACAGAGGGTTTTATAATGTCACCTGTGTTCATGAGGCACTGGTAAATCACGATGTGAAACCCTGCAGAATGATCCTCCTTATGAATAATGGCCTGAGGGATCTTCATCCCCAGCCTTTGATTTTCTTTTAAAACAATGTAAAAACCATTAAAACCTGCACAAACAAAGAATAATTAAGAAAATCCTGCGGGGATAGGTTTAAACTGCTTCAGAGGTTTATGTTAGATCATGACCGTTGGATGAAAGCCACCAACAATGAGGATTGCTCGCGGGGGTCAGGTGGGGAGGCTGCTGGATAAACGGTGGTGGAGATTTACTCTGGGTCGTTGATATGCATAGATCAATGGTCGAGATCAATCGGGATTATATAACGCAGAGCGTGTGACTTTATAATGAAATTGAGGAATTTATAAAGGAAATGGGAGAAAAAACCTTAGGTGGAAGAGAAAAGGGGTGAAATGAAATTTGGGGTTTCCGAACGATTCTGGGCCGTCGGATTGGATTAGCCAACAGAGATCAACGGTGGAGATTCATTTATAAAGTCCTTTGGAAGAAAGGTGGAGGGAGATGGTCTAAATGGCGAGATTAAACTGGGACCGTTAGATCTCAGAGATGAATGGTGGAGGTTTATTATAAGAAAATGTAATGTGATGGGGAAAAGTGGTTTCGTCTGTAAAAACCACTGGTGTCATGCTGCTCAAAGGTAGTTTCAGAATTTTTCCAAAAAAACACGATATGGATCTCTGGTCGACACGTGTCCTTTAGAAACCACCCATATCGCATAATTTTTAGGAAATAACGTTCGGGCTTAAAATCACGCGATATGGGGTCTTGGCTGTCGGATGAAAGGCGGGTAGATCCAAAGGTGGAGATGAGAACATGAGAAGACGAGTTGCACGGGCGGAAGAAGGGGGCAGGGTCAAGGCGGTTTTGATCTGCGCCGTTGGATCAGAGGAATGGACGGTGAGGATTTATCTATGGGGAGATAGGTCCCAAAGGATTTGGGCCTATTGGGTTCAATCTAGACTGTTGGATTATAATAATGGACGGTCCAGATTACTTCTTAGGAAAACGAAAGCAATGCGATATGGGGGGTTCAGGCGCAGATCGGGTAAATGTGGACCATTGATCTGCAGAGATCAATGGTGGAGATTCACTGAGGAATTTACACTGTGGGGTTTTATGGAATAAAAAAGGAAGTCAGGTTAGATCTAGATCGTCAGATCTATGAAATGGATGGCCCAGATTCGATCATAAGGTCACGAATCAGTGGAGGGAAAAAGAAAGGCACGATGAAATGCGTCGATGCGATTTAATGCGGGCCGTTAGATCTAGGAGATATCAATGGTGGAGATTTAATCGGCGGGTGCAATGGTCAGGGCTGCAAGTGGAGCACGATTAAATCTGGGCCATCGATTCTTATGGATTCGACGGTCCAGATTAAATCGCAGGAGCGCATTGTCCGAGGGGGAAAACAAAGGGTGAAACAAAAAGTAGCAGTGCAATTAGCTAACGACCATTGGATCAAAGGATGATCAACAGTCCTGATTAAATCAGAGATCGCATAATCGGGGAAAACCAAGGGATGGCACTCCAGGCTTTGCGCAATGTGATTAAGAGTGAGTCGTTGAACTAGAAACTAGATCGATGGTGGAGATCAAGTTATGAAGGCAAAAGGGGAAACGACGGATCTGGAACGAGGAACAATATGGACCATTGGATCTAGGGGCAGTAGAGAAGATCAATGGTTGGTATTTATTTACACATTGAACTGTCGGGTTTATTGAAATATGAAGGAAATTCGAGTTTTATGAAGATAAAAAGAAAAAACAAAGAAATGAAGGTTTAAAACGGGGGTTTGGACCCTCTAAGCACCCGGTTATGGGGCTTATGGTCCTATGAAGCAGAGGTTTATGAATTTTAAGCCCTCGGGGGCTAAAACTTTTATAATGAAAAAGACTAGTTTTGGTTTAAAAACAGAGTTTTTGAAGTAATTTGAGTGTTCCAGTAGAGGAAAGAAGGCTTTTTAAAACAAATGGAAGGAGACCAAATGCTTTTAAAAGGGTCTGGAAGTGAGTTTGAAGGTTGAATGAAGATTATGAAGGAATTTTGTGAAGGAAAGAAGGGATAAAAAATAACTTTTTGTGGATGAAAGGAAGGGTAATAATGAACGGAAAATGGGTTTTTGAGCAGTCTTTCCTTCAGGTAAACAACAGATTTTTTCAGGGTTTATGAGGGAAACAACAGTGAAGATTGTCTTAAAGGAAAAAGACCATCATGAGACTTCAAGAAATAACAATTTTGAAATGAATTGTTTCTTGAAGGCTGAAAAATATTTAGCCACCATTTGGTATAAAAAAAAATTATAGGTGGCTAACAGCGGCTCCAACTTGGGATGATGCCTTCTTGAAGGTATCAAGAACCTCAGACCTGTCTTCTATAGAGGCTGATCAATGCCTCATCCATTTGGGCTGCAACTTTATTCCTTTATTGATCTTCTTTTTCTCTGACAGTGTTAGCAACCACTAAAAACAATGGAATTCTATCAAAACAAGCTTTATACCTACCCAATCCTAATGATCTAACATTTTTTCTTCTTTTAGAGTGCATTTGGATTGGCAAACTCTTTTTACAACATTTTATTCTTTTGAGGAAACATAAACTATTCTATTTCTACCCTTATTTCTCCATGAACTCAGATTAAGCAGTTGAGTTCATAAGCTTCTCTACCTAACTACACTCTCTCAGGATTAGATTGTATGACAGAGTTTATCCTCTAGTTTCTAAAACAAGAAATTCAAAATCATACAAATCAGGATTAAAAAATCTAACTTGTTGCTAGTCTGTGGCATAAAAACAAACAACACATAGACAAAAATTCATAGAAAAATAATGCAAAATGATAAAGGCTTAAGATCTGAAAGTTTTAAGAACATCCTTCTCTTTTCTTCAGCTCTGTTTTTAAGCTTGTTTGAGCTGTTTTTCTTTGTTATCTGGTTCACGTTTTGAGCATATCAGAACCAGTTTATTTCTATCCTTGGCTCATGATTTAAACAAATTAGCGCCATGCTTCTTCTGAAACACATAGGTTCATATTTTGAGCTTGTTTGAACCTTTTTTCTTCTACCCTAATCTTCCTAACTCACAAGCCAAGATTAAACTATTTGGCAGATCTATTTCACTAACCTATCAGCAGTAAATTGAAAACTAATTAGTCATAATTAGGCTGTATCACTAACTAGAAGTGTGTTTCTTAGGAGTGGGATTTGAGCTTGCACACTTTCAGATTTTGTTTCTCTTTTTCGTATGGGTCTGTACCTTTCTTGTTTTTACAATCTGCCCTCTTTTATTTTTCTATTGTTTTTGTATTTTTCTTTTTCTTCAAGACAAATTTCAACAACTAACTAGATGCTCAAAATTGAGCTTCACTGACATTCCTATCTAACCTATTCTATCTTGGAATATTTACACTTTTCATATGATACAAAAATGCCAATGCAGCCAATTGAGTAGTGACAAAAAGAAAAAGAAACTCTGGCTACTTATCAGGGGCAAATATAGCACATTTTGAATATTAATATTCAAAACCAAGGTTGTCATAGAAGGTAACAACTTTTCGTGTCTTTGGTTCTTATGAAAGATCCATGCTTGATAATTTGAGCCAGTTGGAGCCTCCACACAATGTTCCATAGAATCAACAAAGAAAATATGAGAATTCTCTTCTTTTTGGCCTTTCATGATTGATAGATTATCTGCTTGTGAGACATCAGCTTTGAAGATTGTATCTTCAGTATGTTGCTTGGACGCATCATCATCCTTAAACTGCACAATAACAAGCAGTGAAATTTCTTCTTTCTGTAAATCTATGCTTGCTTGTGATATAGTTTTAGGTTCATTAAATGACAGATTGACATCAATGATGGGAGAAGTTTCTTCTTGAAAAGATGGCATATCCCTAGTAGGATAGTATTCTATTTATTTTTCTTCCTCAAAGTTTTGCGAGTATCTTTTATTGCTTGGGAGAGCTGGTCTGAATTTTTCTTGAATTGTATATTGTTTTCTCTCCCAAGGTCTCAGAGATGTACTAGAAACAAGAGCTAATCCACTAGAAAAATTGTTTTGGTTTTTAGGAACAAGGATAAGTTGGAATTCTTTGAAAGTTTTTAACAAATCCATGGCATCATCCTTATAAGCTCTAAGTCTGGGATGTTTAACCATGCATTCCTCTTTCACTTGCCTAATTACCAATTCTGCATTTCCATGAACTGTTATCCTTTGGGATCCTAATTTCTTCAATAAGTGAAGCCCTAAAAGGAGTGCCTCATACTCTACTATGTCAGTTGTGCATTGAAAACTCAATTTATATGAATGGGCTTCAAAACGATCGTTTTCTGTATTGTAAAGCCATATTCTTGCACTTGCACTAGTTTTAGTACATGACCCATCGAAATTCATACTCCAAAGAGAACTGGTTCCAATATTATCATTAATTTCTTTAGTATCCTCTTTGTTTTGAGTGCCATCGTATTGTTCTATGGAATTGACACCATGTTCATGATTGTCTTGTTTGGATGATCGTTTGGAGGATAACTGCTTGTTTAGAATTTGGTAAATTTTTTCTTCTGTTAAAGGAGAGATTTATTTTTCAATATAAGCCGAAATACAGCTATCCTCATTCTCTTGATCCACAAAATAACTTCCTAAACCTGTACAACAAATTTCTCTATGTGAATAAGCAAGAGTATTTTTTTTGCAACAAGTTTCAGAGACTGACTATTTATTAATAGTCTGATCTATCTCTTTTTTTGTCAAAGGGGAAGATGTTTCTATGTTGCTTTGAACAGGAGTAAAAAAGTTCTCTATCTCTTGTGAAGGCTGATTTTGAGGCTGGATGTCTTCTTGAGCCTTTTCTAGGTGATCTTCATTTAAGTTTGCAGAGAAAGTTTGGGGATTTTCCATTGTTTCCTAATCTTCTTGTGTTTCACAAAATTCCTTATGATTATTATGATACTCAGTCGGCACATAAGGTTCATAAGTTGTTTCTTTTACATTATCAGGATGCCACTCTTCTCGTGTAATATGAGATGGGTTATAATCTAGAGGGGAAGTTCGTATATGTGCTGGTTCTCCTTCCATATCAGATTTTGCATTTTCAAAGTGGCTACTTGTTTCCTCCAAACACTGCTCACCATTAGTTTTTGCGATTTTCTCATGAAGTTATTTTATCAGCATCGTACAATATATAGGCAGGCAATCAGAAGTTTCTTGAAAACCTTCTTTATTTCTTTCTTTGTAAGCTTGCTCATCATCTTCTATAAAGCCTTGATCATCATACATATCTTGGTCACTGTCTAGGTCTTGAGGTGATTGGGCTTGGGTTTGATCAGGGAAAAGTGTGGGATGCTCTAGATCATACATATTTAAATTAGCTACAAACCTATCCATTCTCTTTCCAAGCATGTACACCATTTTTTCCATCATGAACATGTGTTTGTCTTCATTGTTTTCTCTATAATCTTGCTTATCATACATGTCTTGTAGTGGTAGAGTTTGCTCTTGATTTGAGAAAAGCATGGGCTGCTTTAGATCATGAATATTTAAATTAGTCGCAAGACTATCCATTCTCTTTCCAAGCATGTACATCATTTTTTCCATCATTACCATGTGTTTGTTTTCTGGGTCCATATCTAAATCCATGTCTATAAAGTAGGAAAGAGGTCACTGTATCTTGTCAACCAGTTCAGAGTCTTCTACCAGTAGAGTCATTTAGTCTTTTGAGAGTTGTGGAGTCACCAGGTGGAGGATTTCAAAGATTTTGAAATGAGCTGCAATTGAATACCAATCTAAGGATATTATGGGTCTTATGAGGTCTTAAAAGTATCTAGGATGAAGTTCACTCAGAACTCCCCAGTGGAGTCGCCAGAATGTTAGGTCTCTGTAATTTTAGCAGACTGGAAAGACTAAAACTGCAGAGGAAACATATGAACCACTTTGGGATTCTAGGATCTAGCCCTCCTAAATCCAGAGAGGGATCTCTCTATAAAGTGCAAAGATTGATATATCTTTCAGGCTTGAAATGTGATATTAGGCTAGTTATGAGGAACAGGGTTTTGTTTGTCTTGGTTGGGCTAAGATAAATGAATGTGAAGGAATTCTAAATGAAGGGTGAAGGTATATGCAAGTGAAATATTGATTCAGTTAACAAGATAGGCAAGAAGAAACTTCAATCCATCGGGCTATGGAGTCATAGTAGGATTTAATTAAAACAACAAGGTTCAAGAGTGGTGCATGGGGCAAGTCATCTATGTCTAAGGATCTCTTTAAAGTTGATTTTATGGAATGGAATGAAACAATAAGAAGGGGAAACAAATAAATGAAGAAAAAAGAGCAGCCTAAGATCAAGTAAGTACTTTGAAACTATCCTTCTTTCGGCATACACTTAAGAAAGACATAAAAGTTATCTAAGATCGCGTAAGTACTTTGAAAATAGTCTGCTTTCGATGCACTTTCGATAGAAAGCATTTAAAACACAAATAGAATAGCTTAAGATCAAGTAAGGTATTTGAACCTATCCTGCTTTCAGCATATTCAAGGGAAACTTTTCAAAGCAACTGTTGGAGAAGAAAACTAGAGGACAGGGCTAACCATAGACTTCCCTAGTTCATTCTTTAATTAGTAAACTTATCAAGACAACACTTAAGATAAACAAATAATAGTCTAAGATCAGGTAAGGACTTTGAACCTAGCCTGATTTCAACATACTCTTAGGGAAACTTTCAGACAACCTTTGGAGATAAAACTAGAGGACAAGGCTAACCACAGACTTCCCTAGTTCAACTTTAATTAGCAGACACTGAAAATAACATTCAAGAACAATGTTTAAAATCTAGACAGTAAGAGAAGGGAACACCAACATCTTGAATGCCTGGATAGTATTCAATCATTCTTAAATAACACAATTGTAAGAAAACATTCAGATAAAGCTTATCAGTGATAGCAGGGTACCTTTAACAGTAAATCCTAACTCTATAATTTCTGTTCTTTATCAAAGAACATGGACAGAATGAAAATAGAAATAAAATGACAAGTTACAATAAGAAAAACATCACCATTGACATAGACCAGGATCCCATAAATCAACTTGTATTTGATGCTTCAAACCAGTTATAAACAGACATTACAGCAACTTCAATCTTCTCATCTCAAGTCCAATGGGTCTCTACAACTTCAATCTTCTCATCTCAACTTAGGTATCTTTAATTACAAACAGACATTACAGCAACTTCAGAAAACTATTTACATTCAACAAATATTCGGAGACCAACCTTTTTCTCATCTTCTACAGAGGTATTTATAGAAGAAAAGATGAGGTGGGATGTAAAATAATATCTTTAGGTTCAATTAATACAGTTTAATGCTTCTCAGCCTTTGAGGGGCTCAATGGAGAAGTATTCTAATGTTTCCTCTGTATTAATTGATTTTCATTAAGTATTAAGCTTGCTGGGAGAGTTTGTTGACTTTAAGGTTCTTTCTTTTCTTTGTAATAACTATGCTGACAGTTTATAATAAGTTCCTTTGGTCGAATTAACTGTTCAGCTGTCTCGAGGCAAATATCTTCTATTCTAGAAATAACTAGGCCTCCTTTGAATGCTTTGAGGCTGCAAGTGGCTTTTGGTAGCTGGAGAGGATTCAATTAGCCTCTGATGTGGCAGTGGAGGCTTCTCGTATTGATAGAATTATTTATATTTCCCTAAAACACCTTTAATTCACTTTAGTTCTGTGTTTTAGGTGTGTTTAGACTTAATCTGTGTCTTTTGGTCTTGACGCTGTCTTTAACTATGGATTAGGCTTTTGATAATTATTTTTTATGCCTTAATCCCTCAAAACTGTGTTAACGATCTTTTATTCTTCATCTCTTCTCTGACTAGATCCTTTAACACTGATACTCTTTGTTTGATTAATGTTTTCTGTGTTTTTTTGCTGTGCAGGTGTTACAGAGGGTTTTATAATGTCGCTAGTGTTCATGAGGCACTGGTAAATCACGATGTAAAACCCTGCAGAATGATCCTCCTTATGAATAATGGCATTAGGGATCTTCATCCTCGGCCTTTTATTTTCTTTTAAAACAATGGAAAAACCATTAAAACTTGCACAAATAAAGAAAAATTAAGAAAATAATGTGGGGATAGGTTTAAACTGCTTCGGAGGTTTAGGTTAGATCGTGACCATTGGATGAAAGCCACCAACGGTGAGGACTTCTCACTGGGGTCAGATGGGGAGGCGGTTGGATAAATGGTGGTGGAGATTTAGTCTGGGCTGTTGATCTACAAAGATCAATGGTCGAGATCAATCAAGATTATATAATGCAGAGGGGGTGAATTTATAATGAAATGGAGGAATTTATAAAGGAAATGGGCGAAAAAACCTTAAGCGGAAGAGAAAAGGGGTGAAATGAAATTTGGGGTTTCCAAACGATACTGGGCCATCGGATTGGATTAGCCAAGAGAGATCAACGGTGGAGATTCATTTATAAAGTCCTTTATAAGAAAGGTGGAGGGCAATGGTGTAAATGGCGAGATTAAACTAGGACCGTTAGATCTCAGAGATCAATGGTGGAGGTTATTATAAGAAAATGTAATGTGATGGGGAAAAGAGGTTTCGGTTGTAAAAACCACTGGTGTCGCGCTGCTCAAAGGTGGTTTCAGAATTTCTCCAACAAAACGCGATATGGGTCTCTAGTCGACCTGTGTCCTTTAGAAACTGCCCATATCGCGTAATTTTTAGGAATTAAAATTCGAGCTTAAAATCACGTGATATGGGGTCTTGGTCATCAGATGAAAGGTGGGTAGATCCAACGGTGGAGATGAGAGCACGATAAGACGAGTTGCGCAGGCGGAAGAAGGGGGGTAGGGTCAACGCGGTTTTGATCTGGGTCATTGGATCAGAGGAATGGATGGTTAGGATTTATCGATGAGGAGATAGGTCCCAAAGTATTTGGGCCTATCGAGTTCAATATAGACCGTTGGATTAGAATAATGGACGGTCCAGATTACTTCTCAGGAAAAAAAAAGCAATGCGATACGGGGGGTTCGAGCGGAGATCGAGTAAATGTGGACTGTTGATTTGCAAAGATCAATGACGAAGATTCATTGAGAAATTTACACTGCGAGGTTTTATGGAATAACAAAGGAATTCAGGTTAGATCTGGACCGTTGGATCTATGAAATGGACGGCCCAGATTCGATCGCAAGGTCATGAATTGGTGGAGGAAAAAAGAAAGGCACGATGAAATGTGCCGATGTGATTTAATTCACGTCGTTAGATCTAGGAGAGATCAACGGTGGAGATTTAATCAGCAGGTGCAATGGTCAGGGCTGCGAGCAGAGCGTGATTAAATCTGGGCCGTCGGTTCTTGTGGATTCGACGGTCCAGATTAAATCGTAGGAGCGCATCGGCGGAGGGGAAAAAAAAAGGGTGAAATGAAAATTTGAGATGCGATTAGGTAATGACCGTCGGATCAAAGGATGATCGATTGTCCTAATTAAGTCGGAGATCACATAATCGGGGAAAACCAAGTGATGGCACTCCAGGCATTGTGCGATGCGATTAAGCGCGAGCTATTGATCTAGAAACTAGATCGACGGTGGAGATCAAGTTATGAAGGAAAAATGGGAAACGGTGTATCTGGAACAAGGAACAATATGGACTGTTCGATCTAGGAGGCAGTAGAGAAGATCAACGGTTGATATTTATTTACACATTGAACTATCGGGTTTATTTAAATATGAAGGAAAGTCGGGTTTTATGAAGATAAAAAGAAAAAACAAATAAATAAAGGTTTACAACGGGGTTTGGACCCTCTAAGTGCCCGGTTGCAGGGCTTATGGTCCTGTGAAGTGGAGGTTTATCTATTTTAAGCCCTCGGGGGCTAAAACTGTTATAATGAAAAAGACTGTTTTTGGTTTAAAAAACAGATTTTTTGAAGGAATTTGAGGGTTCCGGTAGAGGAAAGAAGACTTTTTAAAACAAATGGAAGGATACCAAATGCTTTTAAAAGGGCCTGGAAGTGAATTTGAAGGTTGAATGAGGCTTACGAAGGAATTTTGTGAAGGAAAGAAGGGATAAAAAAGGAGTTTTGTGGATGAAATGAGGGGTAGTAATGAAGGGAAAAATGGGTTTTTGAGCAGTCTTTCCTTCAGTTAAACAACATATTTTTTCAGGATTTATGAGGGAAATAGCAGTGAAGATTGTCTTAAAGGAAAAATACCATCATGAGACTTCAAGAACTAACAATTTTGAAATGAATTGTTTCTTGAAGGCTGAAAAAGATTTAGCCACAATTTGGTATAACAAATTTTTATAGGTGGCTAACAATTTCAGTTAAAAAAATTCTAGTAATATGATGTGCATATGTTTGTTTCGTAAATATAGCCATACCGAAGTAGAGTCTGTCTAGATTTTCGCGACACATTTTTTTTTCAAAAATGCAAGGTTAAAAAAAAATACAATGGTGCCAAAAAACATGAATTTTTATTAATCCCTTATTTTTAAAGAACACACAGTCAAGCAATTGCTAAGTTGACATATCAAATGTGAATAAAAAAATTATAAAAGATAAGAATATAAATTCAATAAATTTATGACAAGTTCTCTTTTTACTTTAAAATGAAATTCCAAACATAAAAAAATACTTTAGCTAGCTAAAAATTGAAAAACTTCTTAATATGATATTTTTTTCTAAAAAAAGGGCCAAAAGTGTAACCCAACTTCACATTGCAAAAACATCTCCCGCACTTAATAAAAAATGTAAATTCATATAATAATTAACAAGAAATTAGTTATTAACGTGTACTTGATTTTATTAACTATTTAGATCTATACTTTTACTATTATCTAAATACTTATACAGAATGATTTTAAACACACACACGCACACATATATATATGTCATTTGAAAGCAATTGAAAATTTACCTTCTCTAATAAGATCAGAAACTCGATCACTTTCAAATGACATTGGTCTCCTTTGATTTGATCTCTTCGAACCTTGCATGCGACACTTCCCCCTTTATATTAAGTTTTGTATGTTGCCAAAATTTCACATACATGGATTAAAAACATAGAAATTTCAAGTATTATTTGATGCATTACACTGAAAAAAAATGAAGTTATTGGAGGACTATGATGATAACGATTTTATATATGAAAGAGGGTTTATTACTCTAAAAGGATATTTTTTCCAAGAAACTCATCAAACTAAGATTCATGTCTACTTTCAAGGCTATCAAACCGATGCCATAAGTCATCAATATAATCACTTGGTGTGTGTAGCGAGCATAAAGTTAATAGAATTTCAATCAAGAAAAAAATCAAAATTTTAAAAATGGAGAGTCTCAAACGTTGACTAGGAACAGATCATTGAGGATGACGTTACATTATAATTTTTTTAATTGGACTACCCAACAATATTTTATCCTTGTATTCATCTTTCAGAAAGAGTTCATGTAAATTGTCAGCCTTTTGTAGAAATTATACATTGAGCATATATATATATATATATATATATCTTAATGGATTCAATCCGATCAAGCAATGTACTAAAGCTAGATATTGGATCCTTCTACAAATCAATTGAGGAAAATAAACACGATCAGCAATCACAACAAGTAAAGAAATCCAATGGATGTCTGGTTGCATGTGGGTAACCTACTAATGATACAACTGATAGTTAACATCCATTTAACCTTTGTCTCAATAGGGTCTCCACTGAAACTGACATGCATGCAGTTATTAATAGTAAATCATCAGTTGCATGGAAGATCTCTAATTGTTAATTAAATATGATTTAATTCACTTGATCTCTCACTAGTGCAACAAACAGTTACAACTAGTTCAACTGACTTTAAATCACCTAACTGAGTTAAATGATTACTCACGCATTAAACTAATGCATCAACTGCAATTCGAACTCCATAGCTAATAGAATCACTCTACATGCCTCACCAACCACCCTCAACTCAAGATACATGAGCTAATTGAGTTTATCACAATCAGTTAACTATTACAAGTGATTATGAGATAAGATTATATTTTATTGTCCAATTTAATTAAGGGAAAATTAAATTAGACATTGCACCAATTTATTAAATTAAATTTACCTTCACATTAATGTATCGCTAGGACCTGTGGTCCCATACTAGTGTGTGTGTTGCAATTTCTTTTTGACCTTCAACACTCCCTCTCAACAAGAAAGGGATTATCTTCTACTCTGATCTTGCCTCTATGGTATTTGAATTTTCTCTTGGCGAGCGCCTTCGTCAGAATATTTGTATCCTGATCTTCCATGGGTATGTAATGAAGTAACATAATGTGCCTCTGAACATAATCTCTAATATGGTGGTACCAGATGTCTATGTGCTTGGACCTATCATGGAATACCGGATTAACCGAGAGTTTAATGCAACTCTGGTTATCACAATGTATCATCGTCGGATCCATCTGAGAACCAAACAAAACAACCAAGATCTTTCTCATCCAGATGGCCTCACATGCAGCTTGACTTGCTACCATGTACTCTACCTCAGATGAAATGAGTGTCACATATCATTTCTTCCTGTTGTACCAAGAAACTGTTGTTGATCCTATGTTGGAGATCCCTCCTGATGTGCTCTTTCTATCTGATGGACTACCTGCCCAATCTGCATCCGTGAAGCCTTGAAGCTTCACTCCTTCTGTATTTTTGTACCATAATACATACTCTATACTACCCCTGAGATATCTCAAGACATGCTTCCCTGCATTCCAAAATAGCTTGGTCGGGTTAACCATAGCTTGACTCAGTTGGTTAACTCCATAGCAAATGTCTGGTCTTGTGTTCACCAAGTACATCAGTGAACCCACTAGCTTACTATAGACAATAGCATCCACTACTTCTCCTAAAGTAGCATCCTCTTTCCTCCAATTCCTAGAAAGGAGTATCCATGGGTTTACAGCTTTCCATGTGAAAATTACCCATAATCTCTTTGGCATACTTTCTTTGAGAAACAAATAGTTCAACATCCCACTGCCATATTTCCAAACCAACGAAATAGTGAAGGAGTCCCATATCCTTCATTTTGAACTCCCTTGCAAGATCCTCCTTGCAAGAAGTTATCATCTTCTCATAACCTGTGAAAATTAGATCATCAACATAAAGTACGATAATAAAGAGCTTACCATCAACCACAATCTAGTATAGGTTTTCATCTGCTTCACTTTTGGTGAAGCCCAACCCAGTGAAATACTTTTCAATCTGAGTGTACCAAGCACGAGGTGCTTGCTTCAACCCATACAGTGCTCTCTTGAGTCGGCACACATGTGACTCACTATCAAAGATATCGAAACCTTCTGGTTGCTCTATGTACACTTCTTCCTTAATAACTTCATTGAGAAACACAATTTTCACATCCATCTGATGAATGTGCCACCCCATCTCTGCTGAGAGTGCAAAGATATATCTAATGGAAGAGTATCTCTCAATCGGTGAAAAAGTCTCCTTATAGTCAATCCCCTCAACTTGTGAGAATACTCTAGCCACAAATCTAGCCTTGTACTTCTCCACACTCCCATATGCCACCTACTTCACCTTATATATCCATCTAGAGCCAACCACTAATTTTCTCACCGGTCTTGGGACAACTTCCCATGCACTGTTCTTAACGATGGAGTCATACTCCTCAACCATAGCATCAACCCAAATTGGTTGTTGCACTACTTCCTCAAAGGAGGATGGTTCTGTCACAACACACTTGCTCATAAGAGCCATATTTCTAGTAAACCTATCTGGAGACTGTCTATGTCTGCGCAATGAAGTAGGTTCTCCTACATGCTCTGCCGCATCAAGTCTCAATCTATCCGCTTCTGTGGTGCGCCTTCTACCAAGTCTAGTGGATGGCTCTGAATGAGTGTTTTATGCCACTCCATGATCCTCCACATGTGGCTTCTCCACATCTTGACGTTCATTATTTGGAACCAAGAGTTCCTCGTCTGCATGCAAATCCAACTCCCTCTGAAGGTACAATCGCATGGATTTCTCCTCATCAAATTTTATATCCCGTCTCACAATAGTCATCCTATTTTTCAGAAAATAAACCCAATAGTTGTGGGGAGTATCAGTGTATCCACAAATATCCCAATCTCAGTTGTTGATTAGAGCTTCTTTCTGGCGTCTTTGGTCACATGCACATAAACAGATGAGCCAAAAATTTTAAAATATGAAACATCAAGTTCCTTACCAGAAAAAGGCTTCTCTAGTGTACTCATACCAAGTATCCAATGAGGACTATGATTTTTCACAAATACCATTGTGTTTCATGCCTCCACCGACAGATGCAATGGTAGGCCTTGATCATGCAACATCGCTCTTTTTTCACCCATAGTTGTTCTATTATTTCTTTCTACGGCCCCATTCTGTTGTGGGTTATGAGGCACAATCAACTCTCTCTGAATTCCTTATTTTCTAGAGAATTTCTTGAATTCATTAGAGATTTACTCACCACCATTGTCACTCCTAAGTGCCTTCACATGCTTCCCCGTGTCTTTCTCCGCCAAGGCTTTTAACTCAATAAATTTTGAGAACGTTTGATATTTATTCTGCATGAAGAAGATCTAGCACTTTATAGAAAAATAATCAACAACGATCACATAGTACTTATTATTATTTTTTTAAGCAGTAAAGAATGGTCCACACATGTCTGAGTGAATTCTCTCAAGGATTTCTAAAGCTCGGTTTTCCTTCTCATGAAGATTGGCCTTTGCATAGTTCCCCATAGTACATCCCATGCATGCTTCTATCTGCACAAGGGTACCCTTAGGAAGACCCGTAGAAATACACTGCATGATCTTCAAGGCTCTATGGTGTAGATGGCCCAATCTCCTGTGCCATAACTCACCCTCATCATGGCTCACCACTTTGTCTGCCTTACCCATCAATGCTATGAAACCATCTACATCAAGTTTATATATACTCTTCACACGAACCCAAATATTATTGGCTTGTCCTGTGGCTTTGTGTCAAAGGAAAATGACATCATAGCTTCTATCCTCCAACATTACAACTGAAACTAATTTTTTCTTCAAGCCTGGTACATGCATTACATATTTTAATAAGAAGGGTTTACCTGACTGTCTCTGGAAGGTAACTGTACCAATCCCAGTAGCACTGTATCACTCGTCATCACCCATTTCGATATGTATCTGGAGGTCCTTCTCCTCCAAGCTACTAAAAAGTTTTTTGTCTCCCGTCATGTGGAAATATGCACCACTATCCAAGTAGCACACCGATCCCATTACACTTTACACCATGCATGCAATGAGTGAGAATTCAAGCTCAATTTGTGAGGCCAAAGCCTCACTAGATGTAGATCCTAAAGCCTTCTTGTTCTTCCTATTTTGTGGACAATTAGTGGCATAATGTCCATGCTCATGACAGTGAAAAAACTTCACTTTGGACATGTTGCGATTCTTACCATATTTGCTGAACTCAAATTTGGAATGGAATTTATTTCCTTTCCCCTTCTTCGCCTTAGCAGCCAAAGCGCAATTTTATTCATCATATATCTTAGATAAAGATCCATTTCTAGTATTCCCCTTGAATTCTTCTTGCACCAAATCCGACCAAATTCATTCCCAATCTGGTAGCTTCTGCCTCCCATTCACAATGTCCTAATAACTATGCCAGATCCTAGGAAGTCCTAGAAGAGCTAATCACTAAGTCATCATCTGCAACAGTAATTATAACGCTCCTAAGTTCATCTTGACATTGGAAAAAAATTGTTAAATATTTCGAAATGGTGTCACATTTCTCCATTTTGATTTTCCTGAGCTTGTCCTTCAGTGAAAATTTTCTATGATCATTGTTTCTCTGAAACAGATCTGTCAAAGCTTTCCACATTGCATATGGTGTCTCTTTTCCATGGATACTTGAGAAAATGTGGCCTCATACTCCCTCCAGTAAGATGCTCCTCGCCTTTGTATCCTTCTTTTTCCCAGCATCAAGGTTTCCAGCATCTGCTACAGCGGGTTTGGGAATGTCATTATCAATGAATTCTTTCAACCCATTTTCCTCTAGTACTACCTCCATCCTATATTTCCATGCAATATAATTGGAACTTCCCTTGAGTGCATACTCTAATCTCAGGACATTGAAAGCCATATCGATCCTAATTTTCTTGTTGCACCAAGAATACTTTTATAAATTCAAATTATATTCAGTCACAAACTTAGCTTATCATCCACTACAGTTATTTCCTGTGCTCTAATACCATGTACAAATTATATATATATATATATATATATATATATATATATATATATATATATATATATATATATATATATATATATATATATATATATATATATATATAGAGAGAGAGAGAGAGAGAGAGAGAGAGAGAGAGAGAGAGAGAGAGAGAGAGATATCAATGGATTCAATCCGATCAAGCAATGTACTAAAGCTAGATAATGAATCCTTCTACAAATCAATTGCGGAAAATAAACACGATCACCAATCACAACAAGTAAAGAAAGAATCAAATCAAACCACAACACAGATATTTTATCGAGGAAATATTACTGCTCAAAACCCCTTAATATTCTATTTTTTATTCACCATGGAATCATGAAACAATTACAATGTCTCACATTGATCCAGAAAAAATTGACCAACACTTAGCCATTTCTCAACCTCTATTCAGCCTACTTGCCTTGCGCAATTCATGTGAAATTAAATCCGTATTCTTTAGGGATATCATCCTTCCAAAACTGCGCAAGAATCATGGGTGATCCAATGGATTTCTGGTTGCATGCGGGCAACCTACTAATTATAAAACTCATAGTTAATATTCATTTAACCTTTGTATCAATTGGGTCTCCACTAGAACTGACATGCATATAGATATTAATAGTAAATCATCAGTTGCATGGAAAATAACTTATTTTGAATTAAATATGATTTAATTCACTTGATCTCTCACTAGTGACAACAAATAGTTACAACTAGTTCAACTGACTTTAACTCACCTAACTGAGTTAACTGATTACTCACTCTGAATCACTCTGCATGACTCACCAACCACCCTCAACTCTAAATACGTGAGCTAAATGAGTTTATCACATTCAGTTAACTATTACGAGTGATTATGAGATAATATTACATTTTATTGTCCAATTTAATTAAGGGAAAATTAAATTAGACACTGCACTAATTTATTAAATTAAATTGGCCTTCACAGTAATGTATTGCTAGGACCTATGGTCCCACACTAGTGTGTGTGCTGCAATTTCTTGTTGACCTTCAACACCTTTATTTTTGTACACCCTTAAGTTGTCCATTCTAGCTAGTACTAGGTATTACAAAATTGTTTTGATTCCTATGGTGGCTTTGTTATTAAATTGAAAGGAAATTCAAAGATCCCAAATACTAATATAATGTACAAGTATGTAACAGATCACAATCTTCTTGTTTGTCATTTGATTATACACCTATCATGCTTGCACTTCATTTTTCTTTTTTATGTCATTTATATTTTGAGATATTTTTAGTATTATCTTAGTAACATTATTTACTTTGTTAAAATCACATTACCATCGATTTCAAATGTTTTTTTATCTTGTGTACATCTTGATAGCTCAAAAAATGCATTTTATTGTGTTTTTATTATACATTTAGTGCATACAAAACCTATCAAAACTAACAATGCATCCTCCACACATAGTATTTAATATTTGAAAATTTTATTTACTTTTAGACAAAAGTTAGGCCCAAAAAGAAATTAATGCAACTTTTGAGATTAATGCAACTTCAGTTGATTGAACATTGCAATTTCTAAAATAAATCTCTAAGCTTTCTCAAATTTCATGAAAAATACAATAGTATCTTAGACTTTAAGAAAAATAAGGTAATTTAGATTGTAAAGTTTTATAATGAAATTTTATAGTGTGTTTTCTTTGAAAATCGTTATGTTAAAATTTAAGTATCAACCCACATCCATAGTATCTCTTTTATACAATATGATGATCTATTCATGAATGCAAATTGTATAATGTATCATGTTTTATAATGCATTTTTTTAAGTTACATGATTTTTTTAGACATCTACACCATTATAACATTCATGAATGCAAAATTTACCATGTTTTGTAATTTTCAATTTTACTATTCATTAAATAGCTTGACAAAACAACTTCAAAAACCATAAGAAGCAACTAAAATCCATGTTATCTTCTTCTAACATTATAAGAATCATCATGCAAATGTACCTACTAAATTAAAATTTACTTTCATGGAAATTTACTTCCATTACTTCATATTCATGAACTTCAATGTAAAACCTTTAAAGATCAAACTATGCATCATGAAAAATGTAACATGTTTTAAATAATGCTTATTTTTTATTAAACTCACAAACTAGAACAACCAAGCAAAGGTTGATCCATGAGAGCTTTGGTGGGTAATAATGGCATCCAAAATGTGAGGTTTATATGTGATTACATTTGTTCACAATTTTGATGAATTCTATGGGTCCACATTTTAACTTGATGCATTCTACTTATTATTTAACTTGAATATACATCACTTGAAAAGCTGGTATTGGGAAACACTAACTATTACAAAGGGTATCAAAATTTGGGTTCTAAAGCTATACATATGTGAGTGATACAAAGTACCAACTAAATCAAAATTTAATTTCATTACCTCATATTCATGAACTTAAATGCAAAAATTGTAATCATCAAATCATACATCTTACAAATGTACCATGTTTTATAATGAAATTTTTTTAGTATGTTTTCTTTGAACAACTTCATATTAAAAGTTAAGTATCAACACACGGCTCTTCTATACAAGATGATGATTTATTGATGAATGAAAAATGTATACATACATGTTTTATAATGCAATTTTAAGTTATAATTATTTACTCCAAGGTAAGATTCATGAATGAAAAATGTAACATGTTTTGGAATTTTCAGTTTTACTATTCATTAAAAAAATTAACAAAATAACTTCACAAAACATAAGAATCAACCCAAATCCAGATTATCTTCTACTAACATTATAAGAATGATTATGCAAAATGTACCAACTAAATGAAAATTTACTTTCATTGCTTCATATTCATGAACTTAAATGTAAAACCTTTAAGCATCAAACCATGCATCATGCAAAATGTACCATGTTTTGTAATGCAATTTTATAGTATGTTTTCCTTGAACAAATTTATATTAAAAGTTAAGTATCAACACACATCCATAGTAGTTCTTCTATACAATATTATGATCTATTTATGAATGAAAAATGTATATCATGTTTTATAATGCAATTTAAGTTATGATTGTTTTAGACATATACACAATGATAAGGTTCATGAATGCAAAATGTACCATGTTTTGTAATTTGAAATTTTACTATTTAATAAGTGTCTTCTTACAACTACCTAGGAATTGATATTCATCACAAGATCAACTGGAACTATAGCACTCAGAAAAGGATTAATGGGTGGTGGAAAGCTTATTTTGGTCTTGAAAATAATTGTAAAACGGAAAACCTCGTAATGTGGGATTGAAAGAAGTTCCTCTTTGAAACTTTAGTCACTCATGTTGTCTTATATGGATGGGAGGTTTGGGGTTGCAGCATCTCTATAGAATCCTGGAGAAATATTGAGAAAATCTAAAAGAATTTTATAATGTATAACCTGTTATTCATCAGTATTTTTCACCTTTTGATGATGACTAGTTTTTAAAGCCAAGTTTTCTAGCAGCTGATCTCAAATTTGTCAAATTTGTTAGCTATAAAACACCCCTAAAAAATTTTTCCCTCCTACCTTTTCAATCAGTGTATGATGAGAAAAAGACTAATTTTCAAGCCCTATCTAGTCTCATTCATACAAACTTGTCCATCATCTCCGAAGAGAATACTCCAAATCTGTCAAAAATATCCCCTAAGTTAGGTAGTGGCGCTTTAGGAATTCCTCCTTTGGAAAACTATACTAAAGCCAAAAGAACGTCTGTCTAATATCAACTAGTCATAGATGACCTTCCTATTCTATAAATAAATCTTGATACACCCTTAAGTCGTGCCACTAACAAGCCTTGATGTCTCAGCAGTGCATATGCCACAAGTCAAACTGATATTAGGTGGATTTACAGTGTTTCAATTTCTTTTTCAAAAGCAGAACTGTACTAGTGTTCCAGAAGACATTATTAAACTTAACATGAGAAGACAACTGATTCTCATGTGGTTTTGAGCCTGGGATGCAAGTACTAGTCAGAGAGGTAATTCAATGAACTCCTGCAAACACAGTCAAAAGGTTAGTGACCTATGACTAGCAAGTAATACTCTGCAGACATATGTCAGGATTGCTCCTGTTTTCTAAAGATGCATAAGGGTATTATATCAAACAGAAATACACATCTCAGAGCATGCCCCTCATGGAATTTTGTCAAAATTTCACTTTTTATTACTTATTGTGATGTACTAAGCAGAGATATGTAGTGAAAGGAAAGATTGACATAGTCTAAAAACAGATGAAATGTGACTCTGTAAAACCTCCTCCAAACATGAGCAGAGGGTTGGGTGACTGTGTAAAACCTCCTCCAAGCATGAGCAGATGGTTAAATCATTTTTTAAGGCCTCCTTCATTTAATAAGCAAAGGGTCAGGAACAGAGGTGTAGCCTCATCCAAAAAGCACAAGGTTAACAATGCTGCAAATGGCCTAAAAAGCTTGTTTACACCTTATCTCCCATAGAGGAAACCACTGATACAGTAGTGATATTTTCAAAGGGTGCTTACATGGTTTCACTATTTGAAAGACAGAGTTGAAATCAGTAGAAAGAAACTAAAGGCTTATGAATAGAAAAATGGTATTAAAAATAGAGGGAAAGTAGTGGTACTATGATAATCAAAGAGGTTTGGTTTTTCTTCTATCAGAGATCTACTTCAAAGGCAATATGAAGCTAAAGTGAACAAAGCTTGGACAGGCTCATCAATGTGAAGAAAAGGATATGACACCATGATTGAAATTCAAGACAATATTCAAAGAATCAAGCCATATCACTATCACAGTCAAAGACCTTTTATGAAACATGTGAAAAAGCCTTGTTGTTCCATATGATTGCATTAAGGGTCTCTAAAGGAATTTTTCCTTGATGAAAAGATATAGGTAAAGCCATGGTTGAATTCAAATAAGGTTTGTCATCCACAGTCAAATGAAAATATCCAAGGGCACCTGACTGTTTTGATCAAACTGCACAATAGCCATAATTATCATCAAAACACCAGGAGAGCAGAAATTGTCAAAGTAAGTTTTAGAGTTGTGAATTATCTCTTTCAAAGATGTGGCAAAGGATGCACCAAAAATCCTGGGTATGAATCTTGAATAGTGCTCCTCTAAAAGTCAGAAATGAACAAAGGTGACAGGGTTATTTTCTAAATGAAGAAACAATGAAAAGGCAGTGGAAAGGGTTTCTTGTTTCTTGAAGAAGCCTTTTTACTTCAACGAAAGCTATGACTTTGGTGTCTTTCAAAAGCAGCCTCCACAACATTTAAAATCGAAATATGGGTCCTTGTGATGTTTTAAAAGGTGATTTGTGCTTCGTTATGACCAAAAAGCTCTTCCAAAAAGCGTTCAAGCCTTTACAAGTAAACACAAGGGTTCGTGAGTTCATTTGAGTTATAAAGGCATAGGAGACCATTGCAAAACCCCTTGTGTAAATTAAAAACACTAGCCAAGTGCTCCCCTGGCTATTCATTGAAGAAGAAAGAGACTTCAAGCAAATTTCAAGTTTTTTTAAGGCTTAAATCTTGCGCGGTGCGGCTATAAAAGCGCGTGGCATGCCTGGGAGAGGAAATACACAGGAGTATAACGACTGTGCAGCATGCCTGTAGCGCCGTTCACCCACCGCCCGAGGCCGACCTGACTACACGACGCTTTCTTCTGCAAGAGTGCCGCTCACTCAAAAGGTCTCCAAAAAGCTCTGAAAGCTCCTCCAACCAATCAAACAAGGCCCTCAAGCATTTTTTAGGTATTTTTCATCACCTCATGGTAAAATTTGAATTTCGAAGGGGTGTTTGGCTATAAGGAGAAATAATTCTTTTGAAAGCACTTCATCGTCTAAAAACCATGAGATAGACAGTGGCATATGAAACAAAGTTTTGTCAAAACTGGAGAAAATTTTTCTTGTTCTTAGGGGGTCTCAAATCAATTTGGACAGTGTCTTGACAGTAGCTTTGAGAGTAGTTTGTCATTTAAAAAGCACCAGAAAAAGCAGTGATTAGAGAGTGGGTTTTTGGTCAAATATTAAAGAGTTTTGTTGATGTGATTAATAAGGATTAGTACAGTGATAGGTGGGTGTTTTCATCAGTCTTAAAGGGCCTTAACTACCTTCAAGAACAATGATAAACCATACACTAATTACTAGACAGACATACACAGTTGTAGAGGTCTCAAATCAATTTGAAGAGTGTCCTAATAGTGTTAAAACAAGAGCAGACTCTGTTTGAATTTCCAAGGGGAAAACAGTGATCATAATTTGAAAGCTTTGTAATTTTAAAGTCCTCTCTGTATGGTGAAATAGTGAACATTATGCAGCCTCTATAGTTCCAAAAGCAGAGTGTGTGAAAGGCTTTTCAAATCAGTTTAGGGTCTTTTGTCTACTTTTGTAAAAGAAACAGTGAATAAACAAAAGAAAATTGTTTGAGGGAAGGGTGAATAAACAAAAGAATCAACAAGTTTTCTTCACCAAGAGACCACCAACACACCTTTCAAGACCTTTGCCCAAGAGCAGTAATAAATTGACTGTTTTCTTTTTATTTGAAAAACACTTGTTGATTGGCATCAAAGAGGATTAAACAGTGACTTATAAGGAGGACAGGGGTGTTGCTGAGAAACCATTTCCAGGACCATTTGAGACCACTTGTTTTTGGCAGTCAGCAAAGAGTATCAAAAACAAAAATGACTCCCAGGCAAGATAGTAGAAGTGGCCTTCACAGGAGGTTTGAGCCTGTTTCAACTGAAGAGGTAAATGCTCATCCATCAGTCCTATTTAACTTTCATGAAGTTGGATGTCTAGAGTTTTGTCAAAGGGTGCAGGAGGTGAAAAGCTATTCCCACTTGACACATATATGTGCTTTGAGATTTCAAGGGAAACACTTTCAGCTAGTAGGCTTATATTTCAAGTTTTCTCCTAGATCCATTTCCAAGGCCACCAAAATCCATTATGTCGGAGAAAAGTGGTTTAAACAGAGCCACCTAGACTCAGAACAGTACAAACCATTTTTGAAGCTGGAGCATCGGGATACATGTCCATCCATCTTTCCCTTCTCATATCTTTTGACTAGTTATGCCCCCCTCATGAAGATAATCATGAAATAGTTCACTTGCGAGGGAAGATTCTCTCGGGTCTATGCTTATCATGTCCGGTTTCTCATGCATTTCACAAGAGCCAAATTGTTGAATCTCCCTTTCTTCCTCCATAGAAGTATTGAAAAAATGGCCTCCACTGTTCAGAAAAGACCTCCTTCTCAACATTCAGCTTTCCTTCTCCATCATTCCCTCATAAAGGTTATCATTCTTCATCAGCTTGAGAAGAAGGAAATATCTTGGCACACCTTCATTGAACATCCATATTTCACCATTGTTCCTTCATTCCATACATCTCCTTCACCTTTCACTCACCATCCTTTACCTTATTTAAGCAAGCCCATTCCCAAGAAGCTCAAATTTCCCATGATTGAACAAGAAGAAGAGCATGATGAGGAAGAAGAGCATGATGATGAACAACAGCATGATGAAGCAGGGCAGCAAGGGGAAGAGGAGCATGATGAAGAAGAGAAACAAGGGGAAGAAAAGCATGATGAGGAAGAAGAACATGATGATAAAAAATAGTAGCATGATGATGAAGAAGGGAAGCAAAATGAAAAGGAGAACAGTGAGGCAGGGCAGCAAGGTGAAGAAGAACACAATGATGATATGTAGCACAGTGATGAAGAGTAGCGCCATGAAGAAACTAAAAACAGCGAGGATGGAAATGATGAGGAAATTGAGCAGTTTGATGAGGATATTGGTAGCCCTCACAACGGCAAAAAGGATGAAGATGAAGCCCAAAACATTGAAGAGACAGAGCCTCAAAGTCCTAAACAGAGAAAGAACAAGAGTAAAGAGGGCAACCCTCAAAAAGACATGCAAGAGGACAGTCAAAGCATTCATGAAGAAACTCAAAATAGTGGCAAGAATGATGAGGGAAGTAACAAGGGCAAAGAGCCAATAGAGCATGTGCTAGCTGCCTCTCCTAGGCAAGGGGCCATGCTTTCTTCTCCAAAAGTGGCCAGGCCTCGGACATCAAGAAAAAAGGTGCCTCCAACTATAACTCCAAATGTTAATAGGGCCCTTCGAAGCAAGGGGAAATTGCCCAAGCAGCCCATTGTCGATTTACCCAAGAGGAGGAAGACAAAGAAGGCCACCCAAAGCAAGGGAAAGGAGAAAGAAGAAAGCAGCCATGAAAAGGAAACAATCTTTGACATCATTCAAATCCAAAGTGATGATAGTGACAATGAGGCCCGAATCCTAGAGACTCTCTTGATCAATAGAAAAAAAAAATTGATGATTTGAGGGCAGATCTAGAGAGGGATAGAAACTTCAATCACTTTTTGCAAATACAAAATAAACAAATGAGTGTCCACATGGCGGTATATGAGACATGGGCCATCAAATATAAAAAGGAGGCCTCCAAGGCACAAGTTAAATTGGAAGAACTCATGGGTGATTTCAATGATAGTGAAGATGAAGATCCGCCCAGGAGAAAGAGGCCAAGGACCATGGGACTCAGAAAAGCCCTAGAGAAACAAAAGGAGGAAGAAGCTTCCCTTCTCCAATATTTTCCTCTCACCACTTTGTTCGCCCAAGAGATAGAGAACAGTCAAGAAGCATGGCTTGGGAGGGTAAATGATCACTTGGAAAAGAACTTGGAGAAGGCCAATAGAGATTTGTACCTTCAAAGGAGGATGATCGAGCACTATAAGAAGCTCAATCAGTTTTCCCGACAGAAATTGAATGCCACACAGGAAAAACTCGAGGAAGCTCAAAGGAGGCACCCCACACCTGTTACACCATTTTTTGGTCATCTAATCTATTATCATTAGATGGACCCAAGTACACCATGTAAGACCAATTTTACCCTAAGTAAAATTTCTTTCACTATGTTAAAACAGGAAACCCCAAAAGGAAATATTAAACAAACCTATATTTGTTTGATTTTCCTTATGGAATAATTAATTAAACCATAATTTAATTATTATTCCCAGTCATGTTTAACCCAAAATAAAAGAAATTAATTAGATAAACCTTTATTTATCTTATTATTTTCTAGGAATAATTATTTAAACCTTATTTAGATAATATTCCTTGTTAAATATGACCAAATCACCCACAAATAATTAAGTAAATCATTATTTATTTAATTATCTTCTAACCGCTTCCTTAAAAAGATAAATAAATCATTTATTTATTTATTTTTGACAAATTAAGGGATTTGACCCAAGTCAAATACCTTTTCCCTCCAACAAATATAATAAAATATTCCATAAAAAGTGGATCTAGATCGGGTTAACCCATGCACCAAGATTTAGAATGACCCAATATTTTGTTATAAATAGGAGGGTTTTTCCTACCATTCTTCACCTTTTGTTGCCTATTAGATCACTTTGGATCTATACACTTGGTCACCATTTTCTGCCATTTGCTGTGTGAGCTCCCTTTGAGTTCCATTCTTTGTGTGGGTTTTCTACACCAACAAGAGAGAGAAATCTTAGTTCTGAAGTGCTGAGGACTTCCAAGAACCCATCCCACTGAGGAGAATTGGATAAGCCTTCTTTTTTTCCTCCTAGGTGCCCCATTAATATAAAAATTCTTTCAAAAATTGTTCTTGTATTGTCTATTGGTATATGGAGCAAACCCTTATTTTTTCTGCTTAATGTCTTTCCATGCATAGATCTGGTTTTTTGCAGCTCTTTTATGTCTAACTAACCGCAAATTTGAAGATATTGGTAGCCACTTTTGTTTTTAGGGCTATTAGTTATACATAGCTAAAGTGGTCCTTTTTCGTACACTTCGACAAAGGATTCATACTAACAAATGGCGACTCCACACGGGTTTTAAATTACGATCGTTGTCGTTTTTCATATTCCTGCATATCCAGCTACTTCAGACCCTAGGGTTTCTTTTCAGCTTTTGTTTTTCCCATTTTCATGGTGTTTTTCCCCTATAACACCCTAAAACATTAAAATTTCTAACTTCCGCGTGTTTCTGGCCCTATTGCGCAGGTGACAGACATCAGCCGCAGCTGAGACGGCATTTTTTTTTTTCTGAAATCTACCGCCGAGAGCGCCGGAAGTGCAGGTCACACTTTTTGGCCCAAAAACTGCGACCTGGAGCTTCAGGTTGCAGAAAACAGCCCCAAAACTGTGACCGGAGCGAAAAACAGGTCAGAAACTGCGACCTGGACATTTTTCTGCTGTTTTTCTGAAATTTTTCTGGGTTTTTCTGAAGCTTCTGTCAGGGTTTTCCAGCCTCTGTCTCAGCCCGTTTCGACCTGTTTCTGATCTGCTTTTGCTCATCTAAGTGGGAACCTAGCCCCCTAGGGCTTCAGTACCCTCCACTTTTGGTGGAAGAGTTTTAGCTGTTTCAGGTGTCTGCTTTTTTCAGAGTTTCCGCCTTCCCTTTTTCAGATCTGATACCTCATCCTCCGATCCCTTTAAATCAGCCTTCCTTCCTTTCAAATCACCTCTTTTCGTTTTGTTTGGACCTCTCTTTAGGACCTCCTCCCTGTCCTTTCCGCTTTTTGCTGATTTCTTCCCTTTTTTCCAGCCACCTTGCCTCTGTCTCTTGGCTGTGATCTGCACCTCTTTTCAGCAGCTTTACCCTTTAGATCCCTGTCCCTTTTGACCCTAGATCTATTGGCCTCTTTTTAGTGTGTTTTGATTAGATTAGTTTTGAGAGTCCCACCTTTTTGGGTTAGATTGATGCATGTTTAGCTGTAAATGTTCTGTTATTTCAGCATTATATACTGTTCTCTACAGATTTCTTTTCAGTTACGCAGCACACTTTTTCTTGCTCTCAAAATGAAAAGGGTTTAAAAATTAAAATTAACGCACATCACACACTGACCCTAAGTGAAGAAGCACCTGGTTAACACCGCCTGGCAAAGACTCTAAAATCAATTGTCACTGCACCTTGTCTGCCCTTGACCTTTCTTGATTCTGTCCCTTTCTGCCCTTGTCGGTTTCCTTCTTCCTGTCATCATTGCGCCCCCAAGGCACCTTTCCCGGAGACTTCTTGGCCTTCACCCTCAGTTTCTGGTTGGTCGACCTGCTCCGCCCCGCCGTCGTCGAGCCAGTCCTCCTTCGAGTCTGCACTCCGACTCCTCTCCTGATTCATCGGGTTCTCCTTTTCCTTCTGGTTCTCCCCATGTCACCTTCACTATGTTTGGTCCAGGGCCTAACGCTAGCAGTGCTCCCGGCCCTAATGCCGGAACTACTACTAGCGGAACCACCACAGGAACTACGTCGTAACTGCCACAGGAACTACGTCGGCTGCACCTGTGCTCCCCTTCTTGGCAGGCCTCAGCCTCCCCAATTTGGACCGGTTGACAAACGACCCTATACACCATGACGCTAGTTGGCCTGCTATGCCGACAAAGCTCCCTTCCGACATCCCAAAGTTTGAAGGCCGTGCTGGAGAAGATCCTTCAAATCATGTTCGATATTTCCACATGTGGTGTTCATCTACCTCCATTACCGATGACTCTGTTCGTCTTAGATTGTTCCAACGCACGCTTACAGGCGAAGCTTCTAAGTGGTATGTTGATCAGCCCACTTCCTCCCATACCACCTTTGCAACTCTTGCCCGGGCTTTTTTATCTTACTTCCAGCTTCCCTTCATTATGACACTGGTATCGAACTTTTGACTTCTTTCCGTCGATCATCTGCGACCCGCCTATCCGATCATGTCTAGGAATGGCAGAGAAGAAAGAGCCTATGTCAATCTCCTACCTTCGAAGACCGTGTCTACATGGACTGGTTCCTTAGATCTCTCTTGTCCCCTATCGGGAAAGATGTCGCATCACATTTTCCTCAAACCGAAGAAGATGCCCTCCAAATGGCGTTAAAATATGACCTGATCTACGCTCAGACAGGTTATGATCATACTGTCCTACCTGATCTCCCCAGACCCGGCGATGCCCATACACCGGGGGCACCTCATGCCGCCGACAGTATCGTTGGATCTATCTCTCATCCATCCGCTCAACCTCTCATGAGCTATGGTTTTCCTGGGGGAGGGGGCACCACTTCCTGCACTTCTCCCCCTCCCGGTAGCACGCATCCAGGATACGGCATGCCTCATCCTTTTGCCCAACCTCCTGCTTACCTCAATTTTGCCCAACCTAACCATTACCCTTATCCACAGCCTGGTGCGCCAGCTCCTCCAGCGTATGCGCTTTCGCCTCCCTTTCCTTCTCAACCCCTGCAATAGCAGTCACCGCCCCCTCAAGAGCAGGTGGATGCACAGCAGGGATTCATGGCTACCCAACCACCTGACGGACAGGTGGCCTCTCAACCTTCCCCTTCTGGTTCCTCCAATTACCAGATCCTCATGATGAACTCTGATCCACCTCTAACCGTCGACCTTAACCTTCAAACTCGGTCCCATAAGTACCCCAAGCCTCCCGCTCCGTCTGTCCCCGCGTCACCTTTTGCAGGTTCTACAGAGCCTCTTTCGACAACCAATGGTCCCTTACATATCCCTCAACCCAAATTTGAGGTTCATTCCAAGATTCCTAAAGGACCATTACGCCGAAATGCTGCTTCTGGTCGAGCTGCTCATTTGTATAGCATAGTAGATGATTTGGCGCAATCTCTTGCTGCCATTTCCACATTGGAACTCCTCCAATCGTGCCCTTCCCAAAAGAAGGCTCTGCTATCTACCATGGGCGCTGTAGATCCTGCCGATGACCAAATGATTGTTTTCGACGCCCATCAATCAGAACATCCTCCTCTTCCTGCTTCCGTAGCCTTCCAAATCCCAGTCAAAATCCGGAACGCTAACGTTTCTCGGTGTATAATTGATGAGGGGGCATCCACCTCTGTGATGTCCGCTTCGGTTTGGAAGCAACTCGGCTCTCCTGAATTAGACCCTTCCACGATCACCCTTAGAGCGTGGGATGGCCACGCCTCCCAGCCCATTGGCCTCTTCCGTAATTGTCCTATCACCCTTGCTGGTAAGACTGTTTGCGTTGACGTCGAAGTCATCGACGCCCCGCTAGACTACAACATTCTATTGGGGCGAAGCTACACCTATGCTATGTCTGCTGTCCCATCCGCGGTTTTTCGCAAGATGTCTTTCCCTCATAATGGAAAGATAGTCACCATTGACCAGTTGACATATCATGAGCCAACATCTCAGACCTCACCTGAGACGCCCATCTCTTCTGTAGCCAACAAGAAAACCGTCGATTCCTTGACCAGTGTCTCTCCTGGCGTCTAAAAAGACTCCTCTTTGCTCGGAACCTTCCCTGGTCTTCCTCCTCCTCCTATCTCTGACCCCAGCTCATCGAATGTTTGCATGATGCAATCGTCTCAGGCTGCTCTCAAGCAACCTGCTTCGTCTAGTCAACAACCTTGCCCTCCGCAACCTGCTCCTAACCCTTCACCTGTAGTTGGTAGTCATGAGCCTCTTTATCCCCCTGGCATGGTTCCTCCAAGCCTTAGCCATTTAGGAGCCGTCCCACCTATCCATTACCCCTCTCATCAGATACCGTTCCTAGCTCCCCCACTAGGAGTGTACACGGTACCGGTCATGGCCACCCTCTCTCTTCCTAACTTGACCCTTGGGATTCCCGTTTCGTACCTTGATCCTCTAGCCCCCACCTTGCCTGGTCAACCCAAACCTTATATTTCTTTGACCCCAATTCAACCGGCCCCCATGCCTTCTCCCGTTGCATCAGTGCCTCAGTCACCTCAACAGGAACCACCTCCTGTTGCGACCGCTTCGGGTAAGAAGGGAAAAGCTAGCAAGGGGGCATCAAAGGACAAGGATACCCCGACAAACCCTGCTCCTCCTCAGCCTCCGAAGCATACCATCCAGTGTGCTTTGTGTGATGTTGTCAGTCACGCCTCCCATACCTGTCCTGCATTGCTTCATCTCAAGCCCATGGTTAATGTCATGTTCCCTGAGTCCGCGGTCCCAGAAGCCTCTATTCCTTCCGCGACCATGGCCAAGAACCCTAAGACTATTCACACCAACCATCCCTGTGCTTTGTGTGATCTCCATGGCCATTACACCCATCTTTGTCCCCGCCTCAAGGACTTCCGCACCCCTATCACCGCGGTCCACCAATTCGAGGCCAAGCGCAATGAGTCCACCTCTCCCCTATTTGCGCATTCTGCTTCAGCAGAACTACCAGATATGACTGCTCCCATTGACATTCCCCCTCCCGATGTCGAGATAACGGAGCCTTCGTCCAGCATTTTTTACCTATCATCATCCATGAGACCCTCGGGGAACATTCCATCTGAATCCTCCCCTGTTGTTTCGCTTTACCTTCCTTCAGCGATCCTCTTGGGCTCAACATCGGTAGATCCTTTATCTACTTACTCTTCGGTCACCCCTTGTGACGATGCGCATGTGAACCTCTCTTCTCATGATGATGATTCCGGTCACTTCACCACGTCAGGTGGTCTTTCTTCCACCAGTCACCCCATCTTCGATCGCGATGATGACATTATGGAAAAAATCCCCACCCCTGATGTTATCTATTCCCCCTTACATCAAACCCATGCGTTCACACCACACCCACCTTGTGGCCATTACATTGAAACCCACTGTTTGGGTAAGGGGGCACCCACATTTGAGAGACCAAGAGAAGAAATTCTCCACAACTCTCCTAGTGGATCTGGTCGTGTTGACTTTAGTCCCAGTATTCTTCCACATTTTGAAGAACCGCTAGAGTCCCATATCACTTCAGATCACTCTAGGGATGATACCCCTTATCCTTCCCTCATCTTACATCAGCAACCCAGTCTCTTAGACATTATTGTTGACCAACCTATAGCTTTTCTACGAGAGCATCAGTTCATTATCTCCAAATCCTCTTTTTGGGATAGTGACACCAGGTATGCCAACTCGGAAACTTAAAGTCCATTTGATCCCTATATGCAGTACCAAAAGAGATTGATAATCATCCATTTCCTTTCTCACACTGCATAACCATAACGAGAACAAATGGCACACCACATCATTTAAATGTGTTTAGATTCCCCTTTTTTCTAAATACATTTTGGCATGACCACACCATGCTCGGGGGCACCTATGCCCCTCAACCATAACCCTCCTCACCTCGTTTTTGGAGAGGAGGTTGTCATACCAATCGAGTGTGACATCCCTTCCCTTCATCTGGCTGTTGAACTTCTCCCTGACACCCAACCTCTAGAACAACGACTTATCATGCCTGAGCGTGCCTCTGAAGACCGTCGTGTTGCATTGGAAACCATGGAAGCGGCCAAGAAACGCACCAAAGCTCAATATGACCGAAAATTCTAGCCTCAAAGGCGACCTTGTTCTAGTATGTGACCAAGCCCATGATGTCCTTGGTCACTGGGAGTTCGACTCATTATGGCTAGGCCCTTATGTCATCAGTAAGGGTCTTGGTAAGGGGGCATACCTTTTAGAGGAATTCGAAGGCAATCCCCTTCCTAATCCTCGCAATGCACTCTATCTTAAGAAATATTACCCTTAGCATTTCACTTCTGAAATGTGTGTTTTATTTTCTTTTAGATAGCCAGCATCTTTTTTCGTTTTTATTATTTGCTTCTTCACCCAGACCCATTTGGTCCAAGAAGAGTCACTTCACTCCCACTTTCAATTTAACTTCCTCACTTAGAACAGTTGTATTTGGGGGCACCACTTTGCCTCCATACTTGTCCATGTTCGTGACGATTTTCGTCATGAGTCCCCACCTTGTACTCATGTTTTCAGGGTCCCCCATGGGGCCTTTACTGTGTAGCAGCGCCATAAAGTCGCCCTTGTTTAGAGCATCCAAGTTGAGTCATCATCGCATCCATGGAGTCTATCCCGAGTCCCTTTGTACCCCGCTATAGCTCTCCATCCTTCATTGCTTGATCTCTCTCTTGTGTCGCACTTTATGACCTTCAGTCCCACTGTCCCCTATCCCTTACGATATTGTGTCAGTAGCTGCCATGTCATTCATGCCCTTTATGCTCTAACAAGGGAAGTCGTCCATTAGCTACTCAGTCCTTTCCACTTCACTATCATCATTAGTGTCAGTCTGTCCATCTCTCTACTCTTTTCTCTCGTGCCTTAGTTGAGGGTCTCTCATTGCCACACCTATGGCGGACCTCCTTTTGTCGACATCAGCTTATTCATTCCAGAAGCCAGGTCTAGAGGGTAGTGTACCTTAGTTCCCGCTTCAACTCTTATTCGGTGCCTCGGATCAGGCAAAGGGATCTCTCCTTTCCCTTTTAATTGATTGTTTCTACAACTCCTTTCAGCATGATCGAGATCCGTATACTTGATGGTCCAGTGATCCAGCAGCAGCTCTTGATGATTCCTCGGGTGTGTGTGAGATATCTCAACCCTCATGAGGGGGTGGCCCTGCAGGTAGCCCCCCACATGCCCGGATGACCTCTTCCTTGCATCCTTCGATGCAGCTCCAAATATTTGATGATGTTGGCCATAGCCACTTGCAGCGCCTCTTCGACTTGCATGTATCAGTCAGATTTTGTGAGCCCTTCCCCATTTACAGGGGGAATTTGGGTTGTATTTGTATCTCATGTACTGAGATATTATTGTACAAGTCCTGGCTGTTATCCCAGGCACAGCATATATATGGGATTCCTCATTGTATTTCTATCTGGCTCATGCTTATGCCAGCTGTACTTTATGGTTCGGTCCCTTGTTTACTGGACACACTATTCTTTTGTACTTTGTCTCGGTGGGCATAGGTATGCCTCCCCCGCTGCCTTCAGCACAGGTACCCTCTCATAAAAAGAGACTTGTTGCACCTGCGAGTCTCGTCTCCTCAGGGTCTAGTCCTTCAGCACACTATCTACCTCACATTTCTCTCTCTGACATCCCTTTTTTTGTCTAGTGATTGTGTTCTTACAACGTACTTCGGTCATACGATTTGCTCCTGACACTCGCACGCTGGGGGGAAATCTGTTACACCATTTTTTGGTCATCTAACCTATTATCATTAGATGGACCCAAGTACACCATGTAAGACCAATTTTACCCTAAGTAAAATTGCTTTCACTATGCTAAAACAGGAAACCCCGAAAGGAAATATTAAAAAAACCTATATTTGTTTGATTTTCCTCATGGAATAATTAATTAAACCATAATTTAATTATTATTCCTAGTCATGTTTAACCCAAAATCAAAGAAATTAATTAGATAAACCTTTATTTATCTTATTATTTTCTAGTAATAATTATTTAAACCTTATTTAGATAATATTCCTTGTTAAATATGACCAAATCAGCCACAAATAATTAAATAAATCATTATTTATTTAATTATCTTCTAACCGCTTCCTTAAAAAGATAAATAAATCATTTATTTATTTATTTTTGACAAATTAAGGGATTTGACCCAAGTCAAATACCTTTTCCCTCCAACAAATATAATAAAATATTCCATAAAAAGTGGATCTAGATCTCGTTAACCCATGCACCAAGATCTAGAATGACCCAATATTTTGTTATAAATAGGAGGGTTTTTCCTACCATTCTTCACCTTTTGTTGCCTATTAGATCACTTTGGATCTATACACTTGGTCACCATTTTCTGCCATTTGCTGTGAGAGCTCCCTTTGAGTTCCATTCTTTGTGTGGGTTTTCTACACCAACAAGAGAGAGAGATTTTAGATCTGAAGTGCTGAGGACTTCCAAGAACCCATCCCACCGAGGAGAATTGGATACGCCTTCTTGTTTTCCTCCCAGGTGCCTGATTAATACAAAAATTCTTTCAAAAATTGTTCTTGTCTTGTCTATTGGTATATGGAGCAAACCCTTATTTTTTCTGCTTAATGTCTTTCCATGCATAGATCTGGTTTTTTGCAGCTCTTTTATGTCTAACTAACCGCAGATCTGAAGATATTGGCAGCCACTTTTGTTGTTAGGGCTATTAGTTATGTGTAGCTAAAGTGGTCCTTTTTCGTACACTTCGACAAAGAATTCATACTAACAACACCAAAAATTAAGAAAGACACCTCAAAGCTCCAAATTTTGGCCTCAGCTTCACAAATGTTTTCTGAAAACCCTTGAGGTTCATGCTCACCAAAATTGGGCGAAATTCAACAAATTTTGGTTTTTTGTCATTTTTGGGCTTTTGGCTTAAAATCATGGGCATCGCCATTTCTGTTTGGGACATCCTTAAAGGATGAAAATGGTATAATTGGATGCCATAATTTTAGGAGCATCTACTCAGTGATTTTTAGATCAATTGAAGATGATTTTCTCCCCCAAAATGGTGAAAAACACTCACTTTTTCCACACTTTGCCCCGTTTATTAGCAAAGTCTATTTTTTGGGTTTTTACACACATGTCCATTTTTGACAGACTTCCAAAGATTAGTTGGGATAAAACTAAGCATTTTCAGAAAATATACATTTATAGCTTTCCAACGAGCCATCATGGGCCTCATTTTGACATTGGGAAGGCATCCAAAAGCTGTCCGAAAGACAGAGGACTTTCTGCTGATATATTTCTGAAGTATTTTTGAGAAAAATACACTTTTCTGAAATGGCTTTTCCTAATGTGCGTTTAGCTATTTTTGGGCACATTTAGTTATGAAAAGTCAATATATTTTCCTTTTTTAGCATTTTTGAGATATTTTATTAGATATTTTGTGCCTTGGGCTTTACAAAGCCTCAAGGACAAAATTAGATATTTTTTATGGTCCAATGAGATTGCAAGTTGCACTAGGAGGTTTTCCCTCATCTTGGCCTATATTTCCAAGAGACTTCATTGTAAAGTGGGCTGAACTTGATGAATAGAAGCAATATCTGGTTATACAAGCTTGGAAGAAACACTTGTCTCATGCATTGGATAGTTTCTTGAATGTTTTTGGATGATGAAGGAGGTATGTTGTTGGATTCCTTGACTTGGTAAAATCGTATACTGTCCCTCTCTGTTATGCTTCTTTGTTTTCATTCATAATTCCATGTTCTTTCTTTCTATAAGACAGTAGAGAATAGATTTGAGACATGCCCTTAGAGGCACCTCAAATTTCATGTTTCTTTATATCTTCTATTTTTTTTTCCTTCTTAGTCATATCAAAGAATCCTTGATTGCTCCTTGATAACTGAAGAACTTGTTTTCTTGTTTCATTATGGTTTCATGCATGCTAAGTATGATTTACAGTATTCCCTGCTTATTCGGTTATAGGAAACTCTTCCCAAACCTCATAGGCTACACAAAAACTCAGAAAACCCCAAAACATTCCTATATTGGCTTTTCCCTAGTTATTGGTGGTGGACCATAGCTACATCTCTACAAAAACAACCAAGTTCCACCTAGCGACTCCACTAACCTCCAATAGGCCTAAAAACTCCATTAAAAACCAAAAAATTCATAGACCATACCTTTCTGTTGACTCATCCTTTCCAAAACTTAAAACTCATGGTGCAAACTCTGTGATCAATGACAAACTAAGTATAACTTAGCGATTCAGAAAAATTCACCTAAACATAGGAGATAAACAAAAATAAACTTGCAAATAGAACCATTAGCTTGTCCAAACAGACTAGAAAACTGTTGAAACCAAGTGATCACTCTTCCTTGGAAGTCTTCATCTCAAAGTTTGCTAGAAAACTTTTTTCCTGAAAGCATCTTTGATAGTTTTGTTGGTGGACCATAGTTCTCAAAGAAATCCACATGGCGACTCCACCAACCCTCATTTTTGTTTTGACCATTCTTCACATTAGAAAAACCCCTAGAGAGGCCATTCATCCAAAACAACCACAAATTACATCCTCTCTAAACTCTGAATTCGAAATCTGGCTTCACGAAGAATCAATACCAGATGTCATCCAGACCCAAATGCCCCTATCATAGTAGATGACCCAGAGAAGATTCTGTGGCAAGCTTCCAAAACTAGCAACTTAACTACTGATAGGTCCATCCGTAAAGCAAGATCAATACCCGAACACCTCACATCCTTGCAGGATTCCCCATTTGACTTAAAATCAACAAAAACCCTTTTTAGAAGCAAGTCACAAAGTAAGGTAAACTTTGACAATCTTGAGCCCCTAGATCTGCCACAGAGCCCTAGTAGAGAAGCCTCACCTACTACACCTCCCGACTTTCAGCTTCTCCATCACTTTGGCTTCTACCATCCCAAATCTGCTCAAAATCAGATCACTAGCCCAAGTACATCCACCACACCCATCCAAACCACTATTGTTCAAATCACCTCAGCTCATCCTACAAGCCCTCATATTGTAAATCATCCATTAGCTCCCGCCATGGCAGCTTGGTATGCACACTTGGTGTTGCCACACCCTTTGGCTCCTTTACAAAATGACTCTCAATCCAAAATCCTGCACTTTACTAGAGTTGAGGTGACTACCGCTCAACAACATGTAGATAGAATTAGCGATTCCTTTGAATACATGGAAATAGAGGACGAGACCATAAGAATGAGGATGTTCGCCCAAAGCCTGGGCAGAGAACCCAAAAAATGGTTTAAGAGCTTAACTCCAAACATCATACACGATCTCCTAGAACTCTACCAAACCTGCATAAATAAGTGGAAAATCAGAAAGAACCCCATTCAAATCCTGTCGGAGTATAAAAATCTAAAAAGGGAAAATGGGGAAAGTGTCCAGGAATACTGCACTAGGTTCAACAGTGTGTATAACGCCCTCCCACCTCACTTCAAACCTCCACTTGGCTCAGCCTTAGCAAATTTCCCCAATGGTTTCGACCCAGACATGACTTATCAACTAAGAGACAAGGACCCTCCTACCTTAGAGGAAATGAAAAAAGTGGCCATAAGTGCAGAAGCCAACTTAGCAGAAAAAAGAGCTAGGACTATATCAGAAAGGAAAGTCACATACCGGGATGAGGTCTCCCCTTCAGCCCCTTCCTTAGATCCTAGAATAGATGACTTGGTTAGATCCATGGCGAAATGTGGGAAAAGATAAGTAAAAAGACACCTCTTAGGGACAACCATCCAAACCCTCCAAACAGAAACTGAAACCAAAATTTTAGGAGGGAACAGCCTCAAAACAAACCAAGGGAAAATGACCAACAAATTAGGCCACCCTTTAATGAAAATTATGTTGATGAGGATGAGAGGGATACATAACCCACTGATGAAAATCATTTGAACCTTATAGGTTCTGATAACGAGAGTGAGGTTTACCTCACAGAAGAAGAACAAGCTTTCTTCTCTCTGAATCAAAATGAAACCAACTATGAAGATCCCGAAGATCCTGCTATAGATTTTCAGAATGCCATCATAGAAGCTCACAGGCAGTATGATCTTAGAAGCAGAAAAAACCAAGACAACTCCAAGAAAGGTAGCTTAGACACTGCTAAAATCCCTAATACCATCCTTAAAAGAGCTATGGATAGCAACAAAATCGTGGTTAATAAAACTGACCAAAACAAAGATAAAGATATTCAGACAAGCCTTGGCCCAGATTTTCCCAGTACCTCTTCCAAGATTCTCGAGATGGTTGTCTTGAACAAAATCTCGAAACAAATTCAGTAGACTCAAAACATAGAGAAAGTCATGGCTGAAAAAACTGAAGCAAACCTATCTAAAATACAAGCACCCTTCAATTTTGAGGGAGAAATCACCAAAATAAAGATTACCATGCCTCTCACTGAACTTATCGCCCAAAGCTCTTATAAATCCCAAGTGTTAAAGGTCCTGAATATAGGAAATGATGCAAACACCCTTAATCTAGTTGGTGACACTCCTGAAGTGTTGTTTGGTCCAAAAATAGAAGGGAAATTCCAAGAAGGAACCACTCTTCCCTTTTACATAAGTCTGAATATCCATGACCAGATCCTACACAATGCCATGCTAGAATCCGGGGCCTCGCATAATCTCATGCCAAAGGTTGTGATGGAAATATTAGGCCTAGAAATAACAAGACCTTATAAAGACTTATATTCATTTTATTCAAGTAGATTCAAGTGTCTAGGCTTAATCAAAGATATTTGTTTCAGTTTGGCCCAAATACCTGCAAAACACCTGATCATGGACATAGTGGTATCAGACATTCCCCCCAAGTACGGAATGCTTTTATCCAGAACTTGGGGAGCTAAACTTCAGGGAAATATTCAGCTTCATATGTCCGATGCCACTATTCCTGTGTTTAACCAGACCATAATACTCTATCGGGAATCACACATGAAATATATGGTCAGCAACCAAGAAAGGCCAAATAAGATCCCGATGTACTACTTGCATTTTGATTTGAACTCTTTTATTTTACACACTGATGAGGACATTGAAGAACAGTCAGAAGGATTTGAAACAAACTTAGGCCCACCACATCAACAGCCCCAAGTTCTCTATGATGAACTAGACACTCAAAATTATCATGACCATGATCAGTTATGTCTTGAGGAAAGAGAGTTTGTTCCTTTTGAAACGGGGATAGAGCAAGAAGTAAAAAACATTATGTACCATCAAGAAAATTGCTTAAAATTTAGGCACACATCAGCAGTAACATCAAGAAACTTTTTCAGAACAGAGGCATTAGAAGACTTGCATATCACAAACCTCTTTGGAAATCAGGGGCAGGGAAGCTTAATGTTTTTACCATACCTTAGGGATTTACCATCACATAACTCTACGCCTCCAAATGAAACCTTGACTATAGCCATAACAGCTCAAAATCTAGGAAAAATATCTGAAAAACTTCTTATGAAAGGATATGATAACTGCAGTCCAAATATACCTGAGTTGTTTGAACTAGCTAGAATTCTGCCACTCCACCAAAGACTTAGAACTGCTAGAATTTGCAATCTTGTTCAAAATACTACTTCATGTAGGGAAAACAATGAGAAGCACTATGCCACTACCATCACTCCAAGAAACAACTTCGACAAAAGAAAATACAAAAATCTTGACCAAACAGTAGTAGTTAAAGATAAAACAGCTAGTCATAGGATCTGTTTTAGAAATACTAATACACACCCTTGTGACATAAATTTTATCCTTCCTACCCAAGACCATGATATACCAATGATAAGTGCTTTTAATCATGTGTCTTTGCAAGATGATTTTTTAGGGTATATCCAAATGATCCCTTTGCAAAGCGAACAGCTCAAAGAATTTTTCAAATATCCTGAAAGTAGTTCCATCTTCAAACCCAGAATTGCAAAACCACCGGACACCAAAAACATGCTCCTAAAAGCCATGTTTCCAGTTCTAAATTTTTGCATTCTGACATACCTTGATGATGTCATCATATACTTCAAAAATGACAAAGAATATCTACATTATCTTAAAAAGATGTACAGCAAAAGAAGAAGTGGGAATCAAAGGTACAAAGAGGTACAACGGGAAGATACGGGGTTGTTTAGAGATTCATGCATGAATCCTTATGTCATGCTTGAAAGAGAAAATTTTCCAAATTTTTCTTTTCAAGAGCTGATTGGACCAAGAGTCGTAGGAGATCCTTATGAAGATAAGATGCTTAAGTTTCACCATTTCCAGGATTTCTGAGTTAAAACATTTTCAATCATTGTATATACCATTGTTTAAAAAATTAAAAAAAATTAAAAAATAGAAAATTTAAAAACAATAGAAAAATAGAAAAAGAGGGCAGTTTGAAAAATATAAATAAAGCCCCATGTTCAAAAAATAGTCATTCTAAAAGCGCGCAAGTCCAAATGCCGCTACTAGTGCTCAAAATGTCTTGTTCAGTTATCTAGCCTAATCATAACTGAACATGTTTTAAATTTATTTGTTGATAAGTTAGTGAGAGGGAAGATAGTCAACATTGTGTAAGCTTGACTTATCAAAGAAAATAGATTAGGAAAAGATATTGGTTCCACATGCTCAAAACAGAACCAAAGAGGAAAGTAGGGATGAAAAACAAACTCTGTATCCTACCCTGATTTTCTAGATTTCATTTTATGCAAAATAATATTTTTGTGCAGCTTGTCTTTCATGTCACAAGTACATGACAAATCAGACTGTCTAATCCTGATTTGGTCATTTTTCAATTTCATGTTTTAGATTAGAGAATAAAATCCTATCAAACAACTTAACCTTGACAGTTGATCCAGCATAGGTAGAGAAACAAAGGAGTTCATCAGCTTAATCTGAACTCCCGATGGATATAAGTGTAGAATTAGATAGTTTCATTTTTCAAAAATATTATGTCAAAGAGTTGCTAGTCCAAATGCACCTGAAAGAAGAAAAAATGTTAGGAAATGTAGCGAGATAGGTAGAAATGTCATTGATGTTAATCATGTTGTAAATTTTCAGAAATAGCATGAAGGAAGAAAGAAATTTGTGCCAATGGATAAAGGTACTAGTCTTAAAAGAACTGAGATCTGAAATTCTGGACACCTCCTAAAAAGGAGCTGCCCTCCCCAAATGGAGCCACTATTAGTCATCAATATTTTTCACTGGTTGATGATGACTAGTTTTTAAAGCCAAGTTTTCTAGCAGCTGATCTCAAAATTGTCAAATTTGTCAGCTAGAAAACACCCCTAAAAATTTTTCCCTCCTACCTTCTCAATCAGCCTATGATGAGAAAAATCATAATTGTCAAGCCCTATCTAGTCTCAATCATACAAACTTGTCCATCAGCTTCAAAGAGAATACTCCAAATCTGTCAAAAATATCCCCTAAGTTAGGTAGTGGCGCTTTAGGCATTCCTCCCTTGGAAAAATATCCTAAATCCAAAAGAACCTCTGTCTAATATCAACCAGTCATAGATGACCTTCCTATTCTATAAATAAAGCTTGATACACCCTTAAGTCGCGCCATTAACAAGCCTTGATGTCTCAGCAGTGTATATGCCACAAGTCAAACTGATATTAGGTGGATTTATAGTGTTCCAATGTCTTTTTCAAAAGCAGAAGTGTACCAGTGTTCCAGAAGACATTATTAAACTTAACATGAGAAGACAGCTGCTTCTCATGTGGTTTTGAGCCTGGAATGCAAGTACTAGTCAGAGAGGTAATTCAATGAACTCCTGCAAACACAGTTAAAAGGTTAGTGACCTATGACTAGCAATTAATACTCTGCAGACATAGGTCAGGATTTCTCATGTTTTCTAAAGATGCATAAGGGTATTCTATCAAATAGAAATACACATCTCAGAGCATGCCCCTCATGGCATTTTTTCAAATTTTCCCTTTTTATTACTTACTGTGATGTACTAAGCAGAGAGATGTAGTGAAAGGAAAGATTGATACAATTTGAAAACAGATGAAATGTGACTGTGTAAAACCTCCTCCAAACATGAGCAGAGGCTTGGGTGACTGTGTAAAACCTCCTCCAAGCATGAGCAGATGGTTAAATAATTTGTTAAGGTCTCCTTCATTTAATAAGCAGAGGGTCAGGAACAGAGGTGTAGCCTCATCCAAAAAGCACAAGGTTAACAATGCTGCAAATGGCCTAAAAAGCTTGTTTACACCTTATCTCCCATAGAGAAAAACACTGATACAGCAGTGGTATTTTCAAAGGGTTCTTACATCATTTCAATATTTTAAAGACAAAGTTGAAATCAGTAGAAAGCAACTGAAGGCTTATGAATAGAAAAACGGTGTTAAAAATAGAGGGAAAGCAGTGGTACTATGATAATCAAAGAGGTTTGGTTTTTCTTCTATCAGCGATCTCCTTCAAAAGGCAATCTGAAGCTAAAGTGAACAAAGCTTGGACAGGATCATCATTGTGAATAAAAGGATATGACACCATGATTCAAATTCAAGACAATATTCAAAGAATCAAGCCATATCACTATCACAGTCAAAGACCTTTTATGAAACATGTGAAAAAGCCTTGTTGTTCCATATGATTGCATTAAGGGTCTCTAAAGGCCTTTTTCCTTGATGAAAAAATATAGGTAAAGCCATGGGTGAATGAAAATAAGTTTTTTCATCCACAGTCAAAGGAAAATATCCAAGGGCACCTGACTGTTTTGATCAAACTGCACAATAGCCATAATTATCATCAAAACACTAGGAGAGCAGAAATTGTCAAAGTAAGTTTTATAGTTGTGAATTATCTCTTTCCAAGATGTGGGAAAGGATGCATCAAAAATCCTTGGTATGACTCTTGAACAGTGCTCCTCTAAAAGTCAGAAATGAACAAATGTGACTGGGTTATTTTCTAAATGAAGAAACAGTGAAAAGGCAGTGGAAAGGGTTTCTTGGTTCTTGAAGAAGCCTTTTTACTTCAACTAAAGCTATGACTTTGGTGTCTTTCAAAAGCAGCCTCCACAACATTTAAAATTGAAATATGGGTCTTTTTAATTTTTTAAAAGGTGAATTTTGTTTCGTTATGACCAAAAAGCTCTTTCAAAAAGCGTTCAAAACTTTACAAGTAAACACAAGGGTTCGTGAGTTCATTTGAGTTATAAAGGCATAGGAGACCGTTGCAAAACACCTTGTGAAAATTCAAAACACTAAACAAGTGCTCCCCTGGCTGTTCATTGGAGAAGCAAGAGACTTTGAGCAAATTTCAAGTTTTTTCAAGGCTTAAAGCTTGCGCGGTGCGCTTGTAAAAGCATGCGGCGTGCCTGCGAGAAGAAATACACAGGAGTATAATGACCGTGCGGCATGCCTGTAGTAGTGCGCTGCGCGCCTGTAGCGCCATTCACCCACCACCCGAGGTTGACCCGATTGTGCATCATTTTCTTCTGCAAGAGTGCTGCTCACTCAAAAGGTCTCCAAAAAGCTTGGAAAGCTCCTCCAACCAATAAAACAAGGCCCTCAATCATTTTTTAGGTATTTTTGATCACCTCATGGTAAATTTTGAATTTTGAAGGGGTGTTTTTCTATAAGGATAAATAGTGCTTTTGAAAGCACTTCATCATCTAAAAACCATGGGATAGACAGTGGCATATGAGACAAAGTTTTTTCAAAACTGGAGAAAAGTTTTCTTGTGCTTAGGGGGTCTCAAATCAATTTGGACAGTGTCTTGACAGTATCTTTAAGAGCAATTTGTCATTTAAAAAGCACCAGAAAAAGCAGTGATTAGAGAGTGGGGTTTTGGTCAAATATTAAAGAGTTTTGTTGTTGTGATTACTAAGGATTATTATAGTGATAGGTGGGTGTTTTGATCAGTCTTAAAAGGCCTTAACTTCATTCAAGAATAGTGATAAACCATACACTAATTACTAGACAGACATACACAGTTGTAGAGGTCTCAAATCAATTTGAAGAGTGTCCTACAGTGTTAAAACAAGAGCAGACTCTGTTTTAATTTCCAAGGGGAAAATAGTGATCATAATTTGAAAGCTTTGTCATTTTAAAGTCTTCTCTGTATGGTGAAATAGTGAACATTGTGTAGCCTCTATAGTTCCAAAAGCAGAGTGTGTGAAAGGCTTTTCAAATCAGCTGAGGGTGTTTTGTCTACTTTTGTAAAAGAAACAGTGAATAAACAAAATAACATTGTTTGAGGGAAGGGTGTTTGTTTTTGTCAAAACACAAGAGTCCCTTCTTCACCAAGAGACCACCAACACACCTTTCAAGACCTTTTCCCAAGCGCAGTAATAAATTGACTGTTTGCTTTTTATTTGACAAACACTTGTTGATTGGCATCAAAGAGGATTAAAGAATGACTTATAAGGAGGACAGGGTTGTTGTTGAGAAACCATTTCAAGGACCATTTGAGACCACTTGTTTTTGTCAGTCAGCAAAGAGTATCCAAAACAAAGATGCCTCCCAGGAAAGACAGTAGAAATGGCCTTCATAGGAGGTTTGAGTCTGTTTCAACTGAAGAGGTAAATGCTCATCCATCAGTCCTGTTTAACTTTCATGAATTTGGATGTCTAGAATTTTGTCAAAGGGTGTAAGAAGTGAAAAAATATTCCCACTTGACATATCTATGTGCTTTGAGATTTCAAGGGAAACACTTTCAGCTGGCAGGCTTATATTTCAAGTTTTCTCCTAGATCCATTTCCAAGGCCACCAAAATCCCTTATGTTGGAGAGAAGTGGTTTAAACAAAGCCACCTAGACTCAGAATAGTACAAACCCTTTTTTAAGCCGGAGCATCGTGATACATGTCCATCCATCTTTCCCTTCTCATATCTGTTGACTAGTTATGCCCCCCTCATGAAGATAATCATGAAATACTTCACTTGCGAGGGAAGGTTCTCCCAGGTCTATGCTTACCATGTCCGGTTGCTCATGCATTTCACAAGAGCCAAATTGTTGAATCTCCCTTTCGTCCTCCATAGAAGTATTGAAAAAATGGCCTCCATTGTTCAGAAAAGACCTCCTTCTCAGTAGCCAGCTTGCCTTTTCCATCATTCCTTCATAAAGGTTATCATTCTTCATCAGCTTGAGAAGAAGGAAATCTCTTGGGACACTTTCATTTCACATCCAAATTTCGCCACTGTTTCTTCATTCCATACATCTCCTTCACCTTCCACTCACCATCCTTCACCTTCTTCAAGCAAAACCATTCCCAAGAAGCTCAAATTTCCCATGATTGAATAGGAAGAAGAGCATGATGAGGAAGAAGAGCATGATGATGAACAACAGCATGATGAAGCAGGGCAGCAAGGGGAAGAGGACCATGATGAAGAAAGGCAGCAAGGGGAAGAAAAGCATGATGAGGAAGAAGAAAATGATGATAAACAACAGCAGCATGATGATGAAGAAGGTTAGAAAAGTGAAAAGGAGCATAGTGAGGTAGGGCAACAAGGTGAAGAAGAACACAGTGATGATATGCAGCACAGTGATGAAGAGTAGCGCCATGAAGAAACTCAAAACAGTGAGGAGGGAAATGACGAGGAAACTGAGCAGTTTGATGAGGATATGGGTAGCCCTAATAGTAGCAGAAAGGATGAAGATGAAGCCGAAAACGTTGAAGATACAGAGCCTCAAAGTCTTAAAGAGACAAAGGACAAGAGTAAAGAGGGCAGCCCTCAAAAAGACATGCAAGAGGAAAGTCAAAGCATTCATGAAGAAACTCAAAACAGTGGCAAGAATGATGAGGGAAGTAACAAGGGCAAAGAGATAATATAACATGTGCCAGTTGCCTCTCCTAGACAAGGGGATATGCTTTCTTCTCCAAAAGTGGCCAAGCCCTGGACATCATGGAAAAGGGTGCCTCCAACTATAACTCCAAATGTTACTAGGGCCCTCCGAAGCAAGGGGAAATTTCCCAAGTAGCCCATTGTCGATTTACCCAAGAGGAGGAAGACCAAGAAGGCCACCCAAAGCAAGGGAAAGGAGAAAGAAGAAAGCAGCCATGAAAAGGAAAGATACTTTGACATCATTCAAATCCAAAGTGATGATACTAACAATGAGGCCCGAATCCTATAGACTCTCTTGATCAATAGAGAAAAAAAAATTGATGCTTTGAGGGTAGATCTAGAGAGGGCTAGAAACTTCAATCACTTTTTGCAAATAAAAAATAAGCAGATGAGTGTCCACATGGTAGTATATGAGACATGGGCCATCAAATATAAAAAGGAGGCCTCCAAGGCACAAGTTAAATTGGAATAACTCATGGGTGAGTTCAATGATAGCAAAGATGAAGATCCACCCAGGAGAAAGAGGCCAAGGACCATGGGACTTAGAAAAGCCCTCAAGAAAGAAAAGGAGGAAGAAGCTTCCCTTCTCCAATCTTTTTCTCTCACCACTTTGTTCACCGAAGAGATAGAGAACAATCGAGAAGCATGGCTTGAGAGGGTAAATGATCACTTGGAAAATAAGTTGGAGAAGGCCAATAGAGATTTCTACCTTCAGAGGAGGATGACTGGGTACTATAATAAGCTCAATCAATTTGTTCGACAGAAATTGAAGGCCACACAGGAAAAACACAAGGAAGCTCAAAGGAGGTGCCCGGCACCAAAAATGAAGAAAGACACCTCAAAGCTCCAAATTTTGGCCTCAGATTCACATCATGTTTCTGAAAACCCTTAAGGGTTATGCTCGCCAAAATTGGGTGAAATTCAACAAGTTTTGTTTTTTTGTCATTTTTTGGATTTTGGCTTAAAATCATGGGCATCACCATTTCTGTTTGGGACATCCTAAAAGGATGAAAATGGTATCATTGGATGCCATAATTTTAGGATCATCTACTCAGAAATTTTCAGATCAATTGAAGATGATTTTCTCCCTCAAAATGGTGAAAAACACTCACTTTTTCCACACTCTGACCCGTTTATCAGCAAAGTCTATTTTTTGGGTTTTTACACACATGTCAGTTTTTGATAGCATTTTAGAGATCAGTTGGGAGAAAAATAACATTTTCAGAAAATATACATTCAGAGCTTTCCAATGAGCCATCACGGGCCTCATTTCAACATCGGGAAGGCATCCAAAAGCTACCCGCAAGACAGAGGACTTTTTGCTGATATATTTCTTAAGTATTTTTGAGAAAAATACACTTTTCTGAAATGGCTTTTCCTAATGTGCGTTTAGCTATTTTTGGGCATATTTAGTTATGAAAAGTCAATATATTTTCCTTTTTTAGAATTTTTGAGATATTTTATTAGATATTTTGTGCCTTGGGCTTTGCAAAGCCTCAAGGACAAAATCAGATATTTTTTATGGGCCAATGAGATTGCAAGTTGCACTAGCAGGTTTTCCCTCATCTTGGCCTATATATTCTAAGAGACTTCATTGTAAACAAGGCTGAACTTGATGAATAGAAGCAATATATGGTTATACAAGCTTGGAAGAAGCACTTGTCTCATGCATTGGATAGTTTCTTGAATGTTTTTGGATGATGAAGGAGGTCTGTTGTTGGATTCCTTGACTTGGTAAAATGGTATAGTGTCCCTCTCTGTTATGCTTCTTAGTTTTCATTCATAATTCCATGTTCTTGCTTGCTATAAGATATTAGAGAATAGATTTGAGACATGCCCTTGGAGGCACCTCAAATTTCCTGTTTCTTTATAGATTCTATGTTTTCTTGCTTCTTAGTCATATCAAAGAATCCTTGATTGCTCTTTGATAACTGAAGAACTTGTTTGCTTGTTTCATTTTTGGTTTTATGCATGCTAAGTATGATTCATGGTATGCCCTTCTTACTCATGGCTAGTCATAATTCCACCTCTAAAACCTTTCTTTGATTGTTTGATTGTCATTTGTTGAACCAAGGAGGTCTTGTACTGATCTTGCCCTTTGCCTAAAATTATGCAATCTTGCTTCAAAGTGCCCAATAGCTTGAAATAATATGCTTAGGCGTTTCCTCATAGTAATTTGAGTTGTTTGTTTGTCTTAAATGTATTTCCCCAAAGTCTTGTAGCAATTTCCTAAAGTTAGAGAGTCATATATCTCTATGTATTACTTGAATGTTTATTTCTATGCATTGATCAGTTTATTGTTACAATTTTCATGATTAACGGTGAGCCCTACCATGTTTATGTCAGCTATTAAACTATTTATGTTTGAAATCATTTGTTATTCACAAATTTAATGTCCATCCCACTCCATTTTACCCAAAGATCCATTTTACCTCGATCAAATCAGCCCTTCAACAACCTTGTATCACCATATGAAATCTTTTTTGACCTTTTCGACCCCATAGCCCAGTTTATCTGACATATTTTTACCTATATTAGTCTTTGATTAGTTCATACCTCACAAAACTAAAAACCAAAACCAAAAACCTACTTCATAACTAGCCTAAAATCATAAACATAGAAGCAAACACATAGATATCCCTTACACAAATAGAGAGAGCCCTGTCTGAGTCCAGGAAGGCTAGGTCCTTGGGCTCCAAAGACTGGTTTGATATTAAACTATCATTTGGCTTGCCAATTAGCCAAATCAAGGGACCCTAACATAACCCTAATATTATAATAAATACACCCTATCCTATTCTCCTTATAGAAGTGGGTATTTCCCCTATCGAGAGCCTAGCTATGACTAGGCTTATGTTGTACAAGAACAACCTCAATAGCATAAGAGACCATAGAATTCCTAAGCTAGCTTTAAATTCCAACCAAAACCACCTAAGGCTTAAACGAGGTTGGTATAAAGACACCAAGGTCTGGTTAAACCATTGGGAGATCGACGAGAATGCTGCATTGCAAAAAATTAATAACATTAAAAAAATTGTTACTTCTAAGTTCAAAGAAAAAATGTGGCGTGAGAAAGATCTTGCAGCTAAAAGAACATTAAGATATTATAAGGAGGTCATCAACCCCACCCTAGAATATCAAAATTATCTCTCTGTTTTAACTAGCTCAAAGAAGACAACTAATATAGCCAAGATTAGAATGAACTCTCATGAGCCCATAGTGAAACAAATCGTTGGAAAGTTCCTAAAACACCATGGATGGAAATGATCTGTCATCTCTGTGAGAATATGAACATCAAGGATGAAAATCACTTCCTCTTAGAGTTCCCCATGTACAACCACATTAGATCTCAATTTCATAATCTTTGTTGCAATACTGACCTTCCTATCTTTTAAGATGTCAAAATTATAGTGAGCTCGGGAGGCTTCTCTCCAAGCTTTTTGAGCATAGGAATAAAATCTTAAATCAAAATAAAGAACTCTTTTCTTTAGGTTCGATAGACCAAAGATTGGTCTCAGTGGATGTTAACCATGATCATCATCATCATCATAATGATAAATATTATAATGGTATAGTCTAACTTTAGATGAAATGGTAATTTTTAGAGCATTTTTCTCGTTAATTTTAATAAAAATCCAGTATACATTTTTAAAAACTTGACCTTAAGTTGTTTAATTTGTAGAATTCGAGTGCCCCAAGGGATGTTCAAGGCGTTGAATTCATTTATGCATTCAAAAATGTATTTTAAACAACGACAAAAACAAAATCTTGTTTGAGATTGTCTAGATTCAAGTGAAAATTTTATTTCGTCTATAAGTTAGGCTACACCTATTATAATAATTATTATTATTAATGATATAATATTATAATATTAATATATTTTATTATTAATATTTAAAATGTTGAAATTGGAAACAAGAAGAGTCTTCTAATTTAATTTTCCTATAATAAAATTAGAAGGAAAGTGTAATTTCACATGAGATGACAGCTTGTACGAGTTAAGTGAGCTAGGAGGACTTAGTTATCTAAATTAATTCGAGTTGAGGGTCAAACTGGAGGCATGTAGATTTCTCTCTAAGTTTTAGGGGGTCGAGTTGCAGTTTATTCTGAGTTGTAATCATTTAACTTAATTATTTTAGTTAAAATCACTTTAACAAGTTCTAACCGATGGAGAAGCTAGTGAGAGACCCAGTGAATTAAATATGATTTAATTAAAATGCAGTGATCAATGAGACAACTGATAATTCACTATAAATAGTTTTTGCATATCAGTTCTAAGGAAGAACTAGTTGAGATTGGATATACAGGGAAGTATACTATCATTTGTATAATAAGATTATTTTATGGGTCATGCATGAGGTCAGAAAAAGGCCTTAGATGTATTGCACAAATATTAATTGGGAATTTCCTAATTAATAGGGGTTTAATTTCCCTATGGATTGTGCAGGAAAGGCACAACATCCAAAGACAATAAATTGGTTGAGTATTGGACCAAACTTACCATGGATAGAGTGAGATAGTCAGAGATAGTGCAGAGAGCTCTCAATCTTGAGAGAAGCATTGTATTGTTTCATGTTATTTACTTAATGCAATATACAGATAGCAGGGTTTTTAGCTGAGGCTTTCCCAGATAAATCTTTGTGTTGTGTGATTAAAATTCTTTAACTTTCTAGTTCATGTGATTTTACGATCGTAATTGGTTTCTGCAATTTGTAAAATATATTCAAGTATTTTATTTTAGCATATTACAATATCAACTTAATCTATGTGTATTTTATACATGGTATCACAGTAGGAATCACTATAGAGGAGAAGAATATGAGTTTGTTTTGAACATGTGAATTGAATTTTCATATTTACTCTTTAGGACCAACAAAAAAATCAAGATGTCTTTCTATGGATTGAGACTTGAATATTCCCTTGAGGGTAGTTCAAACTACATAGCTTGGAAGGACATGATGGAAACAGTGTTGGAAGAAAAAAGGCTAAAAGAGTTCATAGATAGTGATATTCCCAGGCCCATGACAACATATGCTCAAAATATTGATGCATGGAAGAAGAATGTAGCAAAGTCGAGAATGATTTTGTTAGAAGGAGTTCGAGATCATATTGTCTCGAACTTGCATGGAAAGGAAACTCCATATTCTATGTGGAAAGCCTTACAAAAAAAATCCAGAACAACATCGACCACAGGAAGCTGGTGCTGAAGGACAAGCTCAGAAAAATCAATATGAAGAAGGGTGACACAATACCAAAATACTTTATGAATTTAACTCAATGTCGAGATGAGCTTGGAAGTGTTGGTGTTACAATTGTCGAGGATGATCTAGCGAGACTAGCACTTCTAGGATTTTTGAAGAGCTGGCACAACTACCACAATTTGGCGAATGGGAGGGAGAATCTACCAAACTGGGAGCGATTGTGGTCTAAATCGGTATAAGAAGTGATTCAACGGAATACCAGATATGGATCCTCATCAAAGACTGATGATGAGGAGAACTGATCTTTACATGGAAAGGAAAAGAAAGGGAAAGGGAAGGTGTCCCATTCCAAATCATATTTTAGTCAGGCAGAACAGAAGAAGGATGTGTCAAAGATTAAATGTTTCCAATGTCATGAGCTTAGACACTATGCTACAAAGTGTCCGCACAAGAAGGGTGGCAAGAATCCCTCAGGAGGAGTGGCGGGTGAGGCACTTGCTTCACAATTCAAATTGGATTTCACTCTCATTGCATGCATGGTGTCATTAATGATGGGTTATGTGTGGTACCTAAATAATGGAGCTTCATTCCATATGACCAACAACAAATAATTCTTCATTAAATTGGAGGATAAGGATCTCCATATGCACATTGAGATGGGAGATGATGGGAGGTATATCATAACCGAAATAGGTACAGTTACGTTTCAAAGGGATTGTGGTACTCCTCTCACGTTAAAAGATGTCATGTATGTTCCTAGTTTAAATAATAATCTAGTTATAGTTTCCATGTTGGAAGATCATGGCTATGATGTGATATTTAACAAAGGAAAGATGTTCCTTCATCACAAAGCCATGGGACAGGTGAAGAAGATTGGGGTTCACGTAAATAACCTCTATAAATTGGATGTAGAAGATTGTCCTTCCTTGAGCACGAAAGCGGAGAAGCTTCCATTAGGGAAATTTTGAGGTCTAAAATGGGCCTCCTAAGGAAATTATAAAGTAATAGTGGAAACACTAAAATAATATTAGATTACATAATCAAATTTTAGAGGGAAAAAAGGAAAAACTACTTTTTAAACTCATATTGTCAACTTATCTCCCTATGGGTTTACTCACACAATTTGTTTCTTCATCCAAGGAGTACCAATGTTCCATACTTTATATGAACCCTATTACACAAAAAATAAGAAATACATGATAAATGTGATCGAAATCATGTTTTTTCATGTTTTTTTTTTTTTTTTTTTGTAGTAGGGTCCATCGAAAGTATGCAACATGGGTACTTCTTGGATGAGGAACTAAATTTTGCATCCAACGAGTACTAACACTCGAAATTGAGTAAAACATTAAGGAGATAAGTTGAAAATACTAGTTCAAAAAGTAGTCTTATTATTTTATTATTTTTTATTATTTTTACATCCCCCATGGTTGACATCATCATCTTAAATCCTATTGGTTATTATAAAGTTTATTTTAGTTGTACATTTTTCTTAGGAGGCCCATTTTAGACCTCAAAATTTCTCTAATGAGAGCCATGACATCTGTGAGTTAGGGCATATAATATTGGGCCATCTACACCAGGGTGCTTTGAAGATCATGCATTGTATTTCTGCGGGACTTCTCAAGAGGTGTACATTGAGCAGCTGGAAGGTTTTGAGGCCTTTGACAGAGATTTGCATGTCTGCAGACTCAAGAGAGCATTGTATGGACTGAAACACACACCATGTTCTTGGTACACCAGGATCGATAGCTACTTCACCAGGTTGGGCTTCACAAAGAGTGAAGCAGATGTGAACCTTTACCATATTTTGGTAGAAGGTAAAATTTTGATCATTGTACTTTATGTAAATGATTTGACACTAATAGGTGATGAGAATATCATCTATTCTGCCAAAGAGGATCTTGCAAGAGAATTTAAGAATAAGGATATTGGGCTCTTTCATTATTTCCTTGGATTGTAAATTTGGAAAAGAGACGGGGAACTCTTTTTGTCTTAGGGAAATTATGCTAGCGAGATTCTGAAGAAGTTTCACATGGAGAGAAACAATCCCATGGAGACTTATCTAGTAGGGAATTGGAGGAAGGAGGATGCTACTTCAGGCGAAGTACTAGATGCTATGATCTACAAGAAGCTTGTGGGTTCATTTGTATATTTGGTGAACACATGACTAGACATATGTTATGTGGTTAACCAGCTTATTCAAGCTATGGTTAAGCTTACCAAGCGCTTTTGGAAGTCGGTAAAGCACATGTTGAGATACCTCAAAGGAACTATAGAGATTGGGTTATGGTACATGCAGACAAAGGGAGTGAACTTCAAGGCTTCGCAGATGTAGATTGGGAAGGTAATCCTTCCAGAAAGAAGAGCACATTAGGAGAAATCTTCAGCATTAGAGCAACAATAGTTTCCTAGTACAAAAGGAAGCATAGATCAGTTGCACTGAGTTCAATAGAGTCAAAGTAAATGGTTGTTAGTCAAGAATATTGTGAGGAAATCTAGATAAGGAATGTTATATAGAATTCTAATCTATCGATAAACTAGATTCCTTGAGTGTGGTGTTCCTTCACTCAGAACAACAAAAGGAAGACAAGTATTATTTTCTCTATGAAAAATAGATAAACAAAATGGGCAGAATCCTACTTATGATCCTTTTCTCTCTCCTTCTCCTTCTGTCGTTCTTGTTATCACTCTCAATCCAACTAAATCCGCTAGATATATTCCTGCAATCAAAGACAGAGAACAACAACAACATACAAATATACAAGTATATACTTATCTTAATCAAATCAAACTTATTAGGCCAGAGAGTACATACATCATCAAGAATAAATTTCACAAGATATAAACATATGTATGAGAATCTGAATATATATCTTTATTAAGAAAGTAGGAAGAGAAGATTACAACCAATATATCGATTTATTTTCAACCTGCTCCAACTTCATTCCATCCTCATCACATCAAGCATCATCTTAGCAACATATCATTACTTCCATCTCTTATCAATTGAAAATCCAACAACATAACTTTGCACAAAATTATTCCTCCCTAACACTTAGAGGAGTGTTCAATTTATATGGAAACTAGAGGTAGTTTCTCATTGAATGGCTTTCTAATAATAGGTGAGACATGTTTCCAAGTTCAGAGGTGTTTGATGGACACTTTTATTCGAAGTATGATACCTATGAGATATTCTATAAGGCATTAGCTATGTGGAGATTCCCGTAACAATGATGATTTCACACCAATGCACCCTTGAGTGTCGGTAAGTGCACTGCAGTGCACCTTTGCATAGAGGTATTTTCACTGCAATGCAGTTAGAACCTTGCAAAGGAGCGTTGGTTAGTCAATTGGTCATATAATATATACTTCAAACCTTCGAAATATCACAATTGAATACATCAAGGGAATGTCTTCACTTAGGGCATATAGCAACTGAATTTAATGGAATGATAGACCCTATTCATTGGTCTTGGGGGATTATGTCCAATTTGACCAAGCCTTGGGGGATTATTCCCAAATTGACCTATAATAGTTGCCCCCTAAAGCATGAAGTCAAAATAATAATAATATTTGGATGAGATTATTTACGATGTGATGAGTAGGATCTAAAGAAGACGGTGACCTGGATCAATTTGCAATACATTAAATCATGATATCTTACATCTTAGACATGAGTTGTTGACGAAGGCATACCCATGCTCAGCACATAAACTATCATAACATGTACATAAATGATAAAGTTGTCTACATCATAATGTTGCCCGATATAGACATGCCTATAGATATAGGCCCATGTTCATATAAGGATCTGTATTGAAATCCATCGTACACATGATGTGTACAATTTCCTGAAAATGCAGCCTGGATGGATGAAACTAGATCCATGATCTTCTTATCTCGTTCACTCGATATTTCCAGTACAAGTCTAACCATGCAAATATATGATCTGAAGTTGAACATGGGAAGACATCATCTGATTACCAGCCAATGATGTGAGCTGTTAATAGACAGTAGAAAACCACCATTGATGTTAATGGCTTTCAAGGTAATGTAGTACAATTTTCAAGGCATGAATAGATGATTTGATGTCGAACGCCAAACAAAATCTTTTGGTCGAAGGTCCAAAAGTGAGAAACTTGTCGATGATGCAGCAAACTTCAAGGCATTGGAAATATGTTTCTAAGTTAATTTCATTGATGATGAGTAGATGTCGACAAGAAGAAAATTTATCGTGAAACGGGAGTAATGATTTTGGAGACAAAGTGTGACTTGATATAGCAATGTTCAGGGATGAATGTCATGAAAATGAAGGTTTATGAGTATTGCAGAAGATGAGGAGTTACTGGATGACTTCTCTTGAACATATCGGCGACACTTAAATGAGTTGGAAACATTGACCCAAAACCGATGTTATGGTATGATGGACCATAGGTATGATGAACCATCAAGAAGATTACCCAACCCAAAATTCACAATGATGGAGCGAAAGTGTCATGTTCAAAAGCAACCTACTACCATAAATTGTTCTGTTCTTTTTCCAAAATTTTCCCTAGACATTGTTGACCAGTACCTCTTTATTTTTTACCAATCTTGAGGAGGGTAACATATTATTGATCTATAATTCGACCCGTCGGCTAAATCCATCGCTATTTAATGATTTAGAGAGTCTAGTGATAACGAAACTTGATATTTCCATGATTGACAAGTCCCTCATTATTTTTTGTTTTAGCGATTCTGATGATAGTGAAAACCTGATCCTTTTTCTTGTTTAGAGAGTTTGAAAAAATGGACAGAAAGAAAACTCCATGAATCCTTTTTTGTAAATTTGTCTCTCATGTCCAAAAAGGTGTAAAATGATACCTAAAAAAACCGCTTAGCCATGTTTGACTAAGGTTTTCATTTTCATAAATAATCTATCTCATTCTAGAAAAGGGTTAAACTTATACGAAGTAGATATCATTTCATTTACTTTTACAACCCCAAAATGACGAGTGCTCAGAAATATTTTGACATTATGGGAATCTAAAAAGGGGGTTCCTTTTTCAAATTTATAAAATCTCTAAAAGAGATAAAAGTGTGCTTTAATTCATTTTCCATTTTTATCAAAGCTTGAAAAACAAGGATAAAAGTATGCTTTGTGGTCAAATCATTCTTGAATAAGTGTGCACGCTAAAATCAATCAGTTGTAAAACCTGTTCAGAGAACCATCAAACGAATTAAAAATAATTGTTTCATAGTAAAAAATGAATAAAAACCACATTCACAGCATTAAATATGATTTAAAATAATCAAAATGACTAAATAAAAGAGTTTTTACCATTTCATTTTTACCATTCCATAGTTTCCATTTGAAAATTAGGAGCTCTAAACCAGTTTTTCCCTTAAACTTCAGTGGTTGATTGCGACAGTTTCAGTGGACAATTTCTCTTGTCGTTTGATCTAGACTAGAGCTATGAACCTTCTCTTTCTTTCAGTATCATTTATGTTGCATTTCATTGTAATTTTTTAGGACTTTGAGACCCATAGGGTAAATATATTCAATTCTAAGGGAAACACACCCTCGAATGTAAAAAGGTTTGTGGAAATGCACTGAAATTGAAGGCTAGATGCACTACATGCTTTTTCCCTTCAATTGGGGTGTGTTGGGAGAATTTCTCATTTTGTTTCTTGCTGTGTGCCCAAAATTTCCTAAGTTTTTTGCATGAAATGGATCCTAATGAAGCGTATTATTGTATTTTGGGTATGCATCGTATCAAAGTGATGATTATGTGGCGATAAAAAGAACATGAAGAATAGGATATGGTTTCCATAAACGATCTGGGTACAGTAAGTGCCCTCAAATATTGTGGGATGATAAAATACTTTAGATTGTCAAGGATGAGGAAGCATATGAAACTATTGGAGTTCCTAGTTTGTTCATGGGATTTGGTATTGCAGGATTTTCACATTGGGTACAAAGTGCTCCCAATATTGGTTGAGGACATTTACTTTCTCACTGTATTATCGAGGTGAGGTTCCCCTATTTCCCTTGCAGGATATTCTCTTGGAGGAGAGTCAGTGAGGGATTACATACACCAATATTTTCATCGAGGTACTGACAGAGTAAATATGGGAAAACAAATATTTGTGATGTGCGTGATCTACCTTTGAGAACAATTCTTTTTACTATCACAAATCTTGCTGGTTCCACGACACTACATGTTGCAAATAGATCATAGATGCAGTATACACTTGAGTGTTTAGAACAGGAAGTATTCAATCGTGTTGAAGAAATACTCTTTCAGATGAAAGAAAAACTAACTAAAGCGAAGGGTGGCAGGAAGAATAATTTCAACTACGGCTCGATCCTGATTTCCTTCATTCTAGAGTGGGTTCAATTGATGCAGCCGCAACATGTTACACTGAGTATATCTGGCCCTAGAGATCCACAAATGCAGAGATAGTGGAATTGATGTCTAGACATGTTGTTAAATCGACCATCATATTCTATACTGCACTTTTTTCTTGATTCAGATGAAAGATGGTCGCCATAGATCAGTATTCATATGCAGGCATAGATTTCCACAGAGATCCAGAATTGATTCTACCAGATGGCACTCAATGGGGTGCAATAGGTAAGAATTTTTTGACCATGTTTTTTTATTTTTATGTTTTCCAAGACTAAACTAAAATTTTTATGTACACGGATGTGGGACGGGTTCAACCAATGGGTCAGCCGAAGCAGGGAGCAGTTGAGCCAGCAGAGAGGGATTTCAGGAGAGAAGTCCGTTAGGATTTATATTTGACCGAGACTCTTGCTGAGCTACAACATCAAGTGGAGGGATTGACTCTTGGGATTTCAAATTTCCAGATCGAAGAGTTACCTATGAGACTACATCACCACACTATTTGCATTCCTAACCATTGGATACGGTTACTACGTAGGATGGCTAGATCATTTGCTTGTTATCATGAGCATCACTAGTTTACTTTGATATTTTTTCATACATTTTCAGGTCAGATGACCAATGTGGTTTGGGCACAAATTTTGTAAAAACCTATAACTATTTATTTATTTATTTTCAGTGTTTTCCTACGTTTATTTTGCAATCCTATTCAATTATGTGATCTGAATTGAAAATATGTCTTTACATGTGTTTCAAATGTACGTTTAAAACATAATTCGCTAAGGAATCACTTAATGGGTTAAAATTTCTGGAAATGTGTTGATATTGAATGTAATAAAAATGTCTTTCCAAAATTTGAACTCTTAGGAACATATGATGCAGCGTCGGATTTCAAACAGTATAAACGCTAGTAAGCTGCAATACGACAAGTTGTGAGTCTAACCTAATGATGATAGGGTTAATACCAAATGAGATGGAATTAGAGAGAAGTTCAATCAACACACTATACTCAATGACATTTTTTGTAGATTGAACAATACAAATCCCTTGAAATCTCACTAACTCACCACCTAGAGTGAAAATGGCCCATGCTGCAGAGGATAGATTATGCATACTATGACTAGCACCATCAGCGTACCTGTTTGGTCAATTTAGTGTGTCCTAAATTGCTAACATAAATTATCAACCAGGGATTCGTAAGCTGACGAAGTGCAGCGCACTATATGTGCAAGATAACCTATTTCTTAACTTTTTGTCGTTTTTGGTTTTCTAAAGTGAAAAGGAAATTCTAAAATGAAAGCAAGTATGGTTATGTTTGTTCAAGGAAATGATATCCTCTATAATGATTTACCAACTTGAAACTGAAAAAGGAATTTGAAACATACAATGACAAAACTTGAAAGGAAATGAAAATGTGCTACTGAAATGAAAAAGGTGCCGCTAATCTAATAAATCAAAACAGTGAACTAGTGAGCATGAAACCAAACTATTCTTGCTGCTGTCTAAACACAAAAGAAACTATGCTGAAAGAAATCCAAAATTGCATCAAAGTAAATCTAAATCAGATTACATCAACTTGTCTTCTGATCCCTCATCATTAGTCCAGCTATGATTTTCGGAAGTAACCATAAACAACTTGAGTAACTGATATCTAACTTGCAGAAAGTAAACTAATATCAAACCACACATTCATAATTCAATCCCTCACCATCAGTCCAGCTGTGGCTTTTGGAGGTAACTGAAGATGTCATGCACCTAACTTGCAGAAGGGAAACTAATATCAAACTACACATCCATAATTCAATCCCTCACCATCAGTCCAGCTGTGGCTTTCGGAGGCAACTGAAGATGTTATGAGAAATTTAATATATCTAACTTGCAGAAAGGAAACTAATATCAAACTACACATTTCATAATACAATCCCTCACCATCAGTCCAGCTGTGGCTTTCGGAGGCAACTGAAGATGTTATGAGCAGTTTAATATATCTAAATTTGCAGAAAGGGAACTAATATCAAACTACACATTTCATAATACAATCCCTCACCATCAGTCCAGCTGTGGCTTTCGGAGGTAACTGAAAATGACATGAGCAATTTAATATATCTAAATATAACTACTGAAGCAAATGTGCAAGACTGAAATAAACAAAGCAATACTGGAATTAAACAAAAACTAAGAAAAAAATAAATTAACATCAGAACAATATTGATTCCATGTCATTAGTCAAAAGATATGCAAATGCCCGGGCTGCCATGAAAAATTATGCTAAAAGCTATGATTTCAAAAAGCAATCTAAGTAAGGAAATATGACAAAACATAATTGAAAGCAACTTATCTAGAAAACATGTAAAAGCCTCCTTGGATAGCAGGGGCCCTCTGCTACCAATTTGGTGTAGTCCTTAGCTCTTTGAAATTGTAATCAAAACACCATCAAGGAACTTCTTTATTGAAAAACTTCACAAATCTACATCCCATTCCATCTTGAGCTTTGTTACAAATCTACTTCCTTATTACTTCCTCATTACCTATGATAGGAGAAAGCTTCTCCTATTTATACAAAATATGAGGAGACATCTCATTAATGGGAGTCCATGAATCTCTCCCTCCATCTCTAGAGTTACAATCGAAATAGGAAATGATAAGACACATGTCTTTCTAGAGTTTTATCACAACTTGAGGAATGAGACACATATCCTCCTAGAGTTTCAATACAACAAGGAAGTGAGACACATATCCTCTTGATCCCATAATCTTCTCCAACCAAATTCGAATTTGGTCTTAGAGTGCCACATAAGGGTCTTCTAGAAGTCTCCTTTTGACCTACACATGTCACAAAACTCATAACATATATATAGATATATGAAACTATGTTAATTTTCTAATTTCTAATCATAAATTCACTTAAAATACATAAAATAAATAACTTTGGAAAACAAGGATCCTAACCCATATATTTATGAAAATGGTTACTTGATGTAGGGTTTTAGGTCAAATGGTTATGAAATAAGAGCTAAATGGTTATGACATAATGGAAATATGTATGAATATGGAGAACACTTTTGAGACTCAACAGTACCCAACGAATCATTCCAAAGATTTAGACATCTGTGATGAAATTTAAAGTGGATTAATAACTTCAAGAAAACTCTAGAAATGCGACCTAAGATAGTAAATGAAAATCAAAATCATATATACAATACAATACAAAAGTTTACTATGCTCAATTAAGCATATTAATTTTTAAGATACATCTTATTTCGAGGCTATGCCAATGGAATTCCATCATAATCAACTAACTCGTAGGCGCCCTTAGCAAGAACTATTTTGATAATGTAGGGGCCATGCCATAATGGCTCAAATTTTCTTCTACCTATCAAATCAACTTCTTGATCAGAAAGCAAGACCAGGCCTCCCTCTGAGAAGATGTGAGGCTTGACATGTTGGTCGTATTGCACCTTGATTCGTCTCTTATGTGCTTCGTTGGCCAATGGGCCTTCATGACGTAATTCATCTAGATGGATGAGGTTAAAAATATGTGCTTCTTCATTAGAGGTGTCAGGTAACAAGCCAACAACGATTTTTAATGACAGAATTTCACATTGGATTAGAAAGATAGCTTCCATACAATATACCAATTAAAAGGGGGTAAATCCAGTTTCATTTCTCACCAAGGTTTGGTATGTACACAAAGCCAAGAGGGGGATTAAATTCCAATTTCGTTTATGAAGTCCTATCATTCGTTGAAGCATTCGCTTAAGGATACTGTTAATGGGTTCAACTTGTCCATTGGATTGTGGATAATAAGGAGTAGAACTAGCATGTGAAAGTCCTAATTTGGCAATCAACTCATTCATCATGTGATTGTGAAAATGCTTACCATGATCTGTAACTATAGCTTGTGGTACACCAAATCGTGAGATGACATGATTGAAAAATAACAATGCAGTTGTTTCGCCCATGTTATTAAATGTAGGCATTGCTTCGGCCCACTTGGTAAAGTAGTTGACTGCGACAATAATATAACCATGCCCCCTAGCCAAACGAGGGTTTCAGGTCATGAAGTCAATTCCCCATTTTAAAATTGGAAATGTTGTCATTGATGGCAAAGGAGGCAGCAAAGAAGCAAACGGAGGAAGCAAATATAGAGGAGATAGGCAGAGACAGAGGAAGCAAATATAGAGGTAGAGATTTTATCGCAGTAGGAAATACAGAGGCAGAGCGACAGAAGTAGCAGAGGCAGAGACACAGCCGTTATTTCGAGAATCGCTACCTCAGCTGGCGGATATATATATATGTACCTTAATTCCGAGAATTACCCAGCCAGGCGTTATATATATATATATATATATATAAATAAATTTTGAGAATCGCCTACCCCACTGGAAGATACGCTATAGATTGGAGCAGCAATGTAATGCATATATATATAAACCTCATTCCAGGAATCGTATACTCCAGCGGCAAAGTATATATTGTGCTTTATATACAAAGGAATATAGCATATATATATATATATATATATATAGCCATATGTAGCACGAGATTCAAAGAACCAAAGTACCATAAGGCGGAACCTGGCACGTCGAGGAAGAAGTGGAACCGTGACCGAGAGGAACAATAATGGCGGTTTGGAGCTGAACAGTGGTTTTTATCGCACTCTTTTGCGGGTTGAGCGGTATTCAAGAGGTTGGCTCCGATTCCATACAACGGGCGACACGCGTCCCTGTACGACTCCAAAAAACTGCTTGTCACTGTGCGCCATTGCGCGTTATTGTTCGACTTAGGATGCCCAGCGATATTGTTGAACGCCATTGATCTGGGAAGGGATCATCGGATGGCGGTCACTTGCTATAGATGCGTGAAGGTTACCCAAGGTACAGCGCGCCATCGCGCGTTATTGTCCGTGCAAGTTGCCCGAGCGATATCCGTCATATCATCAGAAGCCATGCAATTTGATGTCCACCATTGGATGTGGTATATCGTTAATGCTGGGGCCCAGTCCAACTCGCAACTATTGAATGTTAACTCTCGTGCCAGTTTACCGCGCGATGTCCGTAGGATCAGAGGTTGAAAGAGCGATGAATTATCCACCGTTGGATCATGAGTGAAGTCGCAAGGTGATAAACAAGGTATGGCGCATATATTGAATTGAACCATCGCAACCAAACCATCGCATCGCAACCATCGCAACCATCGCATCCATCGCAACTATCACAATATCGCAATATCACATATCACATTTGGTTGAAACTGCACAACAACTATCGCAAATAGAAGTTTGCAATTGCGTTTAATCGCATCACATAAGAGTCATCGCATCAAAGTAATCGCAAATTTCTTCCAGAGTTGTTCATTAATATAAATTCCATGGTTTATTAAGAAGGTTAGAAAGGGTTTTATTGTTGATGGTTCATGATAAATATTGTGGCTACTACGTTATTAAAAAGGTGTTATAAAACGTCGAGCGTTGTTTTATGTAACAGTTGCGATTATATTGAAATATGCCGCGTGGTCTATGGACCCAAGGGCCTCGGCTTAAGGTGGAGGGAAATTATTAATACAAAACGATTGTGATATATGTCTATTCCGCTTGCGGAACTCACCACATCAACAAGACACTTACTGTGTGTAAAGGGTTGGAATATGCCCAGATTTAAAGTCAGCAGTTACACTTATATAAAATGAATTGATATAAAAAGCACAGTTACACGTATGCAGCAGTTACACCACAGCAGAGGGCAGAAGAGAAAACAGATATGAAAAGAGATAAAACACAGTCACGGAAAAGACAGACACAGTCAAAGAAAAGACAAACGCGCAACGAGCCAAAAGACTAAATGAGTTGAGTTGGAGTTCTCATTGTAATTTGAATATAAATTTTTTAATTGATTTTTATTGTTTGTGATGCATTGGAAAGTCTCCGGAAGAGAGCAAATATCCTGCTGTAATATTAAAATAATCACCTACAGTTATATTTATTGAATGAGAAGATTAAAGGAATGAGAAGACAGAAGCCAAAGAGTCATGAATGTTGACTCCAAACTCTTTGTGAAATACAAACAGTCATGTGAGGAACTCTATAAATAATATTAACTGGGTATGCATAAGAGAGGTTAGAGAGAGAAAATATAGAGAAGGCGGAGTATAGAAGTGTAAGGCAGAGAAGATTAAGAAAAGAAGAGAAGAAAGAGAAGCTACATAACATAGCTGATATCTGAGGTAAATCAACAAACATTCAGTTTGATAAATTGAGGAAGTTGGAGCTTCCCTATCAAGTTGTAGCTTGATAGCTGTCAGTTGTAGTTGACTAAGGTTGGAGCCTCCTGTAGGTTGGTGCCTACAGAAAATTGAAGGGAATTGGTGCTTCCTTGCAAGTTGTAGCTTTCAGAATTGAGGTAGGAGCCTCCTGTAGGTTGGTGCCTGCAGAAAAACAGTGGTGAGAGGGAGTTGGAGCTTGCGTTTTCATCACAACAATAATAAGATGTGGTTTTCTCCCTTTATGGGTTTCCACTTATATCTGGTGTCTCTGTGCATGATTTTTATGTGTTGATCTGATTTATATCATTTGCTTAATACTTGCTGCTCTCATATTAAGTCTGTTGTTATGTTATATTAATACTTTCTTCTCACATTCTAAGATTACTCACATATTAAGTTGGACATGAAATGAAGGTGTAAATAAGGTTTAATAAAAAATTTAAAAGATTATGAATGTGTTAAACTGATTCATCCCCCCCTCTCAGTTTAACTAAGAGTTCAACATCCCACAGTGATAACAAGATGCATTGGCGCTGGTGTCATGTGGATTGTACAATCAAATATCTGACATGCATGAAAAATTATGACCACGAGGATGTAGTCGCAAAATATTACAGGCCAAACGTAATTGGCGCAGAGAATCTTCTGCACGGTAGCGTCTCCAGAAAAGTGTCCACCACAAGCCCCAGCATGAAAATATTTAAGAACCTTCCAGGGCTCCTCATGACTGAGGCACCTCCTTAAAATTGTATCGACACCAAGATAATAAAGTGTATCATCGATGATAATATAATATTTGGTTTGGTATCGAATATGTCGTTGTTGTGAGTGAGAGGTATCGAGAAAGAAAGTGGGTTTGGAGATATATGATAAAATCCCCATACCAAGGGCATATGACCTGATCAGAAAAAGAGACTCATCAGGAATTTATTGTTCCGATGTGGTTTCAGTACTATCAGAGGGAAGGTCACAGAGAAGCTCAGCCAAAAATAAATACTTCTTTAACTTGGATTTGATGAATTCCAAATAAAATTCTTTCAAAATAACGTTCCATTTTGAATATTTTCCCCCCAAAAATTGATGTGATAGAATGTATGTCATGGGGTTGCAATCCGAAATGAGAATGGTCTTCCGGAGCAGGATATAATGGCGAAATATTTGGACAACTTGAATGACTGCCAAGGCAAGCTTTTCGATGTATGAATACTTAACTTCCATATAATTGATATTATGACTCAAATAATATATCAGATGTTCTATCCCATCTTCTTCTTGGACCAACAACATAACAATGGACGTATCTGCCACGACAATATATAGGAAATAATCACTCTTAATGATGCTTTGATCAGGGCATCCTTGATAGCTTCAAAAGAAGCTTTCACAACCTTATCCCAATGGAAGGGAATCCCCTTTTCAAGAGATGAGTAAATCCTTTAGCCATTTCGGCATAGTTGGGTATGAACCTCCTTAGGAAGTTACCCTTTCCTTGAAGTTTTGTAACTAAAGTAAATTTGATGGTGTAGGAAAATCAAGAATGACTTGTACCTTAGTGGCTCAATTCGAATTCCATCTTTTGAAACGATGAATCCAAGAAAACAACCAAAACCAACACAAAACACACATTTGTGTGGATTGAGGCGTATTTTGTAGTGTCGGTAGAGAAAAAATATAGCTATCAAATGCGTCGGGTGATCAGTCCATTTTCATGAATGCGCGGGTAAAAATCTAGGCCTTCTTAAAAAGCTTTATGAATCTCCAAATTTCAGGGATAAATTTGAAACACTGCTCACAACAAAAGAAGTTTTCTCATTAGAAGAAATTCATTTTGGGGTTAAACGCCTGGAAAATGGGAAAGATAAATACATTGAAGGTTACCAAGTGGAAATCTTAAAAATTGGAGGTCCTGTCCTCATGCCCCACATCCACAAGATTTTCAACCAAGCGGTCAAGAAAGGGTTCCATAAACCTTGGACTCAGAGCCTCATTATCCATATTTTTAAAAGTGGGGATACAAATAAACCCTCTAAGTATCGGACAATTATGATCAGCCCTCTCTTGGCCAAGTTATATGGTATTATTTTGGAAAATAAGTTGAGCATTCAGCTTGAAAGTGAAGGTAAGCAAGAGAAAGGCCAAGCGGGTTTTAGAAGGTAGCACTCAACAACGGACCACCTCATTACACTTAGGATTATTGTGGAGGAATTCTCCAATGATAAATCCAATCTCCTATGTTGCTTTGTGGACTTTAGAAAGGCTTTTGATACATATCCTAGAAACAACCTATGGAATAGATTAGAAGAGCTAAATATTCCTTTCGAGATAAAAGCGTCTGCTATAAGATTATACGAGAATGTAATTGTCAAGTTAAAGAGAAATGAGGGGTGTTCGAAAGATATTAAGTGTAATATTAGAGTTAAACAAGGGTGCCCCCTCTCCCTTACCCTATTTGGCATTTACATCGACAAGCTAGAAGGTTTTTTAGAGGAAGAAGGATGTGTTGGCATGATCTTAGCTAGGATAGTCATCATCCTTCTTATTTATGCTGATGATATTGTTCTTCTCACAAGGTGCCCATCTGATCTTGATAAGCAACTTAGACTTATTAAGGATTTTTGCTCTACCATGGGTATGTCTGTTAACACTGACAAAATAAAAGTTATGATTATAAAATCTAAGAAGGACACTTACGCTAATTTTATGTATGACAATAGTAACTTGGAGAAAGTGTCTTCTTACAATTACCTAGGAACTGATATTCATCACAAGATCAACTAGAACTATAGCATTCAGCAAAGGATTAATGGGTGGTGGAAAGCTTATTTTGGTCTTGAAAATAATTTTAAATTATTCAGAAATGCACATTTCCTAATGTGGTTAATATACATATCCATGCAAAATTTGCATGCTTATATATATATATATAATTTTAAAGGGAGGAAGAAACAATGTTGTATTCATGCTTTATTTATATTGTTCTTTATGCTCATAATTTGTGGAAATTAATTTATTTATTTTAAAATTCACACACACATTAACCATGTTAACTAAATTTTTTTATTTTTTTTAATTGACATATCGATATGGATAATGAACACATTGAAAAATTTATGTCAATAATCCATCCACTCATCTAACCTGAAAATTTTCTTAGGTACATACATAATAAGATTGATAGAAGAAATAGATAGGGTACACACCTTTTTGATGATCACCTGCAACTTTTAGATGAGATGAAGACAAGGATCAAATATTTATTGCATGTATGTGATAGGAAGCATACATAAACTTGAGAAGAGAGGTACTAGAAAGGAAAAGGGGGCATGATAATTACAACATTGACCTTAATTGGTGTTGTGAGTGTCATCAATCAAGTTGCACTTTACAATAAAAAAAATTATGTTTTGCATGGAAATAAGCATTACAACTTTATTTTGGAAATTGAATGAAATTGAATTTTATCATGTAAAAAATAGAAATGTTTTTGAAATAAACTTCTCTTTTTGTTTTTAAAATTTCTACTATAAAATGCATCCCTTCATTACAAAATTTATAAATGTGTATTGCATATAAGCATTATTATATTTTTAATAAACCAATTGTTTAAGTTCAATCAATTTATAAAGTTAATTAATTAATTATAAAGTTCATTATCTGTTTTTCCATGTTAATATTTGAGAACATATATATATATATATATATATATATATATATATATATATATATATATATATATATATATATATATATGATATTAGAAATTTCAATTTATATATTAATATTTCTTTTCTTTGTTTTTAGATATAAATATGAACATTTTTCCATTAAATAATGGAAACTAAAATAAATATAAAATAGTTTCTTAATTATTTATAACTTACTAAATATGTAGATATTTAAACAATAGAAATAAAAATTGGCATTCCACATTGCAATGTGACAAATAAAAATATATGTTGCAAGGATTTTGATATTAAATTTTTAATATCTTAATATTAACAATGTTGACTCTCCGATGGGGTTTGGAACCAAGCACACTAGGCACCCCATGGTCCATGATCATTAACATTTGGTGACCGGGTCAAGGGTTGGCCTCCCCATCTTCTCATATCACCTAGCGTGCGGGAAGGAGTAATGGCGTTCATGTGAAATCCTTTAGTGCCTGGACCAACGCGGGAGGAAAATTTCTAAGGCCAAGTATGGTAGACGACGAATTTGTTTGTGTTTCATTTTAGATTCAATAATTCTTTTGGTAATTAGCTCACATGAGAAGGAAGCATCGTTGGCTTCTATGGGACTGGTGGCATCCCTGGAGATGGTGCTCATTCCCAGGATTTTGGATTTGTAAGTTAGTATCTTTCTTGTTCCAGGGGTGGTATTCAATGTTTATATGTGAATGTGGAGTGTGGTTTTTGGAGGAGTCAGCCATTTCGATCTTCTGTTCTATATGGGAATTGGTTCTTTTGTGTCAATGATCCTTTGGAGGTCCAAGTGGCCATCGTAGATGAAATTATGCCTCAGAGTGGTGGCGGTTCTATAGATATGCTCCTTCTTTTACTTTTGGGCCAGCAATTGGGTTGCTCTACTATTTCATGCGTAGTTTTCTACATTTTTTGAGGTGAAACGATTAATGTTCTTGGAGGTTTAAGTGTTCTCTTACTAATGGTGTGGTCAGGGGGGGGTGCATTAGTGGAGTTTTGAGGTCTAAAATGTGCCTCCTAAGAAAAATGTAGAAACAAAATATACTTTATAACAACCAATAGGATTCAAGATGATGATTTCAACCATGGGGGATGATTCGCCATTTTTTAAGTAAAAGGATAAAAAGATTAAAAAATAATAAAATATTAAATTTTTTTTTTCAAATTGTATTTTCAACTTATCTCCCAAAGTTTTTACTGAAATTTCAAGAGGGAGTACTTTTTGGATGCAAAATTTAATTCCTCATCCAAGGAGTACCCATGTTGCATACTTTTGATGGACCTTGCTATGCGAAAAATGAGAAATACATGAAAAAAACGTGATTGCAATCACGTTTTTCATGTATTTCTCAGTTTTCTTGTAGCAGGGTCCATCAAAAGTATGCAACATGGGTACTCCTTGGATGAGGAATTAAATTTTGCATCCAAAAATTACTCCCACTCGAAATTTCAATAAAAACTTTGGGAGATAAGTTGAAATCGCGTTTTTTTCATGTATTTCTCATTTTTCGCGTAGCAGGGTCCATCAAAAGTATGCAACATGGGTACTCCTTGGATGAGAAATGAAATTTTTCATCCAACGAGTACTCTTGCTCGGAATTTGAGTAAAAATGTCAGGATATAAGTTGAAAAAGTAGTATTTTCTTTTTTCCCTCTAAAATTTGATGATGTCATCAAATATTATTTTATGATTTCCACTATTATTTTATAATTTCCTTAGGAGGCCCATTTTAGACCTCAAAATTCCCCTAATGCTCTGCATAGTGTATTGGGTAGTTACACATTTCCTTTGGCCCTCCTATTTTCTAATTATCTGAATCATAGGAATTATTTTTGCGTGAGCCCGAGGTTGCAACACCAATGGGATGGTGGGTTACCTGCATTCATTTGGCATTGTTTCACAAAGGGTGGTGCAATTTTACACCCCCATATGGGTAGCTAATGGTTACATAATCGGGTGAGGTGGGCCTGGTCGGAATGGGACGAACGAGCCCTGAATGTTGTTGGTGTTGTTTGTGTCCATTTCTCCTTCTTTTCTCGTGACGATGTTGGTCTGGAGAATATGCCCCTAGTTCTAAGAAGAGGACAATCCTCCTTTCGAGCAAAGCCTAACTTGGCTGGCCGAGGGGACTACGAAGTGAAATTGAATCACATGGAACTAGATGTGGAGATATAAAGGGCTCATTGGGGTGGAATGATAGCTATAAGTTATTGTTGTATGCTAGCTGGTGTGCAGGGTGGTCAAGGGCATGGTAACTTAGAAAAGGGTCACAAAGACGATCACTGCAATTGTAGCAGAGGGGCAGGGTGAGGTGTCATGGCAACATGGGCCAATGAGGGAATGCAGGATGCACAGTGCCTGGTTCAAGGGAAATTCATCATTATTGTCTAGAGAATTTTCAAGAGTTGATACATGTAGGTTTTAACCCTATACATAAATTATCTGCAAAAGAACTCTTAAATAGAAAATAAACTATAGAAAGAGGATAAAATATAAAATAAATATACATAGATATTTTTCCCTGGATCCCAAAACCGGGACTACCAGATTTATTTTTCATTATGTTCCTTTAAATGTTACAATACATATATATACATGTTGAAGCATTCATAAACCCCAATCCACTAACCATGGAATAGAACATAATTGTAGTTAACTGGACCAGATCTACAAATTACCATGGAAAGAAAACGATCATGCCCAAAACCATGTGCTAAACCCATGCACAAAACCATAGGTAGGTAGACCCACTTAATATAGGGTCCAAAAAAAAATTCCTGGGGCATTGTCCCGAACCCCGTGTAGGGGGGCTACCACCCCCATGCGAACCCTCTGACATGGGGGGCTACACCCTCCCTATGACCCTGCTTTTGTGCCTTGAGGGTGGGCAGCAACATGGGGCTACTCCTGGAAATAATATAACACACACCCAACATTCTCCCACTTGTTTTTTTATTTCCACAGGAGAGCTTAGACATTGGTCTAGCCCTATAACGCCCCATTGTTTCTCTACACCAAGAGAACTTCTTAGTGCTCATAGACTTTGTCAATGCATCTGCAAGATTATTCAAAGCTTCCACCTTTACCAGCAACACCTTCTTATCCTTAACCATATCTCTGACAAAGCGATAGTGAACATCAATGTTCTTTGTCTCTGAATGATAAGCAGGGTTCTTATGCAAGAAAATTTCACTTTTGGCTATTATATTTTATCATTATAGCTCGTTGCACAAACCCCATACTTGAACAAAATCTATGCAACCAAACTACTTCCCTTCTTGCATGAGGGGTTCCGATGTATTCTGCCTCTGTAGTTGAAAGAGCCACTAGAGATTGTATTTTACTCATCCAACTTATTGTGCCTCTAAATAGCCTAAACACATACCCACTTGTAGATCTTCTTCGATCCAGATCTTTAGCCCAATCCACATCAAAAAATTCATGGATTCCCAAAACTCTCTCAAATCCTGGTCTTCCTTGGTAGCACAGTCCATAACCACTACTGCCACATAAATATCTCAAAACTCGCTTCATTATTGTCCAATGCTCCTTCGTTTTTTTTTACATGAACCTACTCAATATTCCCACTGCATATGCAATATCTACTCTAGTATAGAGCATTGCATACATTATTCTACCCATTTCACTTTCATATGGAACATTGGACATGTCATATTCTTCTTCTTATGTCGTGGGAGAATGTTTAGCAGATAATTTTAGACCTATAGGAATAGGAACCTTCACTAGTTTACTATCCTGCATATTGAACCTTTGCAATATTGTCTCAACATACTTACTCTGGTTTAACCATAGCATCCTCTTTGTCCTATCTCATTTAATTTCCATGCCAAAAATATAGTTTGCAGCACCAATATTCTTCATATCTAATTTGGAGAAAAATTGGGTCTTCAAATCTTGGATAATTTCTTTGCCATTTCCTAACAAAAAAATATCATCTACATACAAGACCAAATAAATAACATGGTCACCAATTAATTTAAAATACACACAGTGATCTTCATTGCTTATGGTGAATCCAAGTCCCCCCATATAGGCATCAAATTTCTGATACCATATCCTTGGTGACTGTTTTAACCCATACATAGACTTTTTTAACCTGCATACTAGTTATTTTTTACCCTTCACCGCAAATCCTTTAAGTTGCTTCATGTAAATATCCTCTTCCAGATCCCCGTTAAGAAATGTTGTCTTTGCATCCATTTTTTCTACTTCAAAATCAAATGCAATAGTAACAAATAAAAGTAATCTAATAAAAATTACCTTGGAAACAGAAGAAAAAATATCACCAAAATCATTCTCGGCACCTAGGAATAACCTTTTTCTACCAACTGACCTTTGCATTTCTCCACCTTTCCTTCTACATTCATCTTCTTCTTAAACACCATTTGCCTCCAATGGGATTCCTTGTAGCGGACAACTCCACCAAATCCCATGCCTCACTTTTGTGCAAGGATTTCATTTCATCAACCATGGAATAATAGAGTTTCTCGTCCTCTGAATCCATTGCATCCATGATAGTTCTAGGATAATCATCAATGATAGATAAAGAAAAATTTGAACAGAACGTAGATGGACTATACTTTTCTGGCTTCCTTCTTTCTCTAATTTATCTTCTCACAACTGAAGTTTGTGGCTCTTCCTCTTCTACATATTATTCTATTGTAGAGTCTGATTCTTCCTCCTTTAGCTCAAACTCTATATTTTCATGTTCGTTTGGTATTACCTCATGTTTAAAAACATATTTCGCCTCTCTAAACATCACATCTTAGTTGTACACAACCTTCCTTGTTTCTTGGTTCCAAATATTATAACCTTTTAAACCATCCTTATTCCTAATAAATATTCACCTTTCATATTTACTATCTGACTTGGTTATTTTCTCCTTTAGAACATGTACAAATGCATCACAACCAAATACCCTCAGATGTGAAAGAGAGGTTTTATTACCGGTCAATACATCATGTGGAGTCTTATCCTCCAACGTTGATGAAGGTGGTCTGTTAACCAGGTAACATGCAGTCTCCACCACGTCTGCCCAAAATTCCTGTCCTAACCCAAAACCACTGAGCATGTTTCTTGCCTTTTCCATCATTGTTCTATTCATTATTTCTGCAACTCCATTTTTCGGAGGTGTCTATGGAGTAGTCTTCTTTTGTGCTACACCACACTTCTTACAGAACTCTTCAAATTATTTCTTGCAAAAATCTCCACCATTATCTGTCCTCAAAAACTTTATCGTCTTCTCTATATGGTTTCTACCAGAGCCTTAAACTATTTAAATCTCTCAAAGACTTCATATTTATTCCTTAGGAAATATATCCATGTATTCCTTGAGAAGTCATCTATAAATGACACATAGTACACATACTTACCCAGTGATTTAATCGACACAGGTCCAAACACATCACTGTGCACAAGCTCTAACATCTTGTTTTCCCTCTCGGCACCAGAAGGGAAACTCACCCAATTATGCTTCCCATATACACAATGTTCACAGAAATCAAAATCCAAAGAGAAATTAGACATACCTTCTACCATACGATTACCATGTAGTATTCAGAGGCCCTTCTCTCTAATATATCCAAGCCTTTGATTCCATAGCATGGTATTTTCTCTAGAGACCACTAGGCTTTCTGCTCCACTTTCAAGAACCAGATAACTGTTGCACCCATCAAAAATAGTGCTACCTAGAAGCTTGTGTAGGGTTCCAATATGAACTCCCTGAATCAATACCAGTGCTCCCTAAATCATCTTGCTTCTATCTTTCTCGAACATTGTTTTTACCCCTACATCATCCATCTTGCTTACGTAAATCAGATTTATGGCCAATACAGGAATATGCAGAACACCAGGAAGTGTTATAATCCTTCCACCTTACAACTTCAACTTGAATTTTTTGCGCCTGATGATTCTAGCCTTCCTTTCATCCCCTAATAATACATCACCAATATCATACTCCTCATACTCGCAGAACCACTCCCTATGCGCAATTAAATGAAAGGATGCACCTGAGTCAATCAACCATGCCTCATTATCTACATGTGTATTTGAAGAAGAAGCCAAGTACACTTCCCCACCTTCAACTGAGGTGGTTTTCACCTTTGTAGAAGGAGAATCATCATATCCCTTTCCTTTCTCAAGAGCCTTATATATACAGTCCCTTTTTAAGTGCCCTTCATTCCTGCATTTCCAGCACACCTTTACAAGCTTTCCAGGAGATTTATATCTCCCTCTAGATTTAGATCTCCCGCTCAAGAATTTTTTTTTTTTATGTTCTAGGACTATCCTTGTACAGACAAGGAATCCCCATTCTAGCCCTTCGACAGCAGACAATTTCATCAAACTTCAAGGTAGTTGTATTAATGTATAATGTAACAACCAGACTATCCCACATATATGGTAGAGAAAAAAGCAAACTGGTGCACTTATCTTCATCTAAGATTTTAATATCAACAAATAGCAACTGACTTAGCACAGGATTGAAGGCCTTCATATGCTCTGTCACCGATTCTCCATCCTTCATCCTCGAGTTTTACAACTTTTTCTCATATGAACAATTTTTTCACCAGAGACTTAGATTAATACAAAGTCCCTAACTTGTCCCACACATCCTTCGTCATAGCTTCCTGAGATACATTCAACAATACTAAATCTAAGATACATAATTTTATTGTTCTCTTTTCTTTCTGATCCAACTTCGTCGAGTCTTCATCTGACATTGTCGTTGGTTTAGTGCCTAGTTCTACCACATCCATTGATATTTATCCACTAGTAGATCCTCAAACCTGAGCTTCCAAAACTCAAAAATTTGACCATTAAATTTCTTGATCTCTATATTTCCACTGCTCGCCATCTTCTTTCACCACAAGAGTCGATCCCACAGATCTCCCATTGAATAGGGTCTACCAAAGGCCCAAGAAAAAGACCCTTCAGCAACAAAGGTGTCCCCTTGAAGTTGAAAAAACTCTAATACCAAATGTAGGTTTTAACCTTGTACATAAATTATCTGCAAATGAACTCTTAAAACATAAAATAAACTATAGCGAGAGCATAAAACATAAAATATATATACACAAAGATTTTCCCCTAGGTCAAAAAAATGGGACTACTAGATTAATTTTTTGTTATTTTTCTTTCAAAGTTACAATACATATATATACATGTCGAAGCATTCATAAACCATAATCCATTAACCCTGTACTATAACATAATTGTAGTTCCCTTGACTAGACCTAAAAAATACCATCGAGCCCAAAACCATGTGCTAAAATCATGCACAAAACCATAGGTAGGTCTGCCCACCTAATATAGTGTCCCGAAAAAATTCCTGGGGTGTTTCCCTTTACCCTGTGCCTGCAAAACAATCGACAGGGGGGGGAATGCCCCCTTGTGACCCCCCTTCACCGCCTGACTCAACAAAGGGGGAATTCTCGCTCCCCCACTTTGCACATGGGGATAGTCGTGGAAATAATATAACACAAACACAACAATACAATCCCTATTGGAGTGGCTAGAAACAGCAGAACAGATCGGATGGGAGGAACATGCTAAAATTGTAGCTACCTTGGAAAAAATGCAGTACTTTCAGTGTTGTGCTCAAGAATGAGTTGTGGTGGTTTGACGAGGACAGAACCTGCCAACTGAGAAGGTGGAGAAGATGGATTCCTAGATGGATCACTTCTAAGAGCATGTCCAATGCTCTATTCGACCTACACCTCCTCCTAGAACATCCACATGCAAACCAACATCAATCATGTTGAATGACTAGCATGATTGTTGGTGTTCTCTTTGTGTTACTTCTATTATGGCAACTTTGGCCTTCTCATTTATGGACGATGTCTTTTGTTTCCATCTTTCTTTCTTTTTTTCATATGTTGTATGTGGAAGTCAACAAACCTAGTCGGGGTGAGACTACATGTTTTTTGTTGCTACAACTTATGTATATATTTTTTGAAGAATGAATAAAATCTCAACTTACAAAAAGAAATTATTAACAATGTTGACCTTGGTTTTAATATTTGGGTTTTAATATTGAGTTTTAATTTTACATTACATTGCAATTTATCCAACATCACAATGCAACATTGAAAAATTAGTCAACCACATTTACTAAGGTTGCTGAGGATGTTCGGTTTAGTATTGAGTTTTAATATTGTGGTTTTAATATTAGGGGTTTGATGTTGGGTTTTAATATTAGAGTTTTAATATGTTAATATTAACTATGTTGATGTTATATGACCTTATTTTTAACATTTGGGTTTTAATATTGGTTTTTAATGTTACATTACATTGCAATTTATCAAATGTCGCAAGGTGGCGTTCCAAAATTAATCAACCACGTGTACTAAGGTTTTTGAATATGTTTAGTTTTAATATTGGGGATTTAATGTTGGGATTGAATATTGAGTTTTAATATGTTAATATTCACCATATTGATCTTTGATGACCTTGGTTTTAATATTTTGGTTTTAATGTTAGATTACATTGCAATTTATCCATAATATTAAATTACGTTAGGTTTTAATGTAATTACATTTTGGGCTTTAATGTTTAATTACATTGAAATTTATCGAGAATGGATGAACTTAATTTCAATATAAGGGTTTTCATATTGGATTTAATGTTATATTACAGTTCAATTTATCAAATATTGAAATGCGACATTACAAAATTAGTGAACCATGTTTTCTAAGGTTGTTGAATATGTTTGGTTTTAATATCAGGAATTTAATGTTGAGTTTTAATGTTGGGTATTAATATTTGGGTTTTAATATGTTAATATTAACCATTTTTATCTTGTTCTTAATATTGGTATTTTAATGTTAAATTACATTCTAATTTATCCAACATCACAATATGACATTACAAAACTAGTCAGTCACATTTACTAAGGTTCTTGATTATGTTGGGTTTTAATATTGTTAATATAAACCATGTTGATGCTCGATAACCTTGGTTTAAATATTTAGGTTTTAATGCTACATTACATTGCAATTTACCAAATGTCACAATGTGACATTGCACAATTAGTGAACCACATTTACTAAAGTTGTTAACTATGTTTGTTTTTAATATTGGTGTTTTAATATTACGGTTTTAATATGTTAACATTAAAACCATAATATCTTGAATGACCTTGGTTTTAATATTTGTTTTTAATGTTATATTGTATTGAAATTTATCAAATGTTGTGATGTGACGTTATAAAATTAGTCAACCACATTTACTACTTGGTTGTTGACTATGTTTGGTTTTAATATCGAGTTTTTAATATTTTCGTTATAAAACATATCAAGGTTGTTTACTATTTCTTATTTTCGTATTAAGTTTTATTATTATTGTTTTAAATGTTGGGTTTTAATGTTACATTGTCTTGCAATATAGTATTAGTAAGTGACATTTAAGGTTGTTGACTATGTTCAATTTTAATATTTGGTTTTATTACTAGAGTTTTAATGTTGCGTTTAATATTAGGGTTTAATATTATAGTTTAATAGTAGGGTGTTTAGTATATAAGGTTTAATATAAACGATTTATAATATTAGAATTTAATATTAAGGTTAATATTATGGTTTATAATATTGGGTTTAATATCGGGTTCAGTATGAGGGTAGATAATATTGAGTTTATAATATTAAGTATTATAATGTTAAGTTTTATAATATTTGGATTAATGATAAGGTTTAATATTGGAACATTGGAATGGTACAAAAAACTTTCCAACATTGCATTGTGACAAACATTATCACAATGTTAAATTGCATTATAATTTATTCAATTTTGCATTGCGACATTATAAAATTAGGGTTTAATACTGGGGTTTATAATATTGGGCTTATAACATTGGGCTTAATATTGAGTTTATAGTATTAGGGTTTATAATATTGAGTTTGATATTAGAGTTTATAATATGAGGTTTAATATTGTTGTTTATGATATTAGGTTTTTAATATTGGTTTTAATTTTAGGGTTTATAATTTTTGGTTTAATATCACGTGTAAACAATTGGGTTTAATATTACGGTTTATAATATTGGGTTTAATATTATAATTTGTAATATAGTGTTTAGCATCAAAGTTTGATATTGGGTTTGTAATATTGGGGTTTAATATTAGGGTTTATAATATAGGGTGTTTAGTATATAGGATTTATAATATTGGGTTCAATATTAGGGTTGATATTATTTAAGTTTATAATGTTAGGCATTATAATGTTAAGGTTTATAATATTTGGTTTCATGTAACAGTTTAATAGTATGATGTTGGAATGATATAGAAATATATCCCTTGTTACATTGTGACAAACGTTGTCACAATGTGTCAATCAATTTGACAATCATTATCACAATATTACATTACATTACAATTTATTCCATGTTCCATCGTGGCATTGCAAAATTAGGGTATAATTTAGGATTTAAAATATTGGTTTTATAACATTAGGTTTAATTTTAAGGTCTAAATATATTATTTTATAGTATTAGGATTTATAATGTTGGGCTTAATATTAAGGTCTAAAATATTGGGTTTAATATTGGGTTTGTAACATTGGGTTTAATATGTTGGATTTAAATTGTTGGGTTTAATATTACAGTTTTTAATATTGGGTTTAATATTAGAGTTTATATTATTGGGTTTAATATTAGGGTTTATAATATTGGGTTCAATATTAAGATTGATAACATTGGGCTTATAATATTAGGTATTATAATATTAAGGTTTATAATATTTAATTTAATGTTAGGGTTTAATATTGTGATGTTTGAATGATACATAAATCTATCCAATGTCACAATGTGACAATCATTAACAAATTGTCACATTACATTACAATTTATTCAACATTGCATTGCAACATCAAAAAATTATGGTGTACCTTTAGGGTTTATAATATTAGGGTTTATATTATTGGGTTTAATATTAGGGTTTATAATATTGAGTTTGAAATGTTGGGTTTAATATTACAATTTATATTGTTGATTTTATAATATTGGATTTAATATTAGGGTTTATAATACTATGTTTAATATTAGAGTTTAATTTCGGGTCTAATATTAGGTTTTATACTATAATATTAGGTTTGATATTAGAGTTTATAGTATTGGGTTTGTAACGTTTGGTTTTGGTTTTATAATATTAAGATTTATAATATTGAGTTTAATATTGAGGTTTATAATATTTGGTTCGTAATATTAATTTTTACATTAGGGTTTATAATATTGGATTTAATATAAAATTTCAATGTTAATTAAAATTAACTCACTTAATCGAATGCTTAACCTATTCTTACTTTTATTAAACCAAATACTATAATATATATTAATTAATATCAATATTATAATATTAATATTAATATATTATAATATAACATCATAATATTAATTATTATAATCATAATTATAATATATTTATATGTTATAAGTATAATATAATAATACTAAAACCTAACGATTATAATTATATATTAATTAATTATTAATGTGGTTTGGGATACTCCGGATGCGGATGATTCGACGTGTTAACGGGCCACTTGGCCTGGGCCTGCTCCCAAGGAGACTCACTTGGGGTGGCCACATGGCCCCCCATGGCGCCTTTAATGAAGCCATCAATGTGCCTCTGCGCTGGGCATTAATACCACCGCGTCGTCACCCTCCCTGCCTTGGTCTATGTATTCGACATCAAATGGACACCTGCTCGCGCTCTCCGGATCATTTGGGCTCTGTCAACCGAGCTCTGCTGCCATTGCGCTCTCTCTGCCCGGGTGGTTGTGCTACTCCATGCAAACGCACAGCCACTGGTCGTCGTTGTTCTCTGCATTGTTGCCTGGAAACCATTCCGGGCTTCCACTATACGCACAGTAACTTCTGCCCTTCCAATTTCAATTTTCACGTTTCTCCAGTTATTATTGGTCAATTTGCTCCTATTCTTGCAGCTCCCTCCAGCACTTCGTCGGCTCTTTCTGAGAAGCTCACCATGCCTAGGCTTAGGCAGCGGATGACTTGCAGACGGGGTGCCTCTCGAGGCAGATCCATGAGCGAGCGGCCTCCCTACAGCTCCAGTGATGACTTCTCCTCAGAGCCTTCTGAAAGGCGCTCTACTCCGGCCAATTTCGACACTCCTGGTCATATCCATGATAGCCATACCCCTACTCCACCTCTATCCATGCCCCCGCTCCATGCTTCTGCCGCCCCTCCTCTCCCTAGCAGCCATTTTCTGAGGCAGTGTTCGCAATGAGCTGAACTTCGTTTCGACAGTGCTTTCAACCGCCCAACTATCACAGCCTTCATTACGGTTACCCTGGGCGAAGAAGCCACCATCCATCCTCCTCCGCCTTCTGGTCCTGTGCCTGCTCCTTTCATGCCCACTCCCGACCCGACTTATGGTCCCGTGCCTGCTCCTTTCGTGCCCACTCCCGGTGTTCCCCTTGCTCTTGCTCCTTCCTCCTCGGACCATATTCTTTTGTAGATGGGAGCGGACCTGACTGGCGAAGACGGAGCCAAGAATGTTGAAGAAGAACCGGAGGATCGCTATGGCTGTAGAATTGAAGAGGAGCAGCTAGCTCCAAACTAATGCTTTTTCTCCTCTATGTCCAGATACAGTATGAATTCTGCTCTAGACTCTTTTGCAAGATTTTTGGTTTCAATGATGATACATAGCAGCTACAGTTGCATGCCTATTTTGTCTTTCTATAGCTTTATTATGCTGAATGTAGTTGACTCTTCACCGGTTTCCCAGCTCATGGGCGGTGTAATTAATTTTAAAGGAACTGGTTTCCCGCTATGGGCAGTTCCATATCTAGACAGAACTTGGATATCAAGCCCAGTTTCAGGCTCCCTCAGATGTACCGTGGTAGTTTTGTAATTTTATGTGCATAATAGAATTAGTGCAATTTAGCAACAAAAAAAAATGTGGTTTGGCATATACCAAATATATTTACTAATGTAATTGTGCATATGGTTGATGTACACCTATGTATATCAACCACATTAATAATTAACCACATTTATTAGTGTAGTTATGCTAGTAATATATGTATTAGGCGTCAAGTCTCACTAGCACAACCACTTGAGGCTAGGCCTCGTCAGCAAGGTGATCCAGGATCAAACCTCACAATGGTGGTTGTTCCGTGTGCTAGGGGGAAGCGACATGCTAAAAAATATAGTCAGGTAAGAGTTAGTGTGGCCTAGGCCGGGTGCGATCCTCGGGTGACTTTGATGTCTTAGATACCCTTGGGTCACGACTCTTCAAGCCGATGCTAAAAAATCCAGTCAACTAAGAACTAATGTTGTCGAAGCCAGGTGTGATCCCAGGGTGACTTTGACGACTTAGATACCCTTGGGTCATGACTCTTTAAGCCACAAGTCAAGCCTAGATGATCAGAGACAACATGAAAAACAAATAAAAATATATGTATTAGCTAGTTTGTGTATACTATGTTATTTTTTGAAGTTTATAAAAAAATTTGACATGAAAATATTTTGTAAAGATAAAAATTTCACAAAGATTTCCAAGCTCAAGTGAACCTCACACAATTAAAATCACAACATCATATAAATAAATAAATAAATAATTCTTCCATTCAATTTATCCAAATTTAAATTATTTTTGAACAAACCTGACATATCTACTTGTCAAATACCACAACGTCCACACCCCACTTTTCTTCGGAGTTCAAAAAAAAGAGGAAAAAAAAAAAAAAAACACACTTTGATAATTTTACAAAAAATTTAATTGTATTTGATAAGCAAATCAACTAAATTCTATCCATCAAATTCCATCCCCGATCTTAATTATCCCAAATGCAGCTCATCTCGTTCATATTGAACCCAGGGTCCCATTATCAAGCAAATGCCATGGATTCCAAGTTGAAAAAATAGACAAAACTTCCAACTCTCTAACCAAAATTTGAACAACGATAAAACTAATCATCCAGTGAAAATAGACTGAAGTCTCATGGCATTTGATGTTCTCCCATCTGAATTATGGGAATTTAAAAATGAAGCGAAATCTGGTCTTGGTTGTGCCTCTTTACCAGTTCGATGAAAATCCGCTGGTATAAAATTACAACCTGTTTGAGGATGTTTGGAGGATGACCGAAGCTCCTTTGGATGAGAGCAGGCCATCCCTGAGCAGACCTATTAAAGCTCTTTAAACCCAAACTTGCAATTGTAATACAAACCTTTTCATTCTTCTAGATGGGACCAAACTAATCATCTCATTATCATACAATCCGGAAATGCATTCACCTGATGGTTGAGTGGTAGTTTCATTCAACACGTATGAGGTTTGTTATCATTATCATACAATCCGGAAATGAGTGGATGAACATGCGAGTCTCCTATTTTGGAAAAGCATCGTGTAACGATCCTTGGAAGGACATAAATAACGAGTCCACTGAATATCTCAAGGAATATATGAAGTTTGTCTTATTATTGAGGAAGGAATATATGAAGGTACGAGTTTGTCTTACTATTCGATGTAATGTCATGTCGAACATATTTTTCTTATGACATCGGCTTTCTAACTTGGTAGGACATCGAAACATTATATTTTAAATTATATATAACAAATCAATGCAATCCGAGTAGCGTACTTATTTTATTTATAAGTTATATTCTCATAACGTGAACTTGTTAATAGTTAACAATATAAAAATGAAAACTTTATATTTTAAATTATATATCACAAATCAATGCAATCCCAGTAACGTATTTATTGTCCCTGCCACTACAGGTCACTACGCATCAAGTTTTTCCTGATTATGACATTAATTCACTTTGATTAGACATATGTTTTCAAAATCTTTTTATTTTTTCCATGGTTCAACTATAAGATTTATTATTGTTTGTTCATTTTAATTATTTTAATTTCTTTTTTTGAGATTCTATTAGTTGCAAAATTCAACATGTTATTGCAAATTGCATAGATATTTGTGCAGTTCATAGATGTCCATCATTAATGGTGAGCGGCTATTTCGTATTTTGACCTGTCAAAGCTCAACTTATTTATTTCTCGGGATATCCTCACATTAAATCTATTTGTACAAAACCACATGGCCCTTCTTATCCACTTCTAAATTTGTTGCTCTGAGGGATGATCCTAATCTACCGACGCGTGGATAGCTTGGATTAATGTTAAAATTAGGGTTTCTTTTCTGCATAAATAACCTCTTTTTTGTTTACGGCATTCCTCATTTGGTTCAGGACCAAGCTTCGGCAACTACACAGTAATTCATCTCGGCATACGAAGATGAATTCGTAACTCCGCAATTTCATTCGGCCCTTCTGGCCTGGTTACGATTTCATATATTTTACAATCTGCCACTATACAAGGAGAACGCAGCGTTTTTTTCCAACAAAGTCCAATCTCATCACTAAACTACAAAGGGACCCACTCTTTATAAAAAAACGTGCACATATGTTTATATAACATATGTTAACACATATGTATATAATACAACATATATAACTTAAAATGCATGCATCGCATGGTTACAAACATATAAAAAACGTTTAACAAACCTTCAACCAAACCTCCACCCCGGACTTCAAAAGAAATTTAATAGAATTGAACTGGAGGTTTTCGCGTTACAAACTTGCTGATGTCACATAAGGTTTTGGACGCGCGATCAATTATACAATCTGGCTTATAACTCCATATCGGGTCCGCCAAGGGCTTGCTGACGTGAACACAAATTGTAACGCGAAAAAGGTTTATCCATTTTTCCATATAGCATTTCGGGTCTGCATCTCTAAATCAACTTACCATACCTTTGCATCCAACGGTTACTATCTTTATTGCCTTTGATTCGATGATCCGACGATCATCGTGTAACTAAAGTGCACACTTTCTTATCATCAAGAATCGCGCGATGGGACTAGGACCCAGTGTTAAGTCACCCTTCTCATCCGATGGCTGAGCCGTCGTCAGATCAACTTCAGTGATCCGACACTCATAAACAAATATCGCGCTATGAAAGTGTGCGGAGGCTAATTCTTAAAAGTCACGTGATGAGAGCGGTTTTCCTAAACTGCCTGTGGACACGCGTCAATTAGTTTATGAGATCGTGTTTTTTTTGCCAATTCTACTTACCACCGGATTTAAGCTCCTAAACCGCCTTGCTACTCATGGTTCCACTTCTCCTTTCTCAAGGTTCTGCCTTCTCTGTCGTGTGTGATTGCGCCTTTGTCGTTTGTTTCGTTCGATTCCTCATTATTGCAAGCCAAACTACTCCTTCATTATTGGCCTCGCGCTTCTAATTCAAGCTACCATGTCGATATTATAGCTTCAAATCTTCCATCTCAAGACTCTACTACAGAGTTTTTTCCTAACACAACAAATATCTTCTGTCTATTATGAAATTTACCACACAGGCCCAACTTCACAATATTCAACCGCAAGCTTCGCTATCAAAGCCGTGTACAAATCTTTTCACTGAGCATATTAACCAAATATGTATGTGATACGCTATTTAACCTTTTTACACAGAGGCTCTGTAATTTAATTCGATTTATGGTCCTATCTTAATCACTTTGCCATGGATAATTATTCCTTGCATCTCTAAACCAAATTTCTGATTTGTTTCTCAAACACGGGTTTTTGTTTCATGAATCCAAAAGTCCAAATAGGTAATATTAATTTATGTTTGTACTTACTATTCCAGTTTTCCTTTTGTTTTTTCATTCTCTTTCACGGGTTCCATTAATCAACTACAACGTACAATATTCCACATTAATTTTATACACACATATATATATATATATATATATATATATATATATATATATATGAAATTGGTGAATAATTACTTTAGCCAAAATTTAATGTAGCCCGAATATGTATTTTCCCTTTCGTAAATTAAATTCAGCGCGCATTACCATATATATATATATATATATATATATATATATATATATAGATATAGATATATACCTTCTATTATAAGGTTGGCCCTTTAAATAGATCGCTTTACTTATAATTGAAAGCCTATCCTTATAGGTTGTATGTACAGGTTAATGATCTGGCTTCTGGTCTTTTTAATTAACTCTTCAAAGGTCTAACACACGATGCAATGGTAATAATATAATAGAACCCATTCGTCTACCCGAACCTATCACTTAACATTAACCCAATTGTTCGACAACTTAAAAACATGCACAACACTTATAACATTCAGCCACGGTTATAATGTTAACACAACAGTTATATTGTATAGTGGTTCATGGGCCCCATCCATCCATCATGTTAAATCAATACAAACTGTTGGTTCTTAGCTCAAGTTAATCGTCGTGCAACTGAATGCGCGATATGCGTCAGATCCCTTGGCCTCCAGATCGGACGACACACAACGAAATCGCATTTTTCTTCTCTTCTACATTTAAGAGTTCAAAAAAATGCGATGAGGGCAGTATTGCCTCAACGATGTGGCAAAATCAAATTGCATCGCGTTTTTTTTAAATGGTTTCACCTTCGGCCAAAAGCAGCGTGACGTGAGTTGTTTTGGGTTCACAAAACCACTCCCAGGTTTTCAACAGTGTTCAACCAGACTTTCACCATGGTTAATTTCATTATTCAAAATAACTGTGGCTTGTTAACTTTTGGGGTCAAGCCTCAAATAATATCATTCAATTAACAATAACCCAAGTTAATTCCTTCAACGGCAGGGTTTGCCAGCTTCCACAACACTTCAAAGCTCTTTGGGCAATGAGAGCATGACCCACTATGAGAATAGCACATATATGTTATAATATATTTATATGTTAAAACATATATTGTTCAAATATTTTTAAAAAAATTAAGTTATGTTTGTACCATATACTGTACAGTCACGAAGGAACCTGACCCCCAAGGTACTTGACATCAGTGGTTAACTTCTCTAGACTGGCCCGCAGTCATATATAGCATTAGCAAGTAAACATCAGCCACATGCTAATAAGAATGTTATAAATAAAATTGTGATGCATGTAGATTTTATGGCTTGTATCATCATCTCTGTCTATTTCGAAAAATAAATTAATTTATATTTTAATGTTATTAATTATACATAGAATCATGATCAACAATAAGGTTTTCGCCATCAAATACGAAATTTATGATATTAATTATGCAAGTACAGAACTGAGTTGGAGGATCTAGTTGATGTCGCAGATACCCCATGTAGATCTCTTGGTATTAATAACCATTAATTCAAAATTAAATGGCATAAAATTATGGGACTTGTGCGAGTTTCTACTTTGTAGTTGTTATTTTTCTTGAACCTCTGTCAATTTTATTTCTGCTCTTTAGATTTTATGTTGTTGACCGTCGAAATTGTTGTATTGTGCTCAAGACATATGCAAGTGGATTCACAGTGTGACTGGACAGTCTACAAGTGAGCTTTTGCAAGTCAGGCTGGAACTGTGCGCCTCGGGTTCGAAGGTTTGCCAAGGATAATTTCTCTTACTCTTTCAGGTAATTCTACATACTAAATTTCCTTTCTTGCTTTGATTGTGAGTGAAAAATGGATGACATTCTACGTGCAATTTACATATTATGGACTCTGTTTTTAAATGATAGCTGATGAAACATTGATAATGGAACTCATGGACTCCTGATTTGGGTGATGTCTCCCTTGAATGGGAAATTCCATTCGAATTTGATAAAGTTGTTGCGTTCTACAAATCTCATTTCTTTTTAACAAATTCATGAAGTTTCTAGAAGTACTTCTCAAGATTATATCATTCAGAGAAAACATAGAAAGCATAATTTTGTTGGGTCCCTAGCATGAGAATGCCATTTGTATCAGGCTCCGAGGATTCAAAATCATTTTCCTTGGAACGACTCTCTTTACTAAAGCCCCTATTCATTGAAAAATGTAGATTATTATCATGATCATTTTCTGAATCAAATCCCACTTCAATTTTAGTTTTGTCGTTACCAAATCAAAAGCTATCAAGTAGCAGAACAACATTTCCTCCTGACTGGACTGTCAGAGCACATGAGATGAAGTCATTTGTGACTAATTTAATTATGGTCGTTGCTCACAAGATAGGGCCAGAAACAAAACTCTATGAAATAAATTAAAGTTGAGACTATTTTCTAGTTATTAGTATCTTCCAAGAAATTATTAGGTCATGTGCATATTATGAAGGAAATAAAATGCAAGCACCTGAGTTGAAAGTTAGTCAGAATTAATCTTTAAAGAATTTCTTACAGAAGAAAAGGCACCCAATGAGTTCTTTTGTGGTTATCGGTATCCTCCAAGAAATTATTGGGTCGTGTGCATATTATGAAGGCAAGAAAATGCAAGCGCCTTAGTTGAAAGTTAGTCAGAATTAATCTTTAAACAATTTCTTGCAGAACACAAGGCACCCAATAAATTCATCACCGATTCAAGAAGTCTCTTGGTTCCTTTTTTCACACAGGCTTTAAATATTTCGACCTAACCAGCGTTTTACTAAAGTCTTTGTGCACTTAACTTTTCATTTTAAATGTATTTAAAGTATTTGAAATTTTTTAACAAATATTTTATATCAAAAATATTGAAATTAAAATAATTTTCATATAAAATAAATAAAAATAAAATGAATTTATTAAATATTTATAAGATATGCACTAAAGAATACTATTTCCTTTTTCAATAAATTGCAAATAGAAAGTGAAAAAGCAATGAATCAATAAAATATTTGATATAATTTTGAATTACAATCGCAAATTGTATTAAGATTAAGTGTCTTGTTGATGTGGGAGATTGCGATGTGATCGCAATCGCAATCGCAAGTTATATGATACAACCGCATATGTTTTTTTTGCCACCGTTGAATGATGCGATGCGATTGACACAATCGCAATCACAAACATTTTAATCGCCCTCCGCTTAAGCCAAGGTCTGCAGGAGGAGTGGTCCCACACACCACGTGGCAACATTGTAATGAATCGCAAGTTCTTTTGTTTTGGCCTGATTGCAATGGTAAGTCTCGGATAGTTTTACCTGTTTTATTATGTATACTTTAAAAAATACACATTTCAATCTACTTAATTGTTTGAACAAAATCACTATAGATTTATTATTTTATTTTTAACTATGTTAATTTAAAAAATATAACTTTAACTTTATATTTAATTATTTGTTTTTCAAATTTTTTAAAATTTTGTATATTTTATAGTTATTTTTTAAACAACATAATTGTAGATTTATTATTTTATTTTTAACTATGCAAATTTAAAAAATATAGCTTTAAATTTATATTTAATCATTGTTTTTAAATTTTTTTAAAACCTTGTATATTGTATATTTAAGAATTTTCTTTTCATAGATTTTATATTTTATATAATTAGTTTAATTACTTTATTATAATTAAGATTAATATTTAAATTATTGAAAAGTAACTAAACAATTTGGATAAAAAAACACTAGGAAAAAGTAATTTTAATTAAAACTTTCATTCATGGCATAATAGTTAGGCCATGAATAACAAGGCTACAAGGTAGCTACCACCTGCCACTTACTTTAAATATAGTTTACATATTTACAATTTAAAGTAGAGCCAAATTTTATAAATTATATATTTAATAAATTAATCCATACATATATATAGTATTTATTTATTTTTACTAATTTTTTAAACTTAAATTTGATCTATATATTCAAATTTTCAACTTCTGGTATTGATCTTATTCTTCAGCCAGTTGATTTCTTTGGATAGTTACATTGTTGTTTTTGTTGATGTTTTAACAAAGTTAGGCGCCACTTCCTGCATTGAGTGGAATCTATGAATTTGGAACGATGGAATGTAGTGTCATGCAACTTTCAAGGATGCTACAACAAATAATAGCAGAAGAAGACGCTGCTAATACCAAAATAGATTGTAGAAACAAAGAAATAGAGAAAACAAGTGCTAGATACTTCGCATGTAGACCTTCTAAGAAGTGGTTTAGTTGCAGCTTTAAATGGTGCAAATGTTGTTGTTGTATGCAGCACATTTGTTAATATGCAGAAAATAATAAGTGGTTGTCAATGATAAACATGAAGGAAAGAAAAGAAAAAAACAAATAGTGAATACTTTAAATGTAGAGGTCGTACCAGGTTGTATAGATACAAATTCAGATGGTCCAAACATTGTTGTTGTATACACCATCATTGTTAATTTACATAGAACAATGACTGGTTGTTAGCAATCATCATACAATACACTTATTCATCATCGAAATGAATATTTTGTCTTATCACGAAAGGTGATGTAACCACCAAATTTGCAAAATACAATGCTAAAATTAGTACATATTATGTTGACCTATCTTGCCCAATCCTTGCTACATTGACTTGCGAGTACATGCTTTGGTGCAATAAAGTTGGGGCTTGCATAAGGGATGAATGCTTTGTTCTAACTAAGTCGATTCTCACATTTAGCTTTTTTGTATGGAGCATGTTGTTCCCTTGCAAATGCTATTATGCTACAGTCCATATGTGACTGTACATAGATATTCGTAATTTAAAGTATGTTGTTCACAACTAGCAAGATTAATTTTACTAATCAAGACACATACAATCTGTATTTCATGATTTCTATTGTATACAAAAGTAAATCAATTCTAGAATACATAGTTTCTATGTGAGATTCATGTCTTCAGAGACAATAATTAACATTGCATGTTGTTTGCTTTGCAGTGATACTTTTAAAATAGAGAGAGATGCAAAATAGGAGCTAGTTACTTGCAACTTTGCTTCACTTATTTTCCTGTTTTGAAATCAAACATACAATATAAAAGTAAAATTAGTGTTTTGTGCTAGTAAAAATGATCATAGACATATATTCAATAAAGCAAAAAATATTATAGAACCTCCTCTCATCTTTGAGAAAAAAAAATCTAAGATACATAGTAGTGAGTAAAAAAATTACCATACGAATCTGAAGAATAAATACATACAAAAATGGTTGAAATCATAGACATTGAAAACTACCATCCAGCAAAAAAACATCGCATAGATGCTAATATTGATATTGTTTTAATGGACCATAGTCTCTTTAGACTACAACAACTTGCATATACTCCTGGAGATTGTTTGTTCAATGCATTTGAAGTTCTTTTGCACTTTCGTTACTCGTCCATTGAACTGCACAATGGAATAATAGACCATTTTCTCATTTGTCTACAACGTAATGACACAGAGGCAAAAGAATCATACCAATATGAACTAGATCCTGTCATGTTATATCAACTCCATGGAATTCACAATGTTGATACATACCTTCATAAAATGCGTTTTTATGCATCTAATAGCGATTTCCAATCTGAAAGAGGCCTATGGGGAGACACATTTTACATACGATGGCTATCAAAGTGGTTGAACATACCAATTGGAGTCCGGTCACTAACAATGAAAACAAGGTATTTTTTCTTCAACAATGATCTAGATACAATTCCACTAAACATTTTGTTTCATGATACAGATCCTATTAGTGGACATTTTTAACCCCTATTACACAAAATATTACCTAGATGCAACTTTGTACCAAATTATTCCTTGTCACCTCTTTGCAAATATCTTGAAAACCATTATGAATCCATTCTTCATGAAATGCAAATTCATGGATTGCACATAGCGAAAACAACTATGTCGAAATGTGCCAATAGCATGTTTAGTGCAATTTGTCATTTAATAGCACCTGGATTTGATGAACAGTCTTTCAGACTCTACATTGTCCAATCTTTTTGCAATGCACTGATTTCTAGGAATGAAGATGCATTAAATTGTATAGAAAAACACTTAACAAATGAAACTATACAAAGTCAAACAATGGCTGCAGGCTGGCAACAATACCTAATTAATATGACAATGCCATATGAAAAAGGAGGAGTTGAGGGAACATTATTTTGCTTCCAATGGAAATCGATCATATTCAATGTAAACATACAAATATGGTCATTTACTAGTAAAAGCATTGTCAATTACTACCCATCAAAAAAAAAATTCAATCAAACATACAACATATTATCATTTGAAACAAGTACATCACACATTCATTATGAACCACTACTATCAAATCAAAATACAAATCAGTGCAATCTGCAACATAGAATAGTACAAATGCATGAAAACACCAAGAATAGAATAAACTTGCACAAATTGAAACAAATGATACGTACAAATAAACCAAATAAAATTGGAGAAAATAGAAACAAAATAGCAGATAGAAATTTTTCGTCACGAAAAATTACTCACATAGAAATTTACAAACAACAAATTGAAGACACACCAAAAACCAAATGTCCAATATGTAAGACGTTTCAATTTCGATGGAACATCTCAAGCACTGGACTTGAATTGGAAAAAATGTACATAAACATATCTGGAAAACAGAAGACATTGCGTTTAAATATCATTTGTAGATTTTGCAAAACAGCACTTGCCAATGCAAAGTTGCCTCACTTTGTAACACCTGAAAAAATAAGATGTAATAAGCCATTGCTAACTGTAACAACACTTTCAGAGCTTGAGGAGATACTTGTCGCATTAATAATTCCTTTTTCACAAATAAGACAATGTGGCAACAAGCGATCACAAATGGGCTTAACTGGTTCAATAATCAATGTACCTGTCCAGATGGACATTGTCCAAAAAGCATTGCCACAATTCATAAACAACACAATGACAATTGCTATTGCATTAAAACAATGACTAGAATACAAGAATGCATATCAAACAGGAAAAGTGCATGTGCATACTGTCATGAGAGAACTTAAAGAACTATGTTCTCGAAATTTATATAAAACTGAAAACATTTCCATTAATAGCAATTGGAATCATATACTTGAATTGAACAATAAAGATAATACATCCGAGGATGAGAACATTGATAACAAAAGTGAAATGGATAGCATTTCAAAAAGTGAAAGACCAACTGAAACCTTAGTACATGGATTCATAGCTTCACAACGAATTCATGATTTACAAGACAAGATTATTGAAATATCACCAGCTGAGGGACAACGACCACTTGGGATATTCAAAGATAAACATGTAGAAGAAATGAGTTTCCCAACACTATTCTTTGGAGATCCACATGACGATGATATAGTACAAAGATTTCATTACCAAGAAATAGTAAAATGGGAACTAATGCATTGCAGTGGTCACTTTTCCTATCACATCACAAATTTTTTCTTCAAGACAATGCAAATAATCATTGAAAAGGTCATCTCATGCATTTCAGTACGAATAAGAAAAGGAAAATTACAAGGAAGAAAGTTCTTAGCAAAAGATGTTAAGTACAAGCCCAACTTAGAAAAGTTACTAAAAAGTCACATTGGATACATAGATTTCAAACACATAAAAATTTCTCCTGATTACCACCAACAAATGCAAAAACATATATTTGCAATGATACGACAATTAGGTCCTCCAACTTTCTTTGTTACATTTACAAGTGCAGAGCATCGTTGGACACCACTAGTAGAAACTATTACTAAATTGCATAGCAATAGAAATAAAAAGAAACACATTGAAACAATTGAGGAATACAACATTGATTATCTTGTCAGAAAGGACCCAGTAACATGTACACGTTACTATAGACATAAGACAAATGCATTGAAGCAATTGATCTGTCAAGATAATACATTTTTTGGCAAAATATTAGATTAATACTTTGTAACTCAGTTCCAAAATAGAGGTAGTGCACATGAACATGCTCTTATATGGATATAAAATGCTCCAGTATATGGAATTAATAGTAACTTAGAAATTGAAAAATTCTTGGACAACTATATAACTTGTAACAAAAATCACCTTGATCTAGAACTCGCAAAGATACATGAACATCATCATACCAAAAGCTGTAAAAAAAGAAAAGCATCACAGTGTAGATACAAATTTCCAATGCTACCAATGAAAAGAACAAGGATTCTTGAACTAATTACTTCGCTACATGACTCAATAAATGAAAATTTTTTGTCCTTGCAAAGCACGTTAGAAAAAAAACATTATGACAAATCAACTAGCCATGAAAATTTCTTAGATGAATTGTAGTTAATAGAAACTGATTATATCAAATTAATACAAAGTACATTAACACAACCAATGGTATTCTTGCAACGAAAACCATCAGAAATATGGAATAATAGCTTTGCATACAATATGCCACACCTATGGAATGCAAATACATATGCTCAATATGTTCTAAATGCATATGTTGTAGCTTCATATTGAAGTTCATATATGACCAAATTTAACAGATCTATGACAAATGCATTCAAAAGGATATGAAAAGAACATGAAAAGAGAAAAATCGATGCTATTCAAATGATACGATCTCTAGGCAATTCTTTGCTTAACCTTCAACAAATTTCAGCTCAACAAGTAGTCCAGATAGCTCTCTCCCTACCATTGAATAATAGTTCAAGTGAATGCAACTTTATAAAAACAGCACCAACAGATGAACACACATTTATACTTAAACCAACCACTCTTCTGAAACAAATTCCTGACAACTCTGAAGATTTTTGGGTATGTGTTATATTATTTCCATGACTAAGCACGCGGGGGGGGGGGGTAAGAGGGGGGGTGATAGCCCCCCCTTTGCACTGGGCGCAACAGGGGAGTCATAGGGGGGGCAGTAGTCCCCCCTATTAAGGTCTGGGGCAGTGCCCCAACAAAAATTTTTGGTCCTTAATTTCTAGTGGGTAGTCTACGCCCATGGTTTTGTGCATGGTTTTGGGGTACGATGGTTTTCGACCCCTAGTATTTTTGTAGATCCGGTCAAGGGAACTACGGTTATGTTATAATCCAGGGTTAATGGATTGGGTTTTATGTATGATTCGGCATGTATATATATGTGTTGTAACACTAAAAGGAATATAATGAAAAATCAAGCTGGTCATCCTGATTTGGGATCCAGGGGAAAATCTCTGTGTTTATCTGTTTTATGTTTTATGCTCTCACTATTGTTTATTTTCTGTTATAAGATTTGCGTGTAGATTATTTTTGTTCAGGGTTAAAACCTTCATTTGGTATCAGAGCAGTTTCGGCTTCAAGGGGACACCTTTGCTGCTAAGGGTTTTTTGCTTGGGACTGAGGTAGACCCTGTTCGGTGGGAGATCTGCAGGATCGATTCTTGCAATGAAAGAAGATGGCGAGTAGCGGGAAGATAGAGATCGATAAATTTAATGGTCAAATTTTTGACTTGTGGAAGCTCAAGATGGAGGATCTGCTGGTGGATAAAGATCAATGGATCATGGTAGATCCAGGTACTAAACCAACGACAATGTCAGATGAAGACTGGAAGAAACTGGATCGGAAGGCTAAGAGCACAATACGGTTGTCTGTCTCAGAATCAGTATTGTTGAATGTATCTGGGGAATCTACGGTGAAGAATTTGTGGGAAAAACTTGGGAATTTGTACCAATCTAAGTCTCTCGTGAATAAGTTGTTCCTGCGGAAAACGTTGTATAACCTAAGGATGAAGGATGGAGACTCGGTGACAGAGCATATGAATGCCTTCAATACTGTGGTAACTCAGCTGTCATCTGTTGATATTAAAATATCAGATGAAGATAAGTGCATCAGTTTGTTGTGTTCTCTACCAGACTCGTGGGACAGTCTGGTTATTGAAATAGGTAGAAATACAACTACCTTGAATTTTGATGACATTGTCTCATCCTTGTTGTCGGAGGAAATGATACGGAGAAATATGGATGGCCAGAATGAAGATGCCTTATCTGTATGAGGAAGGTCCCAAAACAGAAACAAGAATAAGGTTTTGAGTGGGAGATCCAAATCTAGAGGGAGATCTGAATCTCCTGGAAAGTTTGTAAAGGTATTCTGGAAATGCAGAAAGGAAGGGCACTTCAAAAGGGAGTGCAGATCTAAGGCTCCTAAGAAAGGAAAGGCATCTGATGATGCTCCTTCTGCAGAGGCAAAAACCACCTCGGATGAAGGTGGGGATGTGTATTTGGCTTCTTCTTCAAATACACATGTAGATCATGAGTCATGGTTGATTGACTCAGGTGCATCCTTTCACTTCACTTCCCATAGGGAGTGGTTCTGCGAGTATGAAAAATATGATGGTGATGTCTTCCTAGGGGATGATAGGAAGGCCAGAATCATCGGACGTGGAAAGGTCAAGTTGAAGCTACAAGGTGGAAGGATTAGAACACTTCCTGGTGTTCTGCATATTCCTGCATTGGCCAGAAATCTGATTTCTGTAAGCAAGATGGATGATGCAGGTGTAAAAACAGTGTTCAAGAAAGATGCCTGCAAGATGGTTCGGGGAGCACTGGTATTAATGTGGGGAGTTCGGACTGGAACTCTGTACAAGCTACAAGGTAGCACTGTTATTGATGGGTGTAATAGTTATGTGGTTCCTGAAAGTGGAGCGGAAAGCCTAGCTGTCTCTAGAGAAAATACCATGCTATGGCATCAAAGGCTTGGACATATTGGAGAGAAGGGCCTTCGGATACTACATAGAAATGGTATGGTAGAAGGTATGTCTAATTTCTCTCTAGATTTCGATTTCTATGAACATTGTGTATATGGGAAGTAGAATCGGGTGAGTTTTCCTTCTGGTGCTAAGAGGGCGAACAAGATATTAGAACTTGTGCACAGTGATGTGTTTGGACCTGTGTCAGTTCCATCACTGGGAAAGTCTGTGTACTATGTTTCATTCATAGATGACTTCTAAAGGAATACATGGATATATTTCTTGAGGAAGAAATCTGAAGTCTTTGACAAATTTAAAGAATTTAAGGCTCTGGTGGAAAACCAGACAGAGAAGAAGATAAAGGCGTTGAGGACAGATAATGGTGGGAGTTCTGCAAGAAGGAATTTGAAGAGTTCTGTAAGAAGTGTGGTATAGCACGGCAGAAGACTACTCCATACACACCTCAACAAAATGGAGTTGCAGAAAGAATGAATAGAACACTGATGGAAAAGGCAAGAAGCATGCTCAGTGGTAATGGGTTAGGACAAGAATTCTGGGCAGAGGAAATGGAGACTGCATGTTACTTGGTTAACATATCACCTTCATCAACGTTTGAGGATAAGACTCCACATGAGGTATGGACTGGTAAGAAACCCTCTCATTCACATTTGAGGGCATTTGGATGTGATTCATATGTACATGTTTCAAAGGAGAAAAGGACCAAGTTGGATAATAAATCTGAAAGGTGCATCTTTATTGGGTATAAGGATGGTTTAAAGGGTTACAAGCTTTGGAACCCAAAAACAAGGAAGTTGTGTACAAATGAGATGTGGTGTTTAGAGAAGTGAACATGTTGTTACACATGAATTCCTACCAAAGGAACCTGAGAAGATAGAGTTTCAGCTAAAGGAGGACGAATCAGACTCTACAACAGAAGAAGACTCAGAAGAGGAAGAGCCACAAACTCCAACTGTGAGAAGATAAACTCAAGAAAGAAGGCAACCAGAAAGGTATAGTCCATCTGCATATTGTTTAGGTTTTGCCTTAACTATAACCGATGATCATCCCAGAACTGTCAGGGAGGCAGTAGATTCAGAGGATGGAAAACTCTGGAAGGAGGCCATGGTTGATGAAATGTAATCCTTGCACAAAAATGAGGCATGGGATCTGGTGGAGTTTCCAACTGGAAGGAAGCCCATCCAGAGAAAATGGGTGTTTAAAAAGAAGATGAATGTAGAAGGAAAGGTGAAGAAATACAAAGCTCGGTTGGTAGCAAAAGGTTATTCCAAGGTGCCGGGAATTGATTTTGGTGATATTTTTTCTCCTGTTGCCAAATTTACTTCTATTAGATTACTTTTATCTGTTGCTGCTGCATTTGATTTTGAGATAGAACAGATGGATGTGAAGACAGCATTTCTTCACGGGGATCTAGAAGAAGAGATCTACATGAAGCAACCTGAAGGCTTTATGGTGAGGGGTAAGAAAGAACTGGTATGCAGGTTGAAGAAGTATTTGTAAGGGTTAAAACAGTCACCAAGGATGTGGTATCAGAAATTTGATACCTATATACGGGGACTTGGCTTCACCAGAAGGAAGGAGGATCACTGTGTTTATTTTAAATTAATTGGTGACTTTGTTATTTATTTTGTCCTGTATGTGGATGATATGTTTTTGATTGGAAATGACAAAGAAATTATCCAAGATTTGAAGACCCAACTGCTCTCCAAATTCGACATGAAGGATCTTGGTGCTGCAAACTATATCTTGGGCATGGAAATTAAGAGAGATCAGGTGAAGAGGAAGCTCTGGTTAAACTAGAGGAAGTATGTTGAGACTATATTGCAAAGGTTCAATATGCAGGATAGTAAACTAGTGAATGTTCCTATTCCTGTAGGTGTAAATCTATCTGCTAAACAGTGTCCCAAGACACAAGAAGAAGAGGAGAATATGTCCTGTGCTCCATATGCAAGTGCAGTGGGTAGCCTGATGTATGTAATGGTATGTACTAGACCAGACATTGCACATGCAGTGGGATTATTGAGCAGGTTTATGTCAAACCCAGGGAAGGAGCATTGGACAACAGTGAAGCGGGTTTTCAGATATTTACGTGGCACTAGTGATTATGACTTGTGATACCAGGGAAGACCAGGATTGGAAAGAATGTTGGACATTCGTGGTTTTTTTGATGCAGACTGGGCTGGAGATCTGGACCAAAGAAGATCTACAAGTGGGTATTTGTTTAGCCTATTTGGAGGCGCAGTTAGTTGGATGAGTAAAAGATAGTCTGTAGTGGCTCTTTCAACTACAGAGGAAAAATACATAGCAGCCACTCATGCAAGAAAGGAAGCAGTTTGGTTGTAGAGATTGTGTTCAAGTATGGGGTTGGTATAGCGAGCTATAAGGATAGACTGTGATAGCCAAAGTGCAATTTTTTTGGCTAAGAACCCTGCTTATCATTCAAAGAAAAAGCACATTGATGTTCAATATCACTTTGTTAGAGATATGGTTGAGGCTAAAAGGGTGTTGCTGGTAAAGGTGGACACTTTGAAGAATGTTGCAGATGCATTGACGAAGTCTGTGAGCACTCAGAAGTTCTCTTGGTGTAGAGAAACAATGGGTGTTGAAGAATTGAGCCAATGACTAAGCTCTCAGGCCCTCGCGAAAGAAAACAACAAGTGAGAATGTTGGCATGTGTTATATTCTTTTTCCATGACTAAGCATGCGGTGGTGGTAAGAGGAGGGCGATAGCTCCCTTTCAGGCCGGGGCTTTTCTATTTCGGGAGTCACAAGGGGGGCGGGGTGAGTCTCTTCTCATTCGTGGGTCCCAAGAAGTGGCTCGACGAAATTCTTGGTCCTTACTTTCCTGTCATAGGCGGATCCGCCTCATGGTTTTGTGCATGATTTTGCACATGGTTTTGGGGTTCGATGGTTTTCGGCCCCTGGTATTTTTGTAGATCCGGTCAAGGGAACTACGGTTATGTTCTAATCCAGGGTTAATGGATTGGGGTTTATGTATGCTTCGGCATGTATATATATATATGTTGTAACACTAAAAGGAATATAATGAAAAATCAAGCTGGTCGTCCCGATTTGGGATCCAGGGGAAAATATCTGTGTTTATTTATTTTATGTTTTATGCTTTCTCTATTGTTTATTTTCTGTTATAAGATTCGTGTGTAGATAATTTATGTTCAGGGTTAAAACCTTCAAAGATGTTATGTGCAATTCTATAATTGATTACTATATCAATAGGCCTAATGCTATTAAGCATGTATGTTTAGCTAAATTTGTATCAAAGTATAGGAAATATGGCACACCAATATCAAAAAGAAAAAAAGAAAAAGTAATTTGATTCATTAAATACAAAAAACACATTGACTATGAAAACTATTACAGAGAAAAACTTTTGCTATATGTTCCATTCGAAAACAATGAAAATGCACTAAAGCAAGACTCCTCTACATGGAAGAGTGCATACATGTTGCATAAGAACACAATAAAGAACAATGAAACTAAGTTCACATATAACATGAACAAGAAATGGGGTGATTTGGAAGAAGCAATTCAAAAAATTGATAACAGCACTGCAACTTCTAACCATACAATAAAAAAACATGAAATATCTAATGATGTTACTGAGAAGTATGACTTGGCTAAAGATTTGCAATTTCCCCAATTCAATGACAAAAAAAGACATCTTAACATTGGTTTTCAATTTACAGAACATCCATTTATGCTTAGCAACGAAGAATACTACAAGATTAGGAGAATGCTTAATAGAGAACAACAAGCAATACTCAAAGACATTGCAATGAAAATATGAAAGAACATAGACAAACCATTCTACTTATTTTTGACTGGAGGAGCTGGTACTGGAAAAACATTCACAGCAAAAGCAATATTTCAAATGCTCATTCGCATTTACAATGAACATTACAATACAGACCCTTTGAAACCAAAAGGTTTGATATTAGCATATACAGGTAAAGGTGCATATAATGCAGGTGGAGTGACAATTCATTCTACATTGCTAATGCCTTTCAACAAATCTAGCTTTATTCCACTTAGCAACGATGTATTAGACAACTTAACACAACTGTACGAAGAATTAAGGGTTGTTCTCATTGATAAAGTATCTCTAATTGGAAGTTGTTTTCTATATCAAATTGATGATCGACTAAGAAACATTAAGCACAATCAAACAAAATACTTTGGAAACATTGATATCATATTTTGTGGAAACTTGTACCAAGCACAACCTATACAAGATTCACTAATATTTGAACAACCTACAATAAGAAAGCAACCAATAACATATGACTTTTGGAAAGAACATGTAAAGTACTATGAATTGCACATTGCAATGCGTCAAACAAATGAAAAATTCATTGGAATTTTGAATAGGATGCATTTAAATAATCAAACAGAAGATGATTTGAATTACCTAAATAGACATTGTATTCGAAATGCTCCTAATGATCCTACTTTCCCCTATCTATTTTTTAGGAATAAAGATGTAGCATTACATAACAAGAAAATGTTGTCTATTGTTCCTGGTGATGAAATTGTAATTGATGCGATTGATTACGAAGAAGAAAACCATGGAAACATACCATCTCATGCACACATAGCAACATTTCCTTCACAAATTGTCCTAAAACTTAATATGCTAGTTGAAATATATGCAGGAAACTATGACTTACAAGACGGTCTAGTCAATGGTACAAATGGTATCATTAAAGCATATGTAAAATTAGACAAATTTGATGTAATATGGATCAAATTATATGATGAGCGTGTTGGCCATCGACAAGCACATAAATTTTCTTTTATATATAGCGAAGAAATTTGTAGCGATTGGACTCCCATACTGCGCACAACAAAGCCAGTTTCTATATTAGCAAAAATAGGCAACTTGAAAATCAGAAAACAAATTCCAATCCAACTAGCATGTGCACGTACAATACACAAATCACAAGGCTTAACACTAGACAATCTTGCATTTGATCCTTTAGGAATACGACACCATGGATTAGTATATACAGCTCTTTCTCGTGTGAGAAACATAGAATCATTGTATTTTCTTAGTCCACTTAAGAAACAAAACTTCCGAATTCAACAAAAAATTTCTGTTGAAATGGAACGTTTACAAAGAAACACAAAGTGGCAACTAGACTACAACTATTCGTTATTAGAAACAAAAGCATACATTTCAATTCTTTCTCTAAACACTTGCAGTTTACAAATACATATTGATGATTTGTTAAATGACTATGATCTAATGCAATCTGACATCCTATGTTTACAAGAAACACATTTGAAAGATTCAATGCTTCTAAAAAGACTTGAAACATTCAATTGCATATCAAATTATAGTAAACATGGTTTGCTAATTTGTATGAAAAAGCATATAAAGATCTTGAAACATATTCATTTTGAAGAAAAAAACGTTGAAGCTACAGTAGCAAATATGCTTCTTCATGACATGGATATTATAGTTGTCAATGTCTACGTTGCACCATATGCAACATTGAACGATACATTGTATCTTCTTTCAAAAGCATTATGCAGCATACATTCAAATAAAACAATATCAATTCTCGGCGATTTCAACATCAATATGCTTGGAAGCAACAACAAAACAAACAAACTAAGATCATATATGCACAATTACAACCTTCATTTTCTTTTAGAGACAAATAACAATCAACAATTATCAATCGTTGATCACATATGGTCAAACATAACTTGTAGCTATAATACTTTCAGGTTAGATACATATTGGACCGACCATGATACTATTTGTCTCATCATTGAAGACAAAAATGCAACAGAAACATAGTGCAAATGAAAGTAGTCTAATGCTTTTTTCTAGTCAATAGTGTCAGACTTGCCTACTCATGTCCTTATTATACAAATGAAATCAATAGTGAGTATTATTACCAAAGATACCTTTAATTTATTTCTGAATAAGTTTTTTAAAGTTTCATTATAGCCTTTTAACTACTATGACTTTGACTTCTAAATGGATGTCTTGCAAATTTCTATTGCTTTATACAATGAGTCAAACAGGCAAAGACAATTCCCAAAAAGAAATAAACACATCTAGGTTTGCTTACTACACCCAGCTTACTTACCCTTCAATGCATATGTATAGACATATCTCTATGTTTAACTGTTTATTTCTTTCTACAAAACTATTGCAAGACCTATTCTTATATTTCTAACACTGACTTCTATAGGACTATTGTTCATATAGAATTATACTATGCATCGATCATTTAACTCTCAAGCATCACATAATTCATTTTAATTCTTCAACTTGTCTTTCAACCCATTGTAATATTTTCATGCACACATGACACACCCTCCATTACAAATTGCAAACTATATATAACCATTTTGGAGTTATCTAACAGTAAACACCACAGAGTACCGAACCTTATTCTTTACAGTATTTTAGGACTACCATATAATTTTTTCCCTTTTCATCATCTCAATAATGTTCCATTCTTAAACTTGACAATCATCACCAACTGCTTATTTGCATCAGAACTGTTACATGCATAATTATATCAACCCTAGTCTTCTTCTTCTTCTTTTCCTGTCAACCTTTAATTCCTTTTCCTCACCCTTTCTCTAGAAACTTGTCAAGCTTCCTCTTCACTTCACATTTGAACCCTTTTTCACTAACATCTCCTCCAATTTCGCATGTTGCTTGTTGTCAACCTCTAAATTGTAATAAAGATAATATAAAATAGAAATTAAATTCCTTCCAAAACTATAACTCTATTTCAGTTACATCAAACTCAATTATTTCATAATCCATATGCATCTTAATTCACATTGTACAATTTGAATAAAATGTTCCAATATTATTATTATTTCTCTTAATATTCCTTTTTATCTTTGTAATTTTATCTATACGTTTTTTTTTTTTGGTTTTTTTTTGTCCTACGGTGTTTCTATATTATTTTTGTTTGGGTGGTAGAACGAGCTCAAATGACATAAATCTTGATCGACATATTTATTATGTAAACTCCCAACCACCCATAATAATTAACACCATTGGAAAGGGAGCTTGATCAACAAACACATCCAAGTTTGCTTATTACGCCCAACTTACATACACTTCGATGCATATGTATATACATATCTCTATGTTTAATTGTTTCTTTCTTTCTATGAAACTATTGCTGATTGAATTCTTAATTACTTGTTCAATTGATTCCTAATTAGTATTACTGAGTCAATATTTATCAATGTTTTCATGCCAATCAGTAGTACCTGAACTTTCATACATCTGTATTACATGCATTTACACGTTTCTATAGCACTGGAATTGAATCATTTTCTCTATCAGCCAAAATAATTTTAATATTTGCAACTCAGATCAGTATATATCTTTGTTGCACTAATAGAATTTTCTGAATTTAATATTGTATAATTTATAAGTATTCCATTATCGAAGTTTTTAAATGCAATTAATGTTTCTTTCAGTAACTAATACTCAGTTTCCACTAAAATATACAATAAGCTTATACTTTTATTTTTATTTTTAGTTGTTAAAATTTACCAAACACTTCGTCGTTGCGTTCAAGTGCACCATTCAATGACGTTGTATCATTTTCATCTCGCAGCTCTAGACAAAAAGCTACATTAGAAAAATAACAACAAATATCAGGTGCAATTTAATCAGACAAGTAAGTAAATTTGAAACAAATTTTTATACGTACCATTGACATAGAATTTATATTTATCACCAATGTATTTTACTTCTAACTGCCTCTTTTTCCACATCAACATCATCAATACACAGATCGAAAGCATCATATTTAGTCCTAGTTACCATTTAAGAACTAAACATTCGCAAAACTGGAAAAATGTTCAATGGAGATGTTATGGTTATTTATAGCACATACCTTGATAAAGTCCATAAAGCACGACATATACTACGTGCAGATTGGACAGATGCCAAAGGAATCATGACAATCACATTGTTCATACCAACTGAGCTCATTGAACAACATGGACAAAAAATATCACCAGGAAAAGCAATATCTATTACAAATTTTAAAGTTATTCCCAAAAAAAATTATGAACGCGGTGATTGTGATTGGATTCTGTTGCTAACTAAACTAAGCACCGTACAAAACATAACAAAAATTTTCAAATATTACAAATTCATTCCAGATACAACAGTAAAACAGCTCACAACAAATACAAAAACATATCCAATTGGAACAATTGCTACAATTATGACAGCTACACGGAAAATTGGTTTCCAATATACATTGCAAATTAAAGATGGAAATTTCAATGACAATAGAGCAACGGTAACATAAATTACTTTGCAACATTTTTATATTTCTGGTTCCATCCTACATTTCAATTCATTTTGAAAAAAAAAAAAAAATTATGTCTTCTATTGCAGGTGCAGTTTTTTGAAACATTTGCACCACTCTACAATGAAATTGAGCAAGAATTGAAAAAAGGAAATTTTCCAATTATGTTATTCAAAAACATAACAAACAGGAAAGATCTCAAGGATAGAACACTTCGAATAACGCAAGCTACATTCATCAAAAAATTGAATGTAGAAGCAGCAGAAGAACTCAGAAAATTGAACCTTTTAACATTCTCTGTAAGTACAAATGAAACAGTACCTCTACTTCTCAATATGAAATTGTTTCTTCATCTCTTTCTATTTTTACATATACTACTTGTCCTCCTCTATGAACAGATAAAAGTAACATTGACAATTGCAAGAATTTACTCTACACCATTTGGACCAGTTTGTCTTGGATGCAATTCACCAATACCAACCTCTACAATGATAGAAGAGACAACAGTTAATTTCCTAAAGTGCAATAAAAATTCGTCCTTTTCCTATTCATAGTGTCTGAATTGCATAATCAAGTCCAACAACACCAATTTGCAATGTTTCATCCGAAACAAATTGCTCTTGAAACAGTTACTTCCCAACCTAGCGCATATGTCTTTTCAAGACCATGTTCAAAAGAAACAAGCAACAATGTATATGCTACGTGATTTCAAAATAAATGCTGCATTTACAATCAACGAAGATAACGAGATCCAATCTGTTGACAGCAATGGAAGCCCAGGTATACTTGTAATTATTCTTCATCTTTCAAGCAAAAATCAGATATATGCACTTTAAATTATGCTATCCAAAATAGCAATATTTGTACTAATTTTTCCCTTTTCTTTGCAGCACCAGCACTTCTACAAACATTGGCTACAACAGAAACACATAGTAATCTAGAAATCAGTGCAAATTTCTTCTCAATTTTTGTACAAGATTTTACTGCTCATATTTTCCTTTCTCAAAGTGCAGTTGTCTACAATATTTTGCCAGAACAAGAATGTTCTCACAGAACAATTATGAACAAAAATCACTAGTTATACTTATAGTGTTTCTTCTACCTATTTGCAGATACTTTCGGACTTAATATATGTATATTTAAGAAATATAGCTTTTCCATTAGGCCTTTACAAATATTTTCAGATTTTATACATATATGTTTAATGAATAGAACCTGTCTTTACAATCTGACATTCTATATATAAATGTTATAAATATATTTAAAAATATCCTGAAAAAAATATTTGTGCAGACTTGATGCCCGGGCTACCTCCAGTATTTTGTCTTGTTGTTTATTCGTTTTGCAAAAATCGTGATTCACATCTGAAACATTAATTCATGTATGTAAAAGAGGGAGAGGAATTAAGATTATTTGTCCATACCGTCTGCAGTACAAGTACGTGCATCTACAAAGGAAGCAAGGACATTAATTTTTCATATATTCTTATGTATCAAATTTGATCAACATCTCTCAATTTGGGCAATATTGTTATGGTAACGTAAATAGTAAATGCGCCATTTCTAAGTTTATGCTTCCTTAGCTTATAAGTTCATATTTTTTTTTGCAGATTCCTATATTTAGTGTTAATAGTAATGGACCAAATTATATGTCTAAACATCGTACTAAGACTAAATTTAGTCTTATCTTCCTTGCTCTTGGCCTTTTTTATAATTTCCTCCACAATATGATTCTTCTTCACCTACACTTTACGACTGAAAGCTTATATATTAAGCATTATTGGGTGATTGATATTTAATTTGTTAAATTATTTTTCTACTTTAATATTCAAATACTCCAGTCTTAGCTTTTGATAAGTATTTGTTTAAGAATTTTCAGTCAAGCTTCAATTCTGTGAGATAATATATATGTTACCATATATATATACTTTCCAAACCAGTGTTAAGAGCTATTAGTAAACCTTGGGCTATGGATTAAACTCTCTCTTGGTTCCTTTTTTGATATAGGCTTTAAATACTTCGACCTGACCAGTGTTTTACTAACTAATAAAATAAATTTATTAAATATTGATAAAATATGCACTAAAGAATACTACTACCTTTTTCAATAAATTGCAAATAGAAAGTTAAAAAGCAATGAATCAATAAAATATTGGATATACTTTTGAATTGCAATCGCAAATTGTATTAAAATTAAGTGTCTTGTTGATGTGGAACATTGCGGTGCGATCGCAATCGAAATCGTTAGTTATATGATACAACCGCATATGTTTTTCTTGCCACCGTTGAATGATGCGATGCGATTGGCACAATCGCAATCGCAAATCGCAAGTTCAAGCTATTTTGTTATGGCCCGGTTGCAATGGTATGAATCAATAAAATATTTGATATACTTTTGAATTGCAATCGAAAATTGTATTAAAATTAAGTGTCTTGTTGATGTGGAAGATTGCGATGTGATCGCAATCGCAATCGCAAGTTATATGATACAACCACATCTGTTTGTTTTTCCAGTGTTGAATGATGTGATGCGATTGGCACAATCACAATCGAAAATTGCAAGTTCTTTTGTTTTGGCCTGATTGCAATCGTAAGTCTCGGACTCGATAAGTTTTATAAGGCGGATTTGATTTCCACATTGCGTAACAGTTTGGGCTCGTACCCAAAAAATTCTGGCGGACGCGATGAGATTTTACAAGCTCGTTTTAATATTCCATCATGCACACAAATGGGTATGAATCAATAAAATATTTGATATACTTTTGAATTGCAATCACAAATTGTATTAAGATTAAGTGTCTTGTTGATGTCAGAAATTGTGATGCGATCGCAATCGCAATCGCAAGTTATATGATACAACCGCATATGTTTTTTTTGCTACTGTTGAATGATGTGATGCGATTCGCCCAATCGCAATCGCAAATCGAAACTTCTTTTGTTTTTTCCCAATTGCAATGGTAAGTCTCGGACCCGATAAGTTTTATAAGGCAAATTTGATTTCGATATTTGGTTTAAGTTTTTTCACATTCAGCGGGCTCCACAGTTGCAAAAGGTGTGTTTGATACGTTGTGCTTTATCACGCGATGGAGCACTTTGATAAGTTTTGTTTTGTAATACTTTTACCTGTTTTATTATGTATAGTTTAAAAAATACACATTTCAATCTACTTTATTGTTTGAACAAAATCACTATAGATTTATTATTTTATTTTTTACTATGTTAATTAAAAAAATATAACTTTAATTTTATATTTTATTTTATTTTTTTCAAATTTTTTAAAATTTTGTATATTTTAAAGTTATTTTTTAAACAACATAATTGTAGATTTATTATTTTATTTTTAACTATGCTAATTAAAAAAATATAACTTTAAATTTATATTTAATTATTGTTTTTAAATTTTTTTAAAACTTTGTATATGTATATTTAACAAAAAAAATTTCACGGATTTTATATTTTATATAATTATTTTAATTACTTTATTATAATTAAGATTAATATTTAAATTATTCAAAAGTAACTAAACAATTTGGATTAAAAAAACCCCTAGAAAAAAGTAATTTTAATTAATACTTCCATTCATGGCATAATGGTTAGGCAATGTTGCATGAATAACAAGACTACAACATAGCTAGCTACTACCTGCAAAATTCATGGCACGGTCAATATACCCCATCGAACTCTATCAAACGGAAAACAGGTTCTGCCCAGTTCATCGTCGAATCGAGAAGTCTCTTGGTTCCTTTTTTCACACAGGCTTTAAATATTTCGACCTGACCAGTATTTAAAGTATTTCGACCTGACCATCATTTTAAATGTATTTAAAGTATTTGAAACTTCTGAACAAATATTTTATATCAAAAATATTTGATATACTTTTGAATTGTAATCGCAAATTGTATTAAGATTAAGTGTCATCGCAATTGCACATTGTTTAATCGCCCTCCGCTTTAAGCCAAGGTCCGCAAGTGGTGTGGTCCCACAAGACCACGCGGCATTATTATAATGAATCGCAAGTTTGAATCACAAATGTTTTCTGTTTTGGCCCGATTGCAAAGTGAACTGTTGTGACAAAGGTTTTATGTTTTATATATATGTTTTAACATATATTAAAACGAATGCGCATATTTCTAAAGAGAAGCCCCGATGGGCCATAGTCCTATATTTAAACTTAAATTTGTTTTATATATTCAAATTGTTGCTTCTTTTATAATTTATTTTGATAACTATAAATTTTTTATATATATGAATGTATTTAGCTCCTTAAAATTAGTTTTTTTTTTTTTTTAACCTATATTTAATAAATTAATTCATACATATATTAATAATGAAATACTTTTTCTATAGATCAATATTTAGTTAAATAATTACTTCAATATACTTTTAAAAATATATTATATTATTATACATTTCCATTATTATAAAATATTATTTTTATATTTTATTATTACATATTTATAATTTAAAGTAGAGCCAAAGTTTATAAATTATACACACACACACACACACACACATATATATATATAAGATTAATATTTAGTTAAATAATTACCTCAATATATTTTTAAAAATATATTATATTATTATACATATAACTTAATTATTATATAATTAATATATTATATTTTGCTGGGCTTATGCCACTGATGATGGCCTGAATTTCTAAGGCCCTGGTCTCTTTGTACCATATGTTTTACTAATAGAATTACTCTTACTTAGGGAAAAAAAAAACAAAAAAAAAATTACTATAAATAGAAATAGCTACACAGATTCTTGTTCACCTACACTCTACGGCTGAAAGCTTATATATTAAGCATTATTGAGTAATTGGTCTTTACTTTGTTAAATTATTTTTCTACTTTAATATTCGAATAACCCAATCTTAGCTTTAATATGCACCAACACATAATCCATTTCAATCAAAGTTGCTTCTTTTATAATTTATTTTAATAAATATAAAAAATTTATATATAAGAATGTATTTAGCTCCTTAAAATTAGTTTCATTTTTAGAAATATATTATATTATTATACATTTCCATTGTTATAAAATATTTTTTCTAGATTGTATTATAACATATTTATAATTTAAAGTAGAGCCAAAGTTTATGAATTATATATTTAATAAATTAATCCATACATATATCTGTATAATATTTATTTATTTTTACTAAGATTCATTTGGTCCCAACAAAGTGTCTTGTTGATGTTGGCGGTTCGGATGCGATCATCGCAATTGGAAACCATATACGTTACCACAGCCATTTGATATATCGTCGATGGAAATGTTCCGATGCAATGAGTTCATCGCAATCGGAATTATTTTTATCGCCCTCCGCATTAAGCCAAGGACCGCGTGAGTTGTGGTCCCACAGACCACGCAGCAGTATTACATTGAATCACAAGTCTTTTGTCTATCGCCCAAGTGCAATGTGAAATGGCGTACCCGATAAATATTTATGCGACGGATTTAAATATCATCGCGGGTCCGTTATAATCAGAATCGCATTTTTTTGTTCGGCCACTTTGTATTGTTGCAACTTCGGATCCGATGCACATTATAGGGAAGATTTAAAAGGTTTAATTCTGCTATGATGCGAATTACTGATGTCCCTTTGCGCATTCAGGATTATATAAACGTGATGTAGCGTGATTCATTACACCATAGTCTATGACAGAGCCCACAGACCTGCTTCCGATCATCCAAGGCAAGATTTCTACGGTTTAATGACCCAGTAATGCATTCAAATAGTCACTATCAATGGGTTCTAACTCCGCTTAATAATTACTATGTCTCGACCAACCTTTAACCCTGGATTCTTATTTCGCCATGGATTGATATCAGGTTATGAATTCCCTCGTTAACATTGTTTCTTATGAAACCCGTCAACTTGCTTCTACACCAAAATTACTTAATCGCGTAACAGAATTCAGTATAATTCTCAATTTGACTCCAACCCTTTCACGGTAGTTGACACTCAGCCAGCTATGTATATAATCACATGAATATAACTTACAGAATTTAAACCAAGCGTCTTAACAAGCCTATGTCTGACAGTGAGACACCAAATCCATACTTGAACACAAAATGGTTAATATTAAATATGTCAATTTGTATGAGTATATATTTCAATGCTTAGTATTAAATATGTTGATTTGTATGAGTATATAATGCAATAAGATCAGTCCCATCACGGACATTCAATGAACAATTAAAATATTTGTTTTATCATAGGCTCCATGTCATTTATGTTATAGTGGCTAATTTATATATATTTTTCACATATTTGTGTCTGAAATAGATCAATTAGCATCTGTATTTGTTCTTCAAGTGCTTGTACTAGTTTATTTATAGGACTACACTTGGCTATTTTCTATACTCGTTTAGGGTAATACCCTACCATAGGATAACGTGCATATCACCTATAAGGTGACATTTCGAACCTAGGTTTATAAATAAAACAATTCAAAATATATCCTTAATTACAATTTTGTATGTTTATACTTCATAATGCTTGACTTTCCAGATTTATTTTAAGAATGGATAAAAGAGTAAAATATTCCTAAGACTTAAAAATATTAACGAGCTCTCTGAGTTCATATCGAGCATCTTATGCACAATACACTTTGACTATGGCTCTGTTGGAATTTCTCACTGTTACAAAAAATAACACACTCTGTCTCTGTTTAAAAAAAACACTACACTGCTATGTATGAATTTTCTATTTCGCACTCTGTTGTGCTTTTCAAATAAAACATAACATTCAGTTACAAATGCCTCTCAGGCTTTTTAACTTTTATATGTCACTGTTGTTTTAAAACATAAGACAAAAAACCTTTTTAAATAAAACTAAACTTAAATCTAAACAATATGTATGTGGCCTGCGGGGTCCACATTACATATATCGCTTATGTTAAAACATAAAAAAACCTATTACAAAGGCTCTCGAGCCTTTTATAAATTGTGCATGGAAATTGAAAAAATTGCATATAACATACACGACCAAAGGTTAAAAACATTTGACATAAAATGTTTGCATCGCACGATGAACGAAAACAAAACACCGCCAGACTTAAAAAATATTAAACCAAAATGGACCGCGGGATTTCGTGTCACAAACCTGCTGACATCACACAGGGTTTTGTGCGTGCGATGAAAACTCAAATCCACACTATAATATTATATCGTGTCCGCCAGAGGGTTCTACATATGGTGGGAGTTTGTAACGTGAAACTTGCTTATCAAATCCGCTGAATAATATGCATCGGGTCCAATTTAAAACAATGCAGACAGGCCATTACAAAAATCTCTGATGCCGATTGAAAAATGGACACGATGACAAATTTAACTCCGCCATAGTAAATAGGATCGGGTCCGGACTTCATACTGTGCAATCGGGCCATAACTTAAAACACTTCGGATGTGATGAAAGAATTGGGTCGTACCATCAGCGATATAAGAATTTGTTGTGGTGGCTTATGTCAGTTCTGATTGCAATGATCGCATCAGAACATCGCCACATCAACAAGACACTATGGGGACCACGGGGTTTTCACTAAAACCTTCAACCTTCCCACGTATAAAATTCCTACCACAGTATATATCTATTTCATATTAAAATACTCTGTTTTACCAAATACAGAGTCTGTCCCCGAACACAAAAAAAAACTCTATTTTTCAAACACATAGGACTGCGCCGATCAAACAAAAATGACTGTTCACCATTTTGGAAAGCAGCCCAACGTCAGGATCCTTCCAAGAAGAATTAGAAGGTGGCCACTGTACAATGCTGCAGTTGAACATAAAATTTCAACAAGCTCTTCAGGTCGAAGTTTAACTTTGATCCCACTATGAGGCACCACTACCTCTACCTATGCCTATTACATAAAATATAGGTACCTAACCATGTAATAACTATTAGCACTTCTAGGTGTTCTAATCCTCCTGCCTCAACCATTTGAGAAACACGTGTTTTCATAACCCAGTAATAATAAAACGATTATGTGTAGTATAACACTTCTTAGGAACTATCGCTGGTCAAATCATGACTGCTTTATTTTATATAAAAGAAAACATTATAAATTGAAAAATGTAATTAAAAAAAAACATTCCTAATGAGTAAAATATTGAATCTATCCAATATCTAAAAACTCAAATTGGCTAACTAAATTACGTTATTAAATTTTGGAATATACATTAAATATATCAAATATATAAATATACAAAATATTAAACAATTTTAATTGCTATATATCATGTCATGTAATTTTAAATAAAAATAACATGCAACTGTTTGAATAATAACAATAAACTCCATATATATATATATATATATATATAAGGAGTTTATTGTTATTATTCAAACAGTTGCATGTTATTTTTATTTAAAATTATATATATATATAACTTATATTTTTTTTAATTATAAATTCTTATAATAATATTTTTATTTTTAGCATTATAAATTTTCATATTCATATATATACTTTATGAAAATGTAAAAGTCTTCAAATGGTAGACAATATGGCATTGTTATTGTAGTTGGGTGGAATTGGATTAAAAAAATATTAGTAAAAAAAGATTCTAATCCTTAATACTAACATAAATTCTTATTTTTTACTTTAATTTAGCTATATTTAAACTAAACTATGCGACAACTTTATTACAAAGAAAATCCTCATAGACATCTTTAAATTCAAATGCCAACATTTAGCAAATCCTCATAGACATGCTCCAACTCAAATTGCAACAATTATCTCTAATTTAATTTAACTATACTAAACTAAGTAGCAACTTTATTAGAAAGCAAATCCTCATAAACATGTTGAAACTCAAATTGCAACATTTCTATATTTACATTAAGCAGCAAGTAGTAGCTACTCTGTCATACTCATATGGATTCCAAAAATAAGCTAAGCATATGTAGCAAATCTAATCTATACATCAAATGCATATGCTCATGGGTCATCCTAGTAATTATCAATTGGTTACCATCATCAACACAAAATTTGTTTTACTATAATTTAGATAGATTTAAACTACTACTAAACTCAAATTGCAACAATTATTTCTAATTTAATTTAACTATACTTTATTACAAAACAAATCTTCATAAACATGCTCAAACTCAAATTGCAACATCTCTATAATTACATTAAGCGGCATGTAACAGCTGTAATAGCTATCCATAGACATTTCCAACATCACATTGCAACATTACTATATTGAAACTAAGCGAAAGGTAATCGCTACTTGTAGCCATGTTTTATTCTAATTTATATTCTCATAACGTGAACTTGTTAATAGTTAACCATATAAAAATGAAACTTTATATTTTAAATCATATATCACAAATCAATTCAAGTATTGCACTTATTTATCCTAAATTATAGTCTCATAACCTAACCTTGCACTTATTTACCCTAAATTATAGTCTCATAACACAACCTTGTTAATAGTTAAATATATACAAATGGAAACTTTATATTGTAAATTATATATCACAATCAATGCAATACAAAACTGTACTTATTTATTCTAACTTATATTCTCCTAACCTTGTTATTAGTTAAATATGTACAAGCGGAATTTAAAAAAAAAATAATGAGTGCACTAGTTGTAAAAAGCCTTCTCAACTTATCATTTTCTCTATTAATCTATTTTACGATAAAAATTTATATAATAAATAGAAATATCATTTTAAATGAATATTATACAAATTTTATATAAGAAAGATAGATATTATTTAAATTGAATATTATATAGTTAGTTTGTATGTAAATTTATTTGATAATTCCTCAAGTAAGGAGCATGAAGGAGTTTCAACTTTAATCATGTTTGCAATTGGTGGGTAGAAGCGCTCCTACAAGTCTTATCATTAAAATAGTGATAAAGTGATCCCATGCCTTGTTGAGTCCATAGCGATGGATGTTAAAAAAAAAAATTGAGGATTTGGCGTTATCTCCAATTGTAACCAATAACCTTATAGACTGAGTAGAAGTACGTAGAAGAAAAGGGAAAAAAGAAAAAGCCCTGAACAATTATGGTGTGTGAGACTATAAATGTTGTAGAATATTTTTAAAGTGTTTGACTTCTTAATGTAATATGTTTTTTTGATATAATAATATTGAATTTACGAAAAAAAAATAAAAAAATATATTTCTAATTATAGATTAGATAAATTTAGTCCACAAACGTAGAATAGACGGTGATGGGTTGTACTATTAAGGCACTTGGTGATGTGAAGGTCACTAGTTCAAAACTAGTGGCAAAAAATATGACCATGTTAAGGATTGTTGTGGACCACGCTGAGTGTGATCCCTGGGTGATTTTGACAGCTTAGATGCCACAAGGTTGTGGTTTATAAAGTCAAAAGCCGAGCATTCAGTCATTGCAGGACTCACACAACTTAGCAAACAAACAAACAAAAAGGATAAATTTAATAGACATGATAAAAGATAAATTTGATAATTGGAAACAACAAAATTGATGGTGTAAAAATGATAATAACATATATCTATTTTTTTTAATCATTTTTCCTCATAAATGGTGAATATTTTGTTGAGTGTTAAATTATAAATTTCTTGACAATCACAATGCCTAAGGCTATATTTTTTATGAGTTGTAATCCTTATCTATTAATAAGGTGTTGTCATTATCTACTGATGAGTGGTTATGTGGATATGGATCTAGAAGTGGTTAAACCCATCTACTCTATATTGACACCATGAAATAAATAAAAAATGTTGAGAATGGCTTAAATATTTTTCCGCTAATTATTATCTTGTTGTGATTTTGCTCAATTTATTAACATTGTATGAAATCTTTTATGGTCTAAAGGGCATGATAACACCGTGGTAATTTTCCATGTAAAGTAAAATGTAATGATACAAAGAGATCTCTCATTGGTTTATGATGAGAAAAGTTCTCTAAAGAAAGAGGAGTCCAAAATCGGGCAAAGAATTCATGTTGCAAACAAGTGCAAATCCATGCTCATTTTGTGCTCCGATGGCTTAGATTTCTCTTCAACAAGGATATGGATTAGGAAATTTGGATTTGCATTCCTATAATTTATTGTCTTCAGCTCATGAGAAAAAACAGCATAGTTTGCATGACAACATTATTGCCTTGTAGAGGAAGCGATGTTTATTTTTTTCAAAATGGCCTAGATAGTGTTCAAAATGGCTTAGATAGTGTTCAAGTGGATGTGTTAACAATCAAATTTGTGTAGTGGAAACATGGTGAACCACTGAATTAACACTTTTATTTGCTTTACTAATCAATCAGTCAATGCAAAATCATTTTCCAAATATATATTAATATCAAAATTTTAATATTAATGTTAGGGTTGATAATGTTTTTTTTGCATGGTATTATTATAAATTTGGTCCATAGGCTTCAAATATAATTAGATGTTGATTTCTACTCCTATTCAATATTTTTTTTTTATTTACCTTACCTTTTTATACCTCTTTTATAAATATGGTATTTGGTCCATGGTATTCGGCCAATAGGTTTCACCTAATTAGAACTTATTTTTAAAGTCGACATTATATATATATATATATATATATATATATATATATATATATATATATATATTTAAATAGTTTTTTATTTTGGCTTCCGACATACTTACACATCAGGGTCATACTGCGCTGTAGAATACGCCTCTCGACACAATAATGTTTTTTTTTTCATGCTATTAATAATAATTTAGTCCATGGTATTTGGGCCATAGACTTCATATATAATTAGATGTTGATTTCTAATCCTATTTGATATATTTTTATTTATTTACCTTACCTCTCTATACCTCTTTTATGTTTATTTATTTACCATACCCCTTTTATAAGTATGGTATTTGGCCCATGATATTTTTCCCATAGGCCTTTATTTTATTTACCATACCTTTAATTTATTTATATTTTTATTTATTTACCATATCTTTTTTTAGTGTTCGTAAACCTCTTCATATTTTGATAAATTTATTTTTTAATGAAATTTTAATTGTTTATTTATATGGTTTTCTAAATTATTGTTTAAGCCGACATTATTGAGATTTTATTCTTAAAATTTTCTTTAGTTTTTGTTATTTTGGCTTCCGACATACTCACACATCGGGGTCATACTGGTCTGTAGAATGCGCCTCTTGACGCAATAAAAATTTCTATTAGTATTTTTTTATTATAAGGGAGAGATGTCAAATGTTGTGAAGGGCCCAAGGACCAGTGGTTGTTATAGTACTAGTCTTGCCATGCCACCAAAAATTGAGAGACGTGAAACTTATATTTAAAAAAAAATCTATAATATTAAGTGTAAATATCTTTTAATTTATGTCCAAAATATTGACTAGACACACAATTGTCCACAAATAGTCTTTTAAATATCAAGAGTAAAAAACATTTTGTCTCAACTAGACAACATAAAATAAACATAAATCATCCAAAAATTATTTATTCCACGAATACAAGGTACACATCACTTCAACCTTGACTGAAATGCATTGGAGCTATATATCCCAAATGCACATTCATGCATGCATATATAAAAATTTGATGCATGTCGCTCATAACTTTTGTGTTATTCAATAATTGAACCTATTTTTTTCAATAAATGAAACCCAGCCCATTAAATCCAATAAACGACACCCAACCCATTAAATTCAATAAATGACACCCATCCCATTAAATTTCTTGTTAAAACAGATCAAAGCACAAGGATCAACCATAAAAAATTCCAAGTCATTGAATCATATCCAAATCAATCTAGAACACACATTCAAAATTGAGAAACTGCAATCCATTTCAATCCTTGTTACCATTGAAATTCAAGTGAAAACAATTATATAAGAAGTTCAACCATTGCTAAATTTGCATTTTTTAAATTCAAATTATTCACCAGGGAAATATACCATCAGAAAAAATTTCACGCTATATTCAAGTTATTTAATTGAGTTTTTGCATAGTATGTATTTCATTTTATTTATTTCAGTCTTTGCACAATATGTACTTCATTTTATTTATTTCAATTTTTGAACAATATCCATTTAGTTTTCTTAAACTACTTGATCTATCTTCAAGCCATTTACTGTTTTTTTTCTTACTATGTTCAAGGACACTTTTGACTCAAAAATAAATTTCTTTACATGATACAAATTCCCAAGATAATAAATGTGACAAAGACTTTTTTTGACTCATGAGAAAACCTAGAAGCCTTCAATGGAGGCTATGACCTAGAAAATAAACAAAACAATATTGAACCCATGCCTCAATTTTTTTTTTCAAATATTTTTTTCTTTTCTTTTCTTTTGAAAAATAAAATTATGAAGACCGACACTAGTTACCTTCCTCAATAATCCCTCTTAACTAGGGATGCATTCATAATCACATATATATAGAGGTACATGGAAGATCTTAAAATGATATGCTCTATGAAGAGTCACAACACACATAGTGCTATAGATTAGATACCTGACTAGGGTATCTAACTGGGTGGGACTAAGGTGTGTTCCAAGCTTTAGCCACTCGAGTTACCATCAAGTTATATCTCTAACATCAACACAAGGATCTAGGTTTGTATCTAAGGTCGAAGCTTCAATACTAATGCCACCCTCCCTAATTTAGGATCTAGACATCATCACAGGTCATCCATATGTCCTCCCAATATTCTTGTCACCCTAATAAGCTTCATATCTCCCTACAAGCTAAATCAGATATGTCCATTAGTTCCAACATTCTTCAAAATTTTCAACCATTTTATGAAGAGACTAACCTGTACCATCATAATCCAAATTAGAATCAAACTTTCAAATATATATACAAGTTAACACAAACCTTTGGTATCTTAAAATATATTAATGTTTCTTAAGAAATCATCATATTATCCAAACACATTTTTGTCGGAAGGTTTCTCCTTTAACTTTTTCAGCAATACCCAACTCAACCTCGACACTTCTTCAAAAATATTCAAGTCTTGTCACAACTTTATCAATCACAGATAACCATCAGTAGTTCTTCAACTATTCTTCGATATCAAACATCCTCATGTCATTTTAATCAATTAATTCACTTATCCTAAAACTCCCTCTCAGCTAGAGAGACATGCATTTTTTTTTATCCAAGTAACTAGGGGACAAGTCCATGAATTATCTTATTCTTCTAGTCACACACACTTTTCCTTTTGCATCAAAAATTCATCAGAGACTTTATCATTTCTTAACAAGTTCATTTGTTAAACTTTAATGCTCTCTCTTTCCATCAAGTTCAACATCTTCATTAAATTGTCATCAAATATGAGGTAAGCATATTCATCATCTTGAATACTATGTACCCGCAAACATTTTATAGGAAGTACAACCAACCATAAGTATGAATTTAACTATATCAAGATCATGTCATTATAATCAAGCTTTAGACATCAAATACCTAAACTTAGTTAGGTTCATAGTCAACAAGGGTTACATGTTTTACTTACTATGGTTATTTTCACAAACCTTAGATTCCATCACCAAGACTTAAAGGTGTAGATATCATAAACAGAATAAAGTTAGTAATCTAATATTCTCTTATAATTTCATGTCAGACTTTACTGGGGTTTTTGTTACAAGCTCTAGATCTCATTAATGAATAACAACAATCGAATTAGAAATCTAGGAATTCATATCTAGGGTTTCATTATTATTTACTCATATCAATCTTCCACTAAGGTTTTAACGTAAACCTTAGATCAAACCCCCAACAATTTTGACCAATCTAGGGTTTCAATTATGAGAAAGCTTATAAAACTAGGGTTTCATTCCTATGACTTTACTTTTAACTATTACAAGGGTTTTGTTCATAAACCCTAATTTACCAAACCCTAAGAATCTATGGTTTAATTATATATAATAAACATTAATAACAAATCCTAAAAGACGAGGGTTTCATAACATTAGCAAACCATAAACACTAAGAGTAGAATTCCATTTCTAGGTTTTATTAACAAACCCTAAGTAGACTAAGGGTTTCATTGTCAACATACCCTAAGCATCAAGAGGCTACGGATTTACAGTGAACCCTAAAGGTTATGGTTTCCCCAAAACTTATCAAACAAGAGATAATATGATAAGGGTAGATTCAATATAATGATTAATCACCCTAACAAGAATCCTTACAATTCAAAACCATAAACACAATAAAGTTAGTAATACAAGACATATTTAAAAATGATCATATATTTTAATGAAGAAGTTTAACTACCAATTATTATGGTCTTAGAGATATCTTGAGTTGATCCTTTTACAAACCTTGTATGGTTTCCTTGAAGTGCTCCCTCTGAATTTAGCCATAATATTTATACCTGCAATACTTATTGATAAATACAACCAAGAAAAATATGCGATACCAAAAACATGATGTCAATTTTCCAATATAGAGTTTTTATGAAACAATAGAGTACGGAATCCTATGGATTCCAAGTGAAAATCCTAGATTTAAAAAAATAAAATTATCTTCTTCTTTAATCAACACTAGGTTTACTCATGTAACACCCTCCTCCCACACTTAGCCAAGCTAACTGGTCCACCAAGGTAAATGTGTGACGAAGAGTTATTATGATATGAATCAACCTCCTAGATCACCTTAAGGAAGTGGAATCAATAAACAAAAATATTACTGGACTTCCTGAGGAGCTATAGGACCCACAAAAGCTAAACCACCCGTCCAGGTGCCCAGACCCACCTAACATGTCGATTACCACTGGTGCTTTCTATATGATCAAAAATTTGCTCAGCGTGTCTATATAAAATATGGACAAGCATGGACAATTGGTCAGAATGATAGTATTCACTCTATATTTATTTTTGCAGAACAAATGTGAAATTCTCTACAAAATCAACTATTGAAAAAATGGTGTCTGGTGGAAAAACTTCACGCAATTTTTTGAAATTCAATTCCTACCATTGAGCTCTATGGTAACGCTTGGTGTATTTATAAATTTCTACCTCAAACTTTCTCAAAAACTCTATCACACAAATTTCTTCTTCTTGTAAATCAATTCTTTTAGCACTTGTAGTACTACTTGAACCAATCCATGTATGAATATATTCATATCTCTTCCATTTCACTTTTATGTTGGACAATGATTGATCATTTATATCAATAAGATATTTGTTTTGAAATAAATTCAAATTTCCATATTCATGACATTTTTTACCACCAACATATTTCTTTTGGTAAAATAATTCATGGCTTTCTCTTGCACATAGAATTTGAGATATAAAATCATGGATAGTGGAAGGAGGAGCTGAATATTTCCAAATTTTTTTACTAAAATTAAGGAATGTGTCATAATATAACTAAAATTCCACATGATAACGAAAACAATAAGTGTCACGTTTTCACAAAAGCACTGATTGAGACATCAATTTCACGATTCTCTTCTATGAAATTGTTGAAAAACTCTATCTGAGTTGTGTCCAAGATATGTTTTTCATGTTCTTCATACTAATTTTTTGTTATTCTTCATCACATCACAACCATTTCTTTTGGTGAAACATGTGAATTTTCATCCAATTTTCATATATTAATTTTTTTAACATCTTCTCCAAGTCTATCTTTGTATGGTTCCCTACAAAGAACTGTCCAACAAGCGAGTTCATCATTTACATCTATTTGCAATCAAAATTTTCGATGTTTGTGCAAAATTTTTCGTGAGGTCCCTATTGCTTGTGCCATAGATTTTACCAAATGATTCTCTTTAGTACTTGATGGAACCACTGCCATTTGTATTTCTCTACGTGCATCTAAATTACTTTTATTTCTAGATCTTCCAATTGACTTTAGAGAACCATTTATATTTTCTATCACATTTTCTTTCATTTTATTATCTTTTGTTGATTTTCAAATACCCAATAAAGTCGTACCTTCCTTTAATTTCTTTGATGTTAAGAAACTTCTCAATATTTGGGCTTGAACTACCACATTTTCATCTTTGAAGAACATATAAATAATGAACTTAACACAACATCGTATAACATGGTTAGCTTTTTTATCTCCATATGTGCTAGTGTCAACATTTTCTATCATCTCATCATCGATATTGATTTTATCTATACATATTAGAATTAAATGTACAAAATAATTTTACATATTCAATAAATAATTAGATTAATAAATATGTATAATTTCAATAATACACATTCAACATATATATACATCCCTGGTGACTCAATTTCTTCACTTGAATTTCTTTCAACATTTTCAACGTCTTCAATCATTGGTACAATATCTCTTTCACTTTCTCTTTCAAAAATTTCTATCTCATCATCAATGTTATGAGGAATATCTCTCTTTGTTTACATTGCAAAACAATTTTCAAATTAGTTCATCAAATAAAAATTAATCTTCACAATACACTAGTTAAATTTTAAATATCATTTATAATATTTACATTTACATACCTACTTCAACTTCTAGTTGAGGTTGATTTTCTCTTTCAATATTTGAGCAGTCTTATCTCTTGTTCTTTTTTGTGATATTCTCTCCCATGTTCTCTATGAGCCTCAGGGTCTCTTGTTCAATCATATTTTCTCTTGCAATTTCTTTGATTTCCCATGATAATTTAGTATGAAGCTCAAAAAATGTCCTTCAAAATCTTGCAAAAAAAACTCACTATCAAAATTCAGACAAAAACTCAATTCAAAAAGTCATCACAAAAATTTAATTTCAAAAAAAACTCACTTTAAAATTTTTGCACAAAAGACATACTTCAACCCAAAACACTTACTTTCAAAATTCCACCAAAAAAATGTCTTTTAAAAATGAAGCTCCAAATATTTCCTTCCAAGTCCTACAAAAAAATTTCACTTTAAAAATTTAGACAAAAAATCACTTTAAAAAATCATGATAAAAGATTTACTTCAACCCAAAACGTTTACTCTAAAAAAAAATCACTTTAAAAAATACCTCCAAAAAATGTCCTTTGAAAATTAAGCCCAAAAAACCTTTGAAAATTCAACCCAGAAATTTTCCTTTCTAAATTCAGCCCAAAACATTTCCTTTCTAAATTCAACCCAAAAAAATTCCTTTGCAAATTCAGCCCAAATGAAGAAATGTGGAGAAATTTGTGAAAACAATGTTTCTTTTTTCGGCAATTTATATAGTTTTGAAATAATTTTTTTGGAGGGGCTTCGTCAATTTTTTTAGGCCACCGTAATTTTTGTGAACAAAAGTTCGGTCGATTTTTTTTTTCGTTAAAACTAACGAGATGGAGTGACGACATGACTTTTTATGAATCATTTGATTATTAAATAACACACACTCAAATAATTGTTAAGTTGACATATCAAATGTGAATAAAAAAATTCCAAAAAATAAGTAATAGAAAGGTAATAAAATTTCTCACAAGTTTTATTTTTATCGTAAAATGAAATTCTAAACAGAAAAATGTTTTGGCTTGCAAAAAATTGAAGAACTTCTAAAAAATGATAATTTTTTCTCAAAAAAGTGCAAAACATGTCACCCAACTTCACATTTTCACAAAGAGCCATTTCATTTTTTGTTACTCTTTGCGAGAGCGAAATTTGTTGCACTTGGTCTTGTAATTTTAATATATCATGTTGCACTTCTTCCTCTTCATGAGTCATAGTAGAGCATTTTGAGGGCTTAATGGGTGTTCATTCCTTTTAGGGGGAATTTTAGAACCCAATACTAACATATATGCTTCAATATGCCCTTGGAATCACTTCAAACAAGACATGCAATTTTAAAAACAAAAACACACATCTTTCTTGCTTTTGAGGAGCTCAATATTGAAGCTTATGTATATTTTTATTTTCAGATCCCCAATATTTTATCTTTGGCGCTTTAGTATCTCTATGAATCTTCTTTCCAATGCCACAAGTCTCAACTAATTTATATTATTCAAGGAAACTTTATGCCCAATCTCCCACAATGATCCAATTATGGACTGGTTCAGTAGACTGAACTTGTATGGTGTGCCATGTGTCAATTTTTCCTCCTTCCTCTTTGAGATTGATACATATAAAACTATGTTCCATGTACTTTCAGCCATGTTTTAGATAATTCCAATCTGATGCTTAGAGAGAGATCTATGACTATTTTCCCAAGGTCACCTCTTTGAGATGAAATTCAGGAGCTTGCAAAAACCCTAACTTACAGAGATTATATCTCTGAATATATTTCAAAGCAAGATCTTTAATTTTTCCATGAAGTGCGTCCAGATTTCGTTGAAAATGGTTTTTTTTTAGCTTTTGAACCTTCGTAGAAAAAAAGTTATAGTGAAAATTCCACGATGACCTATTTGAAGTGGTGAAATTCTAGAATCCCAATCTATGACACCAAATGTTATGAAACCAAGTCAGAAAATAGAATAAAAGAGAGATCAACGACTTAGAAATATGCCACTTCGAGGGGTAAACCTCCTTTACATTACATAAATGAACAAATCTTAGATGATTTAAATGATAAAACCTCCTTTCTTTATATAGGAGTCCATGGGGTCACAACATAATCCTAGTTGACCTAACAATAATAATGTAACAGCACAATAATAACAATAGTGGGCTATTATGGGACACAATAATAAAAATATGGGAAATACAGGGGTACAAAAATAAGAATAAGGGGGACACACTAACAATAAGGGACTACACTAGTAATATAAGGCCCTAACATCGACACTAAAGATACACTTTGTGATGACTGTGGTTGTGTGAAAATGCTTAAAACTTTGAAAATGAATGTGACAAATCTCTACATGGTAAGATAATTTCGTTTGCAGAAATATAACCTCTTTAAACCACCAAAAAAAGCTTATGTACATTGTGCAATACTCAACATGAGAAAAGATGACGATTGCTACATTACGAATTATGCTTGCGATACATGAAGGAAAATTAAATTAATACGTGCCAGAGAAAAGATAACATGAAAACAAAACTAATTAGAGTGAAAAAAAATGAAAGAGACAGCCGAAAACATAAAATTGACACTTGTGAAAATAAAGGTGCATGAAAGTGAAAGTTAGAAAAACTCACCGAAATGTAAGTACAAACTCAGCTACAATGTGAGAAATTGTCATTGTCAGTGTGTACTAACTGTCAAGATGCATTGGGCATCAAACAATAATAAACTTGATTGAACATGCTATGCTTGTCGAAGATTACATAAAAGAATGAGCTCATGCACTTGTTACTGATTGAGCATGTGTGAGAAAGTGACTTCTACACTTCTAATCTGAGGAGGGCAAAGAATCAGCTGACCAAGAACTGACTATGGAACGACCGATCACAAGATCCACAATATGCTCTAAAATTCGAGTGTACGAAAATTTTTGGAGGGTATTTGTCGCAACGACAACAATATATTAGTTCATGATCTCTATCTTAACATATTAAAACTTAAAATATCCACATTCAAATTACTCATAATTCCATTGTTTATACTTCCAAATCCACTTAGAAAACTTTAGGAAATAGAGTTTACCACTTTATGTTAGCCATTTCCCACTTAATGGTTATGGAAAGCTTACCATATTTATCATTACATCAACGAAATTACTCAATTATTTCATTATATAATGCTTTAAATTTCCAATAGATGATTGATCCAATTCCCTAAAATTTTAAGATGTGCATATGTACTCATGCGTACAACATGTACCACCCCTTCTCCTTTACTTGACATCATCTTAGATTGTAAAGTTCAAAGAAAAATTTCATAAGGGAACCATTTACTTAAAACCATTCAAAATTTTGGTTCTCTAAATAGTATTTTAATATAAACTAGAATAAAAAAATCACCAATAACTATTTCCCTTTTTTTTAAATCATGTAAATTTTGTTGTTAATATCTTTTTTACTTGAGTAAATAATCTCCATGTTAAGAAATAAAACACATTCACAATAGAATGAGAATTGGTGGAAAAGAGTTTAATCCATTCAAGCACTTTGTATTCATCTCATAAATTTAGTATATAGTACATATATTTTATAATTTCTAGATCTATATACCACTAACAACACATTAGAGGATAATTATAACACCTCATTAAGGATTACAACTCATAAGAATGTGGTATTGGAATTATTTATTGTCTACAGACTCATAGTCTAACATTATTCCCCTCAGTCATAAATTTGAATAATTATACTAATAAGGAAATATGAACTAGTACCATTACAATATTCAATATGAACTTCCAAACTAAGGTTTGATTAAGATATTCCTAGAAAATCACCAACATGTTGAATGGTTCATCTAAAATGAAATTTAAAATACAATAGAATTTTTGGAAGTGATTAGCTACCATGTCTAAAAATTCCCCTACTATTTGGTAAAAAAATAGGATCCCCATGATTCTATAAATGAAAAAATTGGATGATAATTCTTCTATTAGTGAAAAAAAAAAAAATCACCAAGGCATTGTGTGAATTTTCCCACAAAAAAGTGCCAAACAATATCCCGTTGAATAATTTATTTGATTGTAGATAGCCTATTGAGGAGACCTATTTCTTTTCTAGGATTCCCAAATGTTGATTGAATTTTGATGGATGGGAATTCAAAACATGAAGCTTGACTATGATATTTTATATCATTTTTTTTTTATTTTTTTTTGGGATTCAACTGCGTTAATTTAGTCATTCATCTATGGCCATTTCCATGAGAGGTAGTCGCAACTGACTAATTTCTCGTGATTTTTGAATAGTCCACTTAGCACTCATTACATCAGGTGATGCTCACAGGGGTGAAGAAATGGGATTGAAACTAGTGAAATGAATCACATAGCATCAATCATCACTTCCGGGGCTTGCACCCGGTAACCAGGACTTTCCGGAAGGTCACCCATCCCAGAACTCCTCTGGCTCAAGCGCGCTTAACTGTGGAGTTTTCCCCACAATCAAGCCCACTTAGCTTGCTACCCCATTTGCAAAACCTTAGCAACTATTGTGCCTCATGAACCATTCAAGAAGAGATCCCTTTACTCTTAGTATTTTTTAGGTATGAGGGGTTTACGCAGTGCATTATATTAGATATCATTTCTTTTTTTTGGGATTCAACTGCGTTAATTTAGTCATTCATCTATGACCATTTCCATGAGAGGTATTCGCAACTGACTAATTTCTCATGATTTTTGAATAGTCCACTTACCACTCGTTGCATCATGTGATGCTCACAACGGTGAAGAAGTGGGATTGAAACTAGTGAAATGACTCACATAGCATCAATCATCACTTACGGGGCTTGCACCCGGTAACCAGGACTTCCCGAGAGGTCACCCATCCCAGAACTCCTCTGGCTCAAGCGCGCTTAACTTTGGAGTTTTCCCCACAATCAAGCCCACTTAGCTTGCTACCCCATTTGCAAAACCTTAGCAACTATTGTGCCTCATGAACCATTCAAGGATAGATCCCTTTACTCTTAGTATTTTTTAAGTATGAGGGGTTTACGCAATGCATTATATTAGATATCATTTTTTTTTTTGGATTCAACTGCGTTAATTTAGTCATTCATCTATGACCATTTCCATGAGAGGTAGTCGCAACTGACTAATTTCTCATGATTTTTGAATAGTCCACTTAGCACTCATTGCATCAGGTGATGCTCATAGGGGTGAAGAAGTGGGATTGAAACTACTGAAATGAATCACATAGCATCAATCATCACTTCCGGGGCTTGCACTCGGTAACCAGGACTTCCCGGGAGGTCACCCATCCTAGAACTCCTCTGGCTCAAGCGCGCTTAACTATGGAGTTTTCCCCACAATCAAGCCCACTTAGCTTGCTACCCCATTTGCAAAACCTTAGCAACTATTGTGCCTTATGAACCATTCAAGAAGAGATCCCTTTACTCTTAGTATTTTTTAAGTATGAGGGGTTTACGCAGTGCATTATATTAGATATCATTTTTTTTTTGGGATTCAACTTCGTTAATTTAGTCATTCATCTATGACCATTTCCATGAGAGGTAGTCGCAAATGACTAATTTCTCATGATTTTTGAAGAGTCCACTTAGCACTCATTGCATCAGGTGATGCTCACAGGGGTGAAGAAGTGGGATTGAAACTAGTGAAATGAATCACATAGCATCAATCATCACTTACGGGGCTTGCACCCGGTAACCAGGACTTTCCGGGAGGTCACCTATCCCAGAACTCCTCTGGCTCAAGCGCGCTTAACTGTGGAGTTTTCCCCACAATCAAGCCCACTTAGCTTGCTACTCCATTTGCAAAACCTTAGCAACTATTGTGCCTCATGAACCATTCAAGAAGAGATCCCTTTACTCTTAGTATTTTTTAAGTATGAGGGGTTTACACAGTGCATTATATTAGATATCATTTTTTTTTTTTGGATTCAACTGCGTTACTTTAGTCATTCATCTATGACCATTTCCATGAGAGGTAGTCGCAACTGACTAATTTCTCATGATTTTTGAATAGTCCACTTAGCACTCATTGCATCAGGTGATGCTCACAGGGGTGAAGAAGTGGGATTGAAACTAGTGAAATGAATCACATAGCATCAATCATCACTTCCGGGGCTTGCACCCGGTAACCAGGACTTCTCGGGAGGTCACCCATCTTAGAACTCCTCTGGCTCAAGCGCACTTAACTGTGGATTTTTCCCCACAATCAAGCCCACTTAGCTTGCTACCCCATTTGCAAAACCTTAGCAACTATTGTGCCTCATGAACCATTCAAGAAGAGATCCCTTTACTCTTAGTATTTTAAGTATGAGGGGTTTACGCAATGCATTATATTAGATATCATTTTTGGGATTCAACTGCGTTAATTTAGTCATTCATCTATGACCATTTCCATGAGAGGTAGTCGTAACTGACTAATTTCTCATGATTTTTGAATAGTCCACTTAGCACTCATTGCATCGGGTGATGCTCACGGGGGTGAAGAAGTGGGATTGAAACTAGTGAAATGAATCACATAGCGTCAATCATCACTTCCGGGGCTTGCACCCGGTAACCAGGACTTCCCGGGAGGTCACCCATCCCAGAACTCCTCTGGCTCAAGTGCGCTTAACTGTGGAGTTTCCCCCACAATCAAGCCCACTTAGCTTGCTACCCCATTTGCAAAACCTTAGCAACTATTGTGCCTCATGAACCATTCAAGAAGAGATCCCTTTACTCTTAGTATTTTAAGTATGAGGGGTTTACGCAGTGCATTATATGAGATATCATTTTTGGGATTCAACTACGTTAATTTAGTCATTCATCTATGACCATTTCCATGAGAGGTAGTCGTAACTGACTAATTTCTCATGATTTTTGAATAGTCCACTTAGCACTCATTGCATCGGGTGATGCTCACAGGGGTGAAGAAGTGGGATTGAACCTAGTGAAATGAATCACATAGCGTCAATCATCACTTCCGGGGCTTGCACCCGGTAACCAGGACTTCCCGGGAGGTCACCCATCCCAGAACTCCTCTGGCTCAAGCGCGCTTAACTGTGGAGTTTCCCCCACAATCAAGCCCACTTAGCTTGCTACCCCATTTGCAAAACCTTAGCAAGTATTCTGCCTCATGAACCATTCAAGTAGAGATCCCTTTACTCCTTGTATTTTAAGTATGAGGGGTTTCCGCAGTGAATTACATTAGATATCATTTTTGGGATTCAACTGCGTTAAGTAAGTCATTCATGTATGACCATTTCCATGAGAGGTAGTCACAACTGACTAATTTCTCATGATTTTTGAATAGTCCACTTAGCACTCATTGCATCAGGTGATGCTCACAGGGGTGAAGAAGTGGGATTGAAACTAGTGAAATGAATCACATAGCATCAATCATCACTTCCGGGGCTTGCACCCGGTAACCAGGACTTCCCAGGAGGTCACCCATCCCAAAAATCCTCTGGCTCAAGCGCGCTTAACTGTGGGGTTTTCCCCACAATCAAGCCCACTGAGCTTGCTACCCCATTTGCAAAACCTTAGCAACTATTGTGCCTCATGAACCATTCAAGAAGAGATCCCTTTACTCTTAGTATTTTTTAAGTATGAGGGGTTTACGCAGTGCATTATATTTGATATCATTTTTTTTTTGGGATTCAACTGCGTTAATTTAGTCATTTTTTTTTGGATTCAACTGCGTTACTATTGGATATGTTCCCATGGGGGGAGTTGTAGCAGGCGAACAAATGGAGAGGGAACCTCATGAGGTATTGCATGATTTCTTTTTATATTTTTTTTTACATGAAGTTCTATATATTTTCACTCATTTTTAAAACATCAAATTTTAATGTTTGTACGTGCATTGTGTACAGGTTCCCCATGCTTCACAAGATAACACGTGGATTGAGACTCTACTAGAAAAGACACTACATCCATCTGTATTTGATGGACATGATTTGTAGATTTCATTGAGATTTCTAGTCTTAAATTCACTTTTTTATATATTATCTAGATGCACAGTCATATATATATATATATATATATATATATATATATATATATATATATATATATATATATATATATATATATATATATATATATATATATATATATAACTTGATACTTGATACTTGTGAGATCTACAATTTTTGGACATATTTTATTGTGTTAATATAATTTGTTTGGTTTTTAAAACTTAAGTTTTGGATAGTTGAACTACTAGTAATGTTGTCATCTATAAATTAATGTTTTGCTTTTGAACTACATTTGGCATGTTATGTAATGATGTGTTATAATTTTTTATTTTTTTTTAACTTAAGCTTTGGATGGTTGAAGTACATTTGGCATGTGAAGTAATGTTGTGATATAATCAAAAAGTTTTTAAACCTCAAGTTTTAGATGGTTTCAATCTACATTTGGCATGTGATATAATTTTAAATGTTTAATGTTTTTATTGGATAGTTGAACTACAATTGGTATGACATGTGAAGTAATTTTCTTTTATATAATCAAAAAGTTTTTAAAATTCAAGTTTTGGATGTTTGAAGTACTTTTGGCATCTTAAGATAGCTTTTGATCTCTACATACTCTTCTCTTGTTTGAGTGAAAAAAATTCCAATGGGAAGAACATAGCTTTTCAATGCAACTAACCATATCAATTGAGCTCTAATTGAAAAAAGAGTAAAGTAAAGTTAACATCCCACAAAACATGTCAGCAAAATAACATTCGTGGTTGTCATTTTTGTTGGAATAGCTCAATCATATTTTAAGGATTCTCCATCGAAAAACAATTTCAATGAAGAGAATCCTTAATACAATTTAGTTATTCCAATAAAAATAACAACCAAGGATGTTATTTTGTTGGCTTTTTTGTTTTTTTACTTTTTTTGAAATAGATCTCAATTGATATGGTTAGTTGGATTGAAAAGCTATGTTCTTTTCATTGGAAAATTTTTTCACCCAAACAATAGTATGTAGTATGTAGAGATCAAAAGCAATCTTAAGATTACTTTCAAGTATGATCAAGTGTTCTTGAAATATTTTCTCACATGATGATACCTTCATTGACCTCTAAAAATTAGTTCATGGGCTATATGTTCTGCCTCTTTCCCATATAATTCTGTTTAATTTTGATTGGAAATATAAGAAGTAGATATATGTTTGTTGAATTGGGGTCAATGTCATTAATGTACTCAACTAGGTAGCCTTGCTGATTTATAAATTGGTAAATTGATGACATTCAGTTAATTGCATTCTAGAACATATATATTCAGTATGTGAAACATTTCTCATCAATGCACATGGGAAAACTACTTAACAATTAATTGCATTCTAAAACACACACACACACACACACACACACACACACACACACATATATATATATATCCAATATGTGCACAACAATTTTCATCAATGCACATAGAACATATCCGACCATTGGACTGACAAATTTTGTACAATATTTTCAATCAGGAATAGAGATGTGGGTCAAATCCCACCAAAAGTCGAGAGAAGTTCTCCGAGTCTCTTGTCTGAAAGGAATCTTCATACAAAATTATACTGTGGATGATTTATTTACATTGTGGATACTTTTTACCAAAAAATCCCAGAAGAAAAACTGGGTGTGCATTCAGTTCGTGTATATATCCAGTATGTGCAACATTTTTCATCAATGCACATAGAAAAACTATTTTCAGTTAATTTCATTCTAGAACATATATATTGAGTACGTGAAACATTTTTCATCAATGCACATAATAAAACTACTTGAACAGTTAATTGCATTCTAGAACATTTAGGACATTTTTTGGACCTTTTTTGGAAGTATTTTTTAAAGAGGCATTTTTTATGAAGTTGGAATTAATTTTCAATAGATATTTTTTGGAGGCATTTTTTGAAGTGACATTTTTTAGAGTACGTGTTTTGGGTTGAATTAAATCTTTTATAATGATTTTTTAGAATGATTTTTTGTGTAACTTTTTAATGAATTTTTTTTGTAGGACTTGGAAGGAAATATTTTGAGCTTCGTTTCACTTTTATAAGACATTTTTTTCTTGATTTTTTTTAAGTTTGTGTTTTGGATTGGAGTACGTATTTTTTGTAAAATTTTGAAAATGAGTTTTTTTTAAATTAAATATTTTGTGATGTTTTTTTTTAATTGAGTTTTTGTCTAAATTTTTAAACGAAATTTTTTGAACTTCATACTCTATTATCATGGGAAATCGAAGGAATTGTACAAGAAAATATGATCGAAAAAGAGACCCTGAGGAAAGTAGAGAAGAGACGAGACAATGTTGCAAAAGAAAGATAGAAGCACTCTCAAATATTGAAGGGGAAAATCAACCTCAACTAGCAGTTGAAGCAGGTATGTAAATGTAAATATTATGATTTTGATATATTTAAACTTTTCCTAGTGTACAATGTGAAGTTTAATTTTTATTTGATGAACTAATTTGAAAAATATTTTGTAATGTAAACAGAGAGAGATATTCCTCAAAACATTGATGATGAGATACAAAATTTTGAAAGAGAAAGTGAAAGAGATATAGAACCAATGATTGAATATGGTGAAAATGTTGAAAGAAATTCAAGTGAAGAAATTGAATCACAACGTATATATATATATATATATATATATATATATATGTTCAACGCATGCACGTATTATTGAAATTATACATATATTTATTAATTTAGTTATTTCTTGAATATGTAAACTTATCATGTACTATTCATTCGAATATGTATAGATTAAATTAATTTCGGTGATGAGATATTAGAAAATGTGGACACTCACACCTACGGAGACAAAAAAGCTGACCATTATATATGATATCATGTTAACCACATTTTTTATAAGTATTTCATAAAGGAAAAGGTGACAATTAAAGCCCAAATGTTGAAAGGTCTCCTATCATTGAGGAAATTAAAAGAAGCTATGACTTTATTGGGTATTCGAAAATCAACCAAAGATAAAAAAATGAAGGAAAATGTGATACAAAATATAAATAGTGCTATAAATTCAATTAGAAGATTTAGACAGAATTTTTTTTTTTTGTACGTAGATCAATACATATGGCAGTGGTTTCATCAAATACTAAAGAGAATCACTTGGTAAAATCTATGGCACAAGCATTAGGAACCTCGCGAAAAACTTTGCACAAACATCAGAAATTTCGGTTGCAAACAGATGTAAATTATGAACTCACTTGTTGGAGAGCTATTTGTAGGAAACCATACAAAGATAGACTTGGAGAAAATGTTAAAAAAATAATATATGAATATTGGAATAAAAATTCACGTGTTTCGCCAACTACAAGGCATGTGATGCAAAGAAGAATAGCATGAAATCAGTACGAAGAACATGAAAAAAATTTCTTGGAAACCACTCAGATATATTTCTTTAACAAGTTCAAAGAAGAGAATCGTGAAATTCATGTTTCAATCAGTGCTTTTGTTTAACAAAAACCATGGTATGTAAAACCTATCACCATACGCGACACTTGTTGTTGTCATTATCATGTGGAATTTAAGTTATATTATGACACATTCCTTGATTTTGGTAGAATATTTTAGAAGGATTCACCTCCTCCTTCCACTATCCGTGATTTCATATCTCAAATTCTATGTGAAAGAGAAAGCGATGAACTATTTTACGAAAAGAAATGTGTTAGTGGTAAAAAATGCGATGATTGTGGAAATTTGACTAAATTTCAAAACAAATGTCATACTGATATAAATGATCAATCATTGTCCAACATGAAAGTGAAATGGAAGAGATATGAATATATCCATTGTTAAGATAATTGAATTACGAGAAGAATAAATTTTTGTGATAGAATTTTTGAGAAACTTTGAGGCAGAAAATTACAAATACACCAAGCATGCCCATAGAGCTCGATGGCAAGACTTGCAATTCAAAAAATCCGGTGAAGTTTTTCTACCAGGGACCATTTTGTCAGTAATTGATTTTGCAGAAAACTACACATTTGTTCCACAAAAATAAATTCAGAGTGAATACTATCATTCTTACCAAGTCTCCATGCTCGTCCATATTCTATATAGACATGTTGAACAAAACGTCGATCATATAGAAAGCACCAGTGAAAATCAACATATTATTAAAGAATATCACTTTTATATCAGTGACGATCGTACACATGATACATATTTTGTACAACATTGTTTTGGAAAAATTTATGATTCCTTGAAAAATCATCGAATAACATTCAATGAACATTGGATATGGTCAGACGAATGCGCAGTTCAATTCAAATCTGCACGATCATTCTTTTGGTTGTGTTGTCTTCATAAAAAACCTGCATTAAACATCGTTGGAATTTCTTTGAAACTAGCCATGGAAAAGGAGAACATGACGATGCAGGGGCATGCATAAAACAAGCACTTAGAAGATATCAAATGAACCCCTCTGCAAGCGGACTTGTGGACGTGAAAGAAGTTGTTCAATGGTGCATCGCTGCTCTAAGCCATAAGACTAACCGATCAAGGGAATTGCGAAGGTACATTCAATTTAATTTTATTAGATATCTAATTTTAAACAGTGTACATTTATCACAATGATTATATTTGATTGTATTTTGATATCATATTTACATTATTCTTTAAATTTTCCATATAAAGGTTTTTTTGGCATATTGGGATCGAAGACGTAGATATATCAATTGGAAATGACATTGAAACAATAAAAGGGACTGGAAAATTGCATTCAATTAAAACAAAGTCATCCAGAAATGTGTTTGCATTGGATAAAATAAAATATTATTGTTTTTGTCATGTTTGCATAGACAACACAAAATCCAATGATGTTTGTGAAAAAAAAAAATATGTAAAAGATTGGAAACATACAGAGCTAAATACAAAGGGAAAAATGTGCGTTGCAATGTTTGAAGAAATTCAATCAGAGGAGACTACAATATCATCCGATGGTGATCAAGTTTCTGATCTTGTTAGAGAAGGTAACATTTGAATTTCTTTCTAATGATAAAGATCTAGAAATAAATTTGAATATGTACAATTTTTTTAAGTTTGTTTTATTGTGTAGGAGATGTTTTTGTTGTAATTGCACCTACTGAAAATGATGAAAATATGAAGTATTATTTGATGCGTTGCACCGAATGAAAAATAAAATTATTAGAAGACTATAATGATCATGGATATCCATATGAAAGAGGATCTATTATACTGAAAGGTTATTTTTTCAGACAAACTAATCAAAGTGGGGATTTTTTTTATTTGAAGACTATGAACCTGATTTATTAAGTTGTCAATATAGTCACTTAGTGTGTGCAACACACATAAAGTTGATAGAGGTTCAATCAAAGAAAAAAATGAAATTAAGAAATGGAAAATGTCAAAATCCGATCATGAACGGATTATTTAAGATGGCATTCCATTGGAATTTTTTTGATTGAACTTCCCAAGAATTTATTCTCTTTGGATTATGCTCTATAACTTCCAGTACTCAATTAAAAATTGAGCTGCCTTCTTATGTTATCTGTGCAAGTGTTTGCACATGTACAAATTGTTTTGGTACATGCACACTCTAGTATCAACTGAAAGTAGCTTTTCTATACATGCATTGATGAAAAATGTTGTATATATATATATATATGTGTGGGTGAAAATATCAAGTTGGGTTACACTTTTTGCCCTTTTTTGAGAAAAACAATTTCAACTTTCTGCAAGGCAAAACAATTTTTCTGTTTAGAATTTCATTTTGGTATAAAAATAAAAGTTGTCATAAATTTTATTAGCTTTTTATTACTCATTGTTTGGAATTTATTTATACACATTTGATATTTCAACTTAGCGTTTCTTTGAATGTGTGTTATAAAAGGATTCATAAAAAGTCATGTTAACACGCGTTGGTGTATTCTTTGAAAACTGTGTGTTTTTTAGGAAAACAATGTGCTACAACAATCTAGACAAAGTCTACTTCGGTTTAGTTATATTTACGAAAGTAACTAATGCATATCATAATTACTAGAATTTTTTGAACTGATCCAATATGAAAATACTTCATATTTTGAATATGTTTCGACGCGCACAAAATTTCTCAACATACAAGTTATAAACTAAAAATATAAAAACTACCCATTACAAATGACGAACCAATGTAATGGATCATAATTTTTTCAATTTTTTTTACAGTGTATTTTGGAAGATACAGAATATTGATTTCACTCAATCATAATGACCTTTAGAAATTGTTTGCAACCGTTTTATTACAAAATTAATCAAAATTAACAATTATTTATAAAATTCCATAAAAGTTATATTTCCTGAAAGTAGATTGAATTCTGCAAATTTTTGTCTTGGTTTTGACAGTTAATTCACAAAGTTTCATGGAGTTTAATCAGTCCAAAGTTGAAGAAATGTGTTCAGACCTTGACTCAGCGTAATTGCATACATGTTATTTCGATCGAACTTTAAAAAAAATTCGGCCGAATTTTTTTTTGCCCCAATGGCCCGTCAAGTCTAATAACACAAAAGTTTGGCCCAAAATTTTGATTGACTTAATGTCAGCCAGAAAAATCAACGAAGCTTCTCCAAAAACCCATTTCACGGCAATATAAATTGATGTAAACGGATTCATTATTTTCATAATTATTATTGTTATTATAATATTAAAATTATTAAATTTAATAACTTTATATATATATATGGGAGGGAATAACAAAGACATACGATAGAGCTGGAGAAATAGAAGGAGTGACAAAGAAGAGGTTGAGATAAACTGAAGGAGAGCGGAGAGGAGGAATGAAGAGGGAGAGAGAGAGAGAGAGAGAGAGGAGTGAGAGAGGTAGAGAAGGGTAAGAGAGGGGGAGGAAGACATAAAGATGGAGGTGGGAGAGAGAGAGAAGGATAGAGGGAGGGAGAATGAGTGAGGATTGGAGGGTAGAGAGGGAGGTAGGAGAGAAAGGGAGAGAGACGAAGGATGAGAGGAGGAGAAAGGGAGGGATAGAGAGACAAATTTGGATGGGGAGATAAGAAGAAAGACATAGAGAGTGAGAAGGGGAGTGAGAGGGAGTGACAACGGAGAGATGGAGTGAGAGTGTGTATGTTTAGGGGTGAGATAAAGAGACAAGGAGGGAGAGAAGGAGAGAGAAGAAGAAAAAGAGGGATATAGTAACAGATTTGGAGAGAGAGATAGAGTGTTGGGGGAAGAGAGAGGATCTGAGAGCAGAGGGAGAGAGGGAAAGAGAGGGAAAGAGAGAGAGAGTGGGGGGTGAATATAGAGGGAGGGATGCAATAAAGGGAGAGAGAGGAAGGACGAGAGAGAGTACTTGAGAGAGAGGAAGAAAGTGATGGGGGAATATAGAGGATTGTAGGGGAAAGAGTGAGTGATGGGGGAAGAAAGAGGGAGGTAGGATAGAAAGGGAGATAGAGAGGAAGGAAAAGAGAGGGGACTTGAGAGAGAGGAGGAGAGAGGGAGGGATAGAGAGATGGAGTTGTAGGGGGAGAGAGGGAGATATTGAGAGATGGATCTAAATGTGGAGAGACTGAGGGATACAGAGATGGAGTTGGAGGGGGAGATAGGGATGGATAGAGAGATGGAGATGGATGGGGAGAGAGGGAGGAAAGAAGAAATACATAGAGAGTAACAAGTGGATAGAGTGAGGGAGTGACAAGGGAGAGATGGAGAGAGAGTGTGTATGTTTGGGGGTGAGATAAAGAGACAAAGAATAATAGATTGAGAGAATGGGGGAGAGAAGGAGAGAGAGACATATAGTTACAAATTTATAAGGTGAAGAGAGTCAGACCGAGAGAGAGAGAGGTGGGAGATAAAGGAAGAGAAAGAGTGGAGAGAGGTAGGGAAAGAGAGATGGAGATGGAGGGGGGGAGAGAGTGAAGTAAGAAGAAATACATAGAGGGTAAATTTTGGAGAGAGAGAGAGAGAGAGGAGGAATGATAAGGAAGATGGAGGGAGAGCAAGAGAGGATAGCAGAAGGGAAGAGAGATAAAAGCGGGGGAGAGGATGGGAAGGGGAAGAGAGAGAGAGGGAGGGAGAGGAGGAGGGAGTGATAGATAGATATATTGGAGAAAGAGAGTCTATGTTTTGGGGTTGATATAGAGAGACAAAGGGAGATAGAGATATATATGGAAGGTGAAGAGAAAGAAGGGATAGATGGAGACATGGAGGGAGGGACAGAGAGATTGATAAATATGGAGTGAGAGTGTTTATGTGTTTGTGGGGGTGAGATAAAGAAACAAATAAGGAGAGATGGAGGGACATATAGATATATATGGAGGGGGGAGAGAGGGAAGAATATTGCTTACAATAGATGCATTGATTTAAGTGTAGATGGTGATTTTTAATCCTATTTGATTGCTTGCACTAGATGCATTGATTTTAGTGTAGATTTTGATTTCTAACGATATTTGATTACTTGCACTAGATGCATTAATTTCAATGTGGATGATTTCTAGTTCTATTTGATTGCTTACACTAAATTCATTTATTTCAGTGTAGATGGTGATTTCTAATCCTATTTTATTGCTTGCACTATATGCATTAATTTAAATGTAGATGTTGATTTATAATTATATTTGATTTCTTACACTATATTTCTTTATTTCAATATAAATTATTTCTAATCCTATTTGTAATATTCCTAATTAGCGACAGCTAATTGGAATATTTTATTTTGTTTAGTTTGTCGTCTATAGTTTGTAAATAAATAAAAAGTGAGTGAAGAGGGTCTAACTCACTTAAGTGAAATAAGACATCCACCTAGTAGCACAACGTTGTGACTTAAGTGGGGGTCAAGGGAGACCTAACACCATGTAGAGGAGGGGGCCTATGTACACTCTAGAATCTTATGCGCAGATAAGGATGAGGATGTGGAGGACAGAGAGAGGCTACGTTGGGTTTTGGAGGGAAACCAACGTTATAAAAGATGGAGGAGCCTCCTCATTTCATTCATTCTGGAGTTGTTGATTTTGGAGTGAGACTTTTGTCTTCTTGAGCACGCTGACTATTTAGCCTTTCTGCAGCACTGTTTAGTGCACCGAGTGTCTCCGTGTGGAGATCTCACCCTTAGCCCCGGGGGACTTCGAGTGCCTGCTCAGGCAAGGTTAGTTTTTCAGCGTTTTGTGAGTCATTTCATTGTTTAGGTTTGTTGAGGAGCTAGAGCTTATAGAGACTGCGCAGTCACTGGGAGAGAGGACGCAGTCCATTGTGGAGGAGCTTTGGATTGGGGTTTCTGCAGGTGATTTCGTCGGGATTTCGAGCAGGGGGTCAGCCTTTTCCCGTCGGAGGTTTTTGGCGAAGTTTGTGGCAGTATTTCTGCTGTTTCTACCCAGCCACTATGTTGTACCTTGGAGGCCAGCGTAATTCACTGGGGAGGTAGTTTCTAGTGGTTTCAGGGGTTGGCCATTCTTGGAATGGTTTGTGGATCTTGTCGGGGTTTTCGAGGAGAGGCGATTTTCTGATTTTCATCTCATTCTGGCAAGGGGATCAGCCCCTAATCTTTAGTCGATTCCAGCAGTAGTAGCTACACTGCAATTTTCCAGTAGCTGGGACACAGTTCATAGAGCAGCCATTTCCTGTCTTTTCTAAGAGTGTTTTCTCACTTGGCTTGCGCAAGATCACCTCTTGTACATCATTACATTTCTCAGATTAATAAAATGACTCAGCATTTTCTCTCTATGTTTTCTGGTTGTGTTGCCGTAGTTTCCATTATTGTCGTAGTTGTTGTATTCTCTTTCTATTTCTATTATTGTTTTGAGTGCTCTAGTTCTATACCACTTGGTGTGTTTATCTTTCACTCCTAGACAGAGTCTGGAAAGGGCCAGGTAGCCTCCATATCTCATCCTCTTTCAGAGGCGGAATATCCAATAAATTCCCTCCCAGTCTATCTCTGGTTGGAGTTTGTCGTGTTTTAGAGATATCCCCGAAACGGGATATTACAGTGGTATCAGAGCATCAATCTTGGATTAGCCTGCGGGTTTCCAGTTTTTAGTTGCAACTATTTTGGAGAGCAACGATTGACAGTAGTAGCTGCAGTGCCAAAAAATGAAATTGGAAGAGGGCCAAACCACAAAGGGTCAGATTTTGAAGGTTGGAATTAGAAGAAACCCTTTCTAAGTTTTTCTGGATTCTGGGCAAGGAAAACCTTCCCAAATTCTTAGAATTTTCTAAGCAATTTGTAGTGGGTAAATCAGAGGCCAAAGTTAGGTAGAAGTGTATTCTTGGAGCAGCAGTGCAGTTTCTGGAGGAGCCTGTAGACACAGAGCAGGAGAAGCCGATGGCAGGTGATGATGATGCGAAGAGATTTGGGGAGATGCTCCTAAAATCAATACAGGATCTGTCGAGGCAGATTGAGGTGATGAGGCCGAGATTCACCGCTGTGGAGGCTAGACAGCGTGAAACCCCAAGGGGTTTCAAGATTAGTGAGGGATCAGGCACATCCCACCATTTTCCAGAGCATGATGCCACTCAGTATATGGCATCACATACACCCACACGTTCCACTATGCCCACTTCTCTGGGTGCAGACACAGGGGCAGGAGCACAGCAGGAGCCAGAGCCTGGCCACATGGGTGATTATTTTGCCGAGTATCAGGCATATGGGCAGGATTTCAAGGATGCCCTTCCATTTAGAGATTTTGTTCAGCTCCAGCGGGATAGAAAACACTGCAACTTTCACAGAGGGAACAAGCACTCACATGACAGGGGCTTGCAGCGCACAGTGGGAAAATTCCATTTACCGACATTTGACGGGTCATCCAAGCATTTGAAAAAATCTTGGGTGGAGAATTTGGATGCCTCTTTCCAGCTTGACTAAGTATCGGAGGGGGAAACCATCAAAATGGTTACCTCGCACTTGGAGGATGAGGGCACACAGGATTGCAGGGAGTTCGAGGATACAGCTAGTGTGACACAGGACTCACCCTCATTAGAGACCTTCTTGACCGTGTCGATTGATATCGTAGTGGAGAAGGTAGAGCCTACCCCAGTAGAGCCATCCATTGAGGTGATGACTGGAGCCGTGTCCGAGTTTTTGGGTGGTAGTAGCACACGACAGATGGGTGAGGTGTCAGGAGATGTATCCACCTTCGATGAGGCACTAGGAGATACAGAGGTATTGGATGATGGTCACAGACAGCGGTATCATCGGCTTCGGGCAGACCATCTAGTTTTGAAGGGGAAGGCCACGTCAGTATGGGAGGCCATTTTGTTGCAGGACAGGGAGCTGGAGGGCATGAGAGTGGCTTGTGCCGAGTCGACAGCCAAGTTGGCCCGCATTGGGGAACGACTGGATTCCCTGATGGTACAACCAGAGGGCACGTTGGAGCATCAGATCATTCCCCCTCAGGCATGCATGGATGGGACTAGCAGCATTGTTGGGACACCTCTTCCCATTGGAGAGAGAGAGACAGAGTCACTTAGTCAAATCTCATACATTGACTTGGGTAGTAGGATGAGACGATCAGGGTTTCATATGGTGCAGCATCCATATGTTGAGGTTGGATGGCAAGAGATTTTGAGTTGGTACCCGGTGGAGTGGGTTATGATGATAGTGGTGGACCCGGGTGTAGTTCAGCAAGATTTTCCAAGTGTTGGGAATACGGGAACCCCAGATTGGCATTGGGATCTAGGCGGGATCACCTATCATTTCCTAGGCAGGTTGGTTGACTATGTCTTGGAGGGTATAGTTGGCCTAGCAGTAGAGCATGCACATCCGCCAGGGGAGTTTCAGTCAGCTCCAGTGGCCAACCAGTTTATGGGTAGACTCCCTCGGTTGTCTTGGTATGACACTCATACACGAGATCACGAGGTGGTCAACATACCTTAGCAGGAGCTTGTCGGAGGAGGTGGCATTGGCAGGCCACTAGATGGCGCCTTGTATGGGGCCAAGGATTCTTCACCTTTGTGTGGGGCACAGAGGACGCAACGGAGCCGAGTAGCGGTGGTAACACTACTGACACATAGGGAGATTCACTTCTTGGACCCCTCGAGGAGGGTTTGGAGTGATGATCCATTCGTCGGCGGGTATAGTGATGCGACGGCGAAGACGATGATACCGATTGGGGGTAGTCCGACATGTAGAGGCACAGCTCTAGGTCATCACATCTAGGGATGTGTGGGAGCCTCTAGCATTGAGCAGTGGACTACTGGTGGACATGGAGTTGCATGGTGGTGTACCGTAGTGTGTGGGACTGCATTATTGAGTAGGAGTGTCCTACATCACATTGAGAGCACGCGGGGAGTGACCTATGCTTGGACACAGTCAGGGCACGAGACGGTACAGGGTGGTACAACAGTAGCTTGGGGTATCCAGCAGTGTACAGGGGTATGCCTTAATGTGTAGTGGCATGTCGAGGAGTACATGGATGATCACTGGTATGCGAGGGCGTATGGTGCTACATAGCAAGGTCTTAGAGCATTGCCTCCAGGGAGACTCACGAACAGGGACATCGAGCTTACCTTTGGGGGTATTTCACCCAAGATCGACGACGAGACAGATGAGCGATACTTGACGGTATCTGTGGGACTCATGCACCTGACCTTCTACTACATCACTCACGAGCACAGTCGATTTTTTCGATGTCCCTTGGCACCTTAGGCATGAGCAACGGGGTACATGAGGCTCACCCAAGATATTTGGATGACACTCAACACACTAGGGGAGAGACTTCTCAGTAGTGACACTGGGTCGGGGCGCTAGTTGATAGCCACAGGTTAGGGGATGAGATGATCCTCTGCAAGGGTGGCACATCAGTCATCGTTGAGCCTACGCTTGGGGAGTGGGTCATGAGGGAGACATGCATCACTTTTCCCTCAGGGCATGTCGAGATCATGCATGAGTAGAGGATACTAGGTATAGCAGACGTAGCATCCCAGTATGTTTCTGGGCTCCAGACATTGTATCGACACTTTATCAAGAGGGTGGATGGCATATTCACTGCAGATGAGGTGGCAGAGGTAGAACAGGAGGGCATTCCTTTTGTATGCCAGGGTGAGGACTCTTTTTCATATGAGTCCATAGGATCAGTTGAGGACACTTCTAGGGAGCGAGAGCAGTCATGCATAGATGGTGACAGTAGACCAGAGCTACATTCCAGTGTCCATGGTGAGTAGTCACGGGACTCTGCGGGAGATACTCTGGGTGAAGAGTCACTTGTGACGATTTAGCTAGAGCAGCAGGTGATGGAGCCTGAGTCGACAGAGGAGGACACTACTCGCATCAGGCACGATATTCCTTTGGGGGAGAGCCAGATGGGCACCCACATTGAGCTGATGAGGGATATGTGGCTAACATTTGGGTCAACCATTGAGGTGGGATATTCAGATGCACTGACATCGAGTACGGTGACAGCAGTTGCAGATCCATACCCTCTGGAGGTGTTGGAGGTTGATGGGATTGTTCTACAGGGGGCCAGTAGACAGCGAGAGCATGACATTACTGATCAGGAATGGGAGGATCTGTTGGATATAGTGGAGCATCCATCTGTGGGTCGACACAGGGATGAGGCGCAGAATAGTCGTACATGCAGTCAACAGAGTTGCAGTGTTTTTAGTGGGTAGCACTCTCCAGGAGTACATCGATGGAGCTTGCAGTATATCTTGCCCGCTTTGGCCCATTATAGAGAGAGGGGCTTCCTTCTACAGGTATCTTCATTGGAAGACAGGGCAGAGCAGTGGGAGTTGATTACGGGCTGGCGGCAACACTCCAGGCGTGTTCCATATGCAGTTGTTGTTGCTACATTGGATTCTTCTTCCAGTATGGACTGGTGGGAGACCATGAGTTGGTACCCTCTTGATGGTACGGTATTCTTCGTAGGGAGCACAGCGGAGCAGGGGCCCTTGGACATAGCATATGTTACAGATTCCAGCTGGCAGGGGGGCGCAGGACATCGTTTCTTCAGCACTCTATCCCGATTTCAGCAAAGTAGGATCAGCGTGGGATTGAGTCAGGACTTGGATTGGAGAGCGGTGATGAGTTGGTACATAGTTGATGGGACAACTTACACAGTCACAGATACAATGCAGCAGGGGTCATGGTCTTCGCCTCTTAGAGCATCAGTCATAGCCAGAGGTAGTGCGCAGTTCGAGCTGTGGGACTTCGGCAATTATTGGCCATGGTGGCGATGGGATCTGAGAGGATTGTTGGTTGGCTGGTACTATGAGAGATCAGTTTGGGATCCTGGCATTGAGAGCTCCCTTCATATCAGGGTGATGCAGAGGACAGGGAAGATTCAGTGGCGCATCTAGGACCCAGGCACCTTTTTCCAGTGTCGGTGGGGAGCACCAGCTAGAGAGGAGGCTTGTTCAGGCATTGCTTGAGGACAAGTAATTTTTTCCGGATGAGGATGCCACTTGAGAGAGTGAGAAGATTTTGCAGCATCCATCACTTCAATTGCTTGAGGACAAGCAACATTTTTCTGGGGGGGACTGTAATATTCCTAATTAGCGACAGCTAATTGGAATATTCTATTTTGTTTAGTTTTCCATCTATAGTTTGTAAATAAATAAAAATTGAGTGAAGAGGGTCTAACTCACTTAAGTGAAATAAGACATCCACCTAGTAGCACAACGTTGTGACTTAAGTTTGGGTCAAGGGGGGCCTAACACCACGTAGAGGAGGGGGCCTATGTACACTCTAGAAGCTTCTGCGCAGATAAGGATGAGGATGTGGAGGAGAGAGAGAGAGGCTACGTTGGGTTTTGGAGGGAAACCAACATTATAAAAGATGGAGGAGCCTCCTCATTTCATTCATTCTGGAGTTTTTGATTTTGGAGTGAGACTTTTATCTTCTTGAGCACACTAGTTATTTAGCCTGTCTGCAGCACTGTTTAGTGCACCGAGTGTCTCCGTACGGAGAACTCACCCTCAGCCCCGGGGGACTTTGAGTTCCTGCTCGGGCAAGGTTATTTTTTTAGCATTTTGTGAGTCGTTTCATTATTTAGGTTTTTTGATGAGATATAGCTTATAGAGACTGTGTAGTCACTGGGAGAGAGGACGCAGTCCATTGTGGAGGTGCTTCGGATTGGGGTTTCTATAGGCGATTTCACCGGGATTTCGAGCAGAGGGTCAGCCTTTGCCCGTCGGAGGTTTTTGGCAGAGTTTGTGGTAGTATTTCAACTGTTTCTACCCAGCCACTGCACAATACCTTGGAGGCCAGCATAATTCACTGGGGAGGCAGTTTCTGGTGGTTTCGGGGGTTGGCCATTCTTGGAATGGTTTGTGGATGTTGTCGGGGTTGTCGAGGAGAGGAGATTTGTTGATTTTCATCTCATTCAGGCAAGGGGATCAGCCCCTAATCTTCTGTCGATTCCAACAGTAGCAGCTTCACTGCAATTTTCCAGCAACTGGGATGCAGTTCATAGAGCAGCCATTTCCTGTCTTTTCTGAGAGTGTTTTCTCACTTGCCTTGCACAATATCGCCTCTTGTACTTCATTACATTTCTCAGATTAATAAAATGACTCAACATTTTCTCTCTATGTTTTCTGGTTGAGTTGTCATAGTTGTCGTTATTGTCGTAGTTGTTGTATTCTCTTTCTATTTCTATTATTTTTTTGAGCACTCTAGTTCTGTACCGCTTGGTGTGTTTATCTTTCACTCCTATACAAATTTTGGAAAGGGCTAGGTAGCCTCCAGATCTCGTCCTCTTTCAAAGGTAGAATATCTAGTAAATGCCCTCCCAGAGTATCTCTGGTTGGAGTTTTCCGTTTTTTAGAGATATCCCCAAAATGAGATATTACACTATTTTATTTCTTGCACTAAATGCATGGATTACAGTGTAGATGGTGATTTATAATCCTATTTGATTTCTTGCACCAAATGCATTGATTTTACTGTATATTTTGGTTCTAATACTATTTTCTTACTTGCACTAGATGCATGGATTTGAGTGTAGATGTTGATTTCTAATCCTATTTGATTACTTGCACTAGATGCATTGATTTCTCTGTAGATTTTGTTTTCTAATCTCATTTGATTTCTTGCATTAAATGCATTGATTTTAGTGTATATGTTGATTTCTGATTTGATTTAATTGGATGTATGGTGGTACGTTAGTTTTAAAGTCATTGGATTAATAGTGTGTATTGATTTCAGTGTAAGCGCAAAAAATTATTGACAATGTAGAACAAATTTTGTGTTATAATAATTAAACCTAATAATATTGGAGAGCAAGAGAGACAGGGTATGGTGTTTACTACAAGAGTTCGAGCTAAATATTTAAATGGTTTATGATTTATGATTTATACTTTCTTTTTCACATAATCAATACAGAAAGATGACAAAACTAATAAGGGTGACAATAAGAATAGGAGAAGAAAATAGTTTGAGATTCATCACAATGAATGCTATTTGCAATTGACTACATTCTAATTATTCACATTTTCTATCATTCAATATTATTACATTGTCACTTTGCATTGAAAATTTTTATTTGATCATTTTCCATTATTAAAGTTATTTTACAATAGTTATCATCTCAACAAATTAGGGTAACTAAGAAAATTTAAAATTAAAATGACTCGATAAATCTCAAACTTTTAAAATGGTTATATTAATATTAGATGTATTTACATATTATTGACAAAATTAATCATATTTTCCTCATATTATCGATAGTTTTTCCTTGGTCGCACACGACTGAAACCATCCTAGATCCATCTTAACTACGGATCTATCAAGCGCCAAGAAGGATCAAATCTCTCGAGGTGCAAACCTTTCCTCAAGTTTTGCACTCAAAAAAGAGGTTTGCACCTCTAGATATTTGATCCCTCTCGACACTTGATAGATCCGTAGTTAAGATGGATCTAGGTTGGTTAACCCTATAGCCCATTATGACCCCAATGTGTAATATGCGTAAGTATGTCGGAAGCCAAAATTAAAAAAAAACTATAAAAAAAAAAATACAATCTAAATAATGTCGCTTAAAAATAACTTACACAATCATAGATTTTTAAGAACACTTAAAAAATATAAATAAACTAGAGGTATGGTAAATAAATAAAACCTCTTTTTCTACTTACTTCGGAGGTATGGTAAATAAATAAAACTTCTTTTTATATTCACTCCATAAACCTCTTTGTATTTACAAAAACTCAAAAAAGAGGTTTTATTTAGGGTAATTTTATGGGCCAAAGACCATGGGACAAATTATTATTAATACCATGGGCCAAATACCATGGGCCAATACTATATTTATAAAAGATGTATAAAAAGGTAAGGTAAAATAATAAAAATGTATCAAATAGGAGTCGAAATCAACATCTAATTATATATGAAGCCTATGGACCAAATTAATAATAATAGTATGCAAAAAAAACATTATTAACCCTAACATTAATATTAAAATATTAATATTAATATTATTAATATTATTAAATCTAATATTCATATTAGTATTATTAAATTTATATTAATACAATATTAAATTTGTTATATATATATATATATATGGGAGGGAAGAAAAAAGACATATGAAGGTGGAGAAATAGCCAGAGTGACAAAGGAGATATGTAGATAAATGGAGAGGGGAGAGGAGGAATGAAGAGAGAGAGAGAGGGAGAGGAGTGAGAGAGGTAGAGAAGGGTAAGAGAGGAAGAGGGAGAGGGAGAGGGATACATAAATATGGAGGAGAGAGAGAGAGAGAGAGAGAGAGAGAGCTGGGGGGGAGAGAGAGAGAGGCTGGGGGCTAGAGACATAGAGAGTGAGAACTGGAGAGAGGGGGAGTGACAATGGATAGATGGAGAGAGAGTATGTATGTTTAGGGTGAGATAAAAAGACTTAGGAGGAGTGATTGAGACAAGGGGGGAGAGAAGGAGAGAGAAGAAGAAAGGGAGGGATATAGTAACATATTTGGAGAGAGAGATAGAGTGATGGAGAAAGAGAAAGGATTTCAGAGAGAGAGAGAGGTGAGAAAGAGAGAGAGATGAATGACAAGAGAGAGTAATTGAGAGAGAGAAAGAGAGTGAGGGGGGAGTGAGAGAATTGATGGGAATGAGAGAGAGAGAGAGAGAGAGTGAGTGATGTGGGAAGAGAGAGGGAGGTAGGAGAGAAAGGGGGAGAGAGGAAGGAAAGGAGAGGGGACTTGAGATAGGGGAGGAGAGAGGGAGGGAGATAGGATGAGAGAGAGAGGAAAGATGAAATGCATAGAGAGTGTGTATGTTTGGGGTTAGATAAAGAGCTAAAGAAGGAGAGATGGAGAGAAGGGAGGAGAGAAGGAGAGAGAGAGGTACATATTAACAATTTTGGAAGGTGAAGATAGAGAGAGAGAGAGGTGGGAGAGAAAGGAAGAGAGAGAGTGGAGAGAGGTAGGGAAATAATGATGGAGATGGAGGGGGAGAGGGAGGGAGGTAATAATAAATATAGAGATTGTGAAAGCTTGAGAGAGAGAGAGAGAGAGAGAGAGAGAAAGAGTGATAAGGAATATGGAGAGAGAGGGAGAGATGATAGTAGGAGGGAAGATAGATATAAGCAGGGGAGAGGGAGGGAAGGGGAAGAGAGAGAGAGGTAGGGAAAGGAAGAGGGAGTGATAGATAGATAGATTGGAGAATGAGAGTGTATGTTTTGGGGTTGGTATAGAGAGACAAAGGGAGATAGAGATATAGATGGAAGGTGAAGAGAAAAAAGATATAGAAGGAGATAGGGAGGGAGGGACAAAGAGATTGATAAATATGGAGTGAGAGAGAGTTTGTGTTTGTGGGGGTGAGATAAAGAGAGAAAGAAGGAGATATGGAGGGACATATAGATATATATGGAGGGGGGAGAGAGGGAAGAATAGTTATTGCAATAGATGCATTGATTTCGAAGTAGATGTTGATTTCTAAGCCTATTTGATTTCTTGAACTAGATGCATTGATTTTAGTGCAGATTTTGATTTCTAATGATATTTGATTACTTGCACTAGATGTATTGATTTCAATGTAGATGATTTCTATTCCTATTTGATTTCTTTCACTAAATGCATTGATTTCAGTGTAGATGGTTATTTCTAATCTTATTTGATTGCTTGCACACTAGATGCATTAATTTCAATGTAGATGTTGATTCCTAAATATATTTGATTGCTTACACTAGATGCATTGATTTCAATATATATGATTTCTAATCCTATTTTATTGCTTTCACTAAATGCATTGATTTCAGTGTAGATGGTGGTTTATAATCCTATTTGATTGCTTGCACTAGATGCATTGACTTTAGTATATATCTTGGTTTCTAATCTTATTTGCTTAGGTGCACTAGATTCATTGATTTGAGTGTAGATGTTGATTTCTAATCCTATTTGATTACTTGCATTAGATGCATTGATTTCAGTCGAGATGTTGTTTTATAATCTTATTTGATTTTTTGCATTGATTTTAGTGTATATGTTGATTTCTGATCTGATGTAATTGGATGTATGATGGTAAATTAATTTTAAAGTCATTGGATTAATAATTTGCAATGATTTCAGTGTAAGCACAAATAATTACTGACAATGTAGATTTATTTTTGTGTTATAGTAATTAAATCTAATAATATTGGAGAGCAAGAGAGACAAGGTATGATGTTTACTACAACACCTCGAGCTAAATATTTAAATGGTTTAAGATTTCAACTGTCTTTTTCATATAATCGATATGAAAATATGACAAAACTAACAAGGGTGACAATAAGAATAGTAAAAGGAAATAGTTTGATATTGATCACAACGAAAGCTATTTGTAATTTACTACATTCTTATTATTCACATTTTCTATCATTCAATATTATTACATTGTCACTTTGCATTCAAAAATTTTATTACATCCTTTTCCATCATTAAAGTTATTTTACAATATTTATCATCTCAACAAACTCAGGTAACTAAGAAAATTTAAAATTAAAATGAATCAATAAATCTCAAACATATTTAGAATATTTAAAATGGTTATATTAATATTAAATGTATTTACATATTATTAAAAAAATTAAAAATTAATCATATGTTACACGACTGAAACTAGCCTAGATCCATCTTAACTCCGGATCTATCAAGTTCCGAGAGGGATCAAATCTCTTGAGATGCCCACCTTTTCTCAAGTTTTTCACTCAAAAAAGAGGTTTGCATCTCAAAAGATTCGATCTATCTCAACGCTTGATAGATCCAGAGTTAAAATAGATCTAATCTAGTAAAATATGTAATAATAATTTGATTATATGTAATGATTGAGTTTCAAATTCATGTAATCAAACTTTATGATAAACCAAAAATTACGGCATCCTATGTTAACTCTCATTCTCACAACAATCAACTTCAATGTTACAAAAGTGAAATTCCAACCATATAAAAGTTAAAAGATCATAGGGAATAATAAAACCAGAGAAAATTCCAAAGTACAAATATGGATTTCATATGAAGGTATTAAAAATATTATTAATTGTTTTAACGAACTTTCATAATTCATAGTTTAGTTAACTTAGATATTTTTTTGGATTTTCACTTAAATTCTTAGATATCCTTTATGATCAATTTTCTAAACCAAAATAAAAATCATATTTTTATGTGCTTAGATCCTGTCGATATCATTATCTTCAGCTCCCATCATTCATCTTGGCGTCATTCTTTTGACTTAACAATGAATATAGGCATATATTTTGTTAATCATATTGATAGGCATTGTTAAGTTAGATATTCTTTTGGTCTTTTCCTTAAATTTTTAGATATCCATTATGATCAATTTTCTAGACCAAAATAAAATCCACATTTTTATTGATTAATCCTGATGACATCATTCTCTTAGGTTCCCATCATTTATCAATCATTCTTTCTTTTGACTTAATAATGAATGTAGGGATACATTTTGTTAAAGAAATGGATAGATATTGTTTATGAGGTGATAATTGTTTTTGGATGGTTATTTTTTATGGAAATTTGGTATTTAAAAAAAAAAAAGAGTGTTTGAATATTTTTTTTATGGTGGAAATAGATTCAGTATTATCAAAATATCTAGAACACTCAAAATTGTGAATTTAACAATTATAATTTAAATTTTAAAAAAATTCCAAATTTTTTTGTCAAAATCTTGTAAAAAATTCTATTATTTTGAAAAAAAAAAAAACTTTTATTAAACTATCTCTCATATATTTGGTTTAATACACTTGGAAGTTTTTGGTTTCTTTTTCAAAATTTTTGAATTTTTTTTTTCAAAATAATTATGTTGATCAATCACAATTTTGTGATATTTTTTGAAATTTTTTAAATTTCAAATGATAAATGTGATAAGAATTTTTTCAGAAATTAAAACCATTTACATACTTAAAAACGCTTTTAAACCACTTAAACTCAAAATCTTACCGAAAATTATATCATTAAATTGAAAAAACTAGAAACATTTATAGTCAAACTGACCCACTCATACAAGCCAACATAGAACAGACAAATTATCTCATATATTTACATGTCAACTCCATTAATGGAGTGCGTTAGTTTTGTAGTAAATTTTCGATCAATCTGGTATTTTTAATCGATTTTCCAAATATTCAGTCAGTGAACCACATCTTTCGAAATGAAGCGCTGCCATAAAACTCGGATCATATAAAACTCAAATCGCATTCAATTTCAATTTAACAGGATGAACAGAATCCATTTTCAACTACACCCACGACTCTACGCCCATTCATCAACGGAAGAGATCATTTAACGGGGATGTTGGGGTGAAAATCTGTGGCGGTCCAACAAAGTCACTCCGAAAGGCCTTACTCCTTTCTTGGTCGCTGGTGCCAGATGCGGCGCCGCCTTCTGTTCTGGCCGCTTGTCCAATTCTTGTGCCGCAGAGAGCCCAGGCGGGCTGACCAAATATTTCGGTAGTTTGATGTCACTTCAGTTACCGCAATTGAGTGATTTCTGTCATGTTTATTTATGTAGTTATTTAAAAAAATTATGTTATTTAAATCTTTTGTATAGTTATTTAAATTTTTTTATTTTTAGATTTTTTATTTTTTTTATTTTAATCTATATCAACAAAAAATTATTTTTGATGAAGCACTAACCCTTACACATAATACTGGCTCTAGAAATAAGCCTCTCACCCCAATCATCAAAATTATGTAAAACCTAGTTAATACCTACTTACAAAATACTATCACCAAAAATTTATGAAACTTATCAAATTTTAATGTTTTTAATAGTTTAATTCCAAAAAAAAAGGACTGAATCTCTCGAACTCCATTAACCTTGAATTTTAATAAAATCTAAGCCCCATTCAAACCAACAATCTAAACCTCATATTTGATACAGCCCACTTGCTAAAATGTCCCTACCCTGATACTGATTCGGACCACTCCCTATTCTAATATTTTCCTCCACGTTTTCTCTCCATTCTCAGAACAACTAATCTGCACCTCATATTAGATACGACCCACTTGCTAAGATATCCCTACCCTGATACTGATTCTGACCACTCCTTTATTCTAGTATTTTCCTCCACGTTTACTCTCCTTTCTCTCAAGTTTGATTCAGTACGTCTCCCTTATCGGTCCCAAAGTTGAAACTTGGACACTTTTGACGTCTCCCTTATCGGTCCCCAAAGTTGGAACTTAGACGCTTTTGACATTCAATATCTATGCTTTCACAATGGCAAAACTGCTGCATAATTGGAAACATTCGATATTTCCAGTTTCTCGGACTCACTAAAATTTCAAATTCATTTATTCAATAGGTTTTCTTTTTTATTATTTTTCTCCTTCATGTCTTTGTCTTCCCTAGGAAGCTGAAACTTGATCTTTCCTTGAGTAAGAAAGGTAGTTTTATGAAAATTTGTAAAATTTTACAAAATAAATTTGAAAATGATAGAAAAAATAAAAGACTGCCATTGTTGACTTGGTGCAAAAGTTAAAATATTCCATTATTTATGAACAAAACTCCTTTCGTATCATGCAAGGAGACAAATGCAAGAGACTAATTTGGTAGCTGGGGATTTCATATTGACACCAAATTATTAGAAGTTTGTCCTGTGGGATGTCATGAAACTTAGAGTAACCCAGTGCCAAATCTAGTGGTTTTCTGGAAGCGAATGAAATTGAAAGTTTGCCATATATAATTGTAACTTGATAGGTCATATATAATTGTAACTTGATAGGTCAAGAAGCTTAACTGACAAGTTTCCAATGCATGTAAACAGAATGGTTTGTCTCAATTTCTATTAAATTTATTTTGAATAATCTTCTTAATATAATGTAAAATTAATGAATTTTTTTTTAATAATCTTCTTAATATAATGTAAAATTAATATCATGGATTGTGGAATATATGGTACTTCCAGAGGTTGGAAACATTCTAAATAAAGTGGATAAAGTTGCCCAACAAAATAAAAAACGAATAGACTGTTTTATAGGTATATTATCTGCATTTTAGTTTCACCGTAGTATTCCAAAGTGGTTATAAAGATGCTTGGACTGACCAAAATAATGATGTTTGTCAATATAGTACAGTCATTCGAATGCAATTCGGATAAACATGTTTGAATGTAGGTACGTTCCTTGTTATCATACAAGGAATTTTCAACATAGTTAATTTGAAAATCTTAGCCCTCCCCACTTGCCCATCAACATTGGAAACAAATACTTTTCAGTCTATTGGCCCATAAATGCACTTAGCAAATAAATGCCCACTGTTAGATGGTGTACTTGCTTTAATCCAAAGGTGGGCATTTACTTGCCAGGTGTATTTATGGGCCAATAGACTGAAAAGTATTGGTTTCCATCAACATTTCATATCACTTTGCCCACCTCGATCCATACGGCCATACACTGCAAGTTTTACCACCAACTCTTCTCTAATATACTGGAAGATGGGGTAGGGTATTTAATTCCTTTCATCCAATCATTTGCTCCCATTTTCTTTAATATCTATGGTTTTCACGGCCGAATTGTAACTAGCTCTTTGCCTTTCACTGTTCAGTTGTATTTTTTATTTAATTTGTATTTCCAAATTAAAGAAAAAAAATCACAAAACAATAAACAAATAAAAAACCTATAAAATCCCTAAACAGTGTTCATTAACATTGTTATAAACATAGACACATAGTATCACAGCCACTTAATTTGCAGTTGATGAGCATGCATAAGCAAGGACAGTGAGACAATCTAAGGGCGTGATATGATAAGATTCTAGAGTGAGAAAATATACAGGGAGAACTTTTAAAGCGAGTTCAGGCTTGTGGGTAAATACGTACAAGTAAGTTCAGGCTAGTGGGTAATAACAATTGAGAATTTAACGACATTCATAGCTAGAGAAGTTGTAGACAATGATAGTTAGAGAAGTGATTTATATGAGTGTGCAAACATTTATAAATTAGAGCAAAAAGAATAATTTTTTTATAGAGTCATTGTTATGTGAATGGTATATTTTGACATGTTTTAAAAATCTAAATCAGTTGTTCCATTATTACATGAAAACATATGAAGTTAATATTAGAATTTTTTTTAATGTATATGAAAAAATAAAAATATACCAATCTTCTTAACAACCATATATGTTTTTTTTTAATATTTTATTTTTTTTAATAGAAAATATTAAAAAAAATTAACTATATCACAATATTTCCTTTTTAATTTATAAACCATTTCATATCTAGTTAGAAATCTAAATTACTCTAAAATAATGAAGTATTTAGTTAAAGGTTTGAAACCTTGTTTGGTTGAGAGTTACATATACCAAAATTATTATAAATTTGTCTTATTTAATTGTAATAGAATTTTCAAAGAGATTAGTAATAAGTTAAAAAAGTTTAAATTTTGTTAATTTATATATTTTTATTATAAAAAATATTTTTTAAAGTTATTATTAATATGAAATTAAAATTTTAAAATATGACTTTCTTTAAATTGTATTGTAGCTACCTTATTTTTAAAGAAATAAAATAAATATTTAATATTATAAAAATAACATAAAATCATAATTTTAAAATATAAATATCTCGAAGTAAAGCTCAATTGTATCATAGTTATTTTCATTTTTAAGAAATAAAATAAATATTAATATTATGAAAAATAACTAAATTTATTGTGTGGAGTGTAAAATAGAGGCGACTTAGCAAATTTTTTAATAATAATCAATATCAATAGTCATATTGGGTATATTTGTCATATTGTGTATATTTATGTGCATTTTAGTTGTAATGAAATTTGTCTGATAATTTGAAAAATACATTAATGGGAAAATTAATATTGTTTGCCTAGTAAGCTATTAGAATTATGAACATTTTGTATACACGGTTTTGAAAGTGAGTATTTTTAGTTTATTTTACAAAAGAAATAGTTTAATAAGATAATTTTTGGGATTTTATTGGATTTTTTAATTAATTTTATTTTAATTTGATTAGAAATTATGAAAATTATGATTTTAAGTTGTTTATTTTATAAATTTAAGTGTCTTAATTTTTTCAAATAATTAAATCAATTTTTATAATCTAAATAATAATAAAAATAAAATTTAGGAAGAATTATATTCCAGCCCAAGAATCCCTTATAAAAAAAATTATATTATAAAAATCTATATATTTAATATTGATGACGATAATTAACTTCTAATAAAACCAATATAGTCTTCTAAACCTCATAATATATTTAATATTATAAATAAATAAACAAATATATACTTAATAAACATTATAGATAAATAAAGTTATCATAAAACACATTTTATTTTTAATATATTATGTGGATTTTTCAATATATTTAGTGATTAAAAAAAATGCAAAACATGGCAACTTAAAGTTGTTTGTATGATACAAGTATTGGAATAATGAAGCATTTTGGATAAACATGATAGGAAGTGAACACATTCCTCATGACCTTTATTGAATCTTGAACGTACTTGACATCAAGATCTCTACCCTTCCCACTTGCTCACCAATATTTCACATTCATGGCCTATCACGAGTGCCCACCTTAAACCATAAGGTCAGAACTCTTCAAGTTATAGCAGCAACTATTCTTGAATCTACAGTAACACATCGTAGGGTATCTTTGTACATAAGACTTTTCTAGATAAGGGCTGAAACAACCCGTCATTAATTACTCCACATCCTCCATTTTCAATAATTGATTCAAATATTCCATACCCAGACTTCCAGTCACGCAGCAGACAAGTACCAGGTGGGGGGACCACCTCAACAACAATAGAGAGAGATGTTTTATTTTTATTTTTTTATTTTCCTTTGGAGATAAGAAGTGTTACGTCATGTTTCAATTTTTTTCACTCGGATTCCGATGATTGAAACTCAAAAAAGTTAGCAAACAACTGTTGGCTTGTACAAAAAATCTTATTCTTTGAAAGTGGCAAATATTAATGACTTATAATCTAATCGACGGTCTGTAACTATCTCTTTTTTTGGAGTTTTTAATTGCAATTAAGTGGAAGGTGAAACACAGAAGGTGAAACGCAGTCAACTTGACCCACATCTGGAAGAGAAATTTGCTACTCATCAACTTTTGGCCACAATTGCTTCACGTCCAGGCCAGTGTGGACATGCTGACAGGTATATACTTGAAGGTTGTGAGCTTGAGTTTTACATGAAAAAGATTCAAAGAAGGAAGGGACAAGAGCATAATCCTTCTCCCTGATATATTTTTCCAGAGGCAAGAGCATAATCCACTAATTTTTCTCCTTGAGCAAATATTCTTCCAGCTCCGAGAGCATTGTGACCTACTTCACTGTTACCCATATCATCTTCAGTAGGAAGGCGAACTACAGGTCTGTGTGCTTTGATTAGTGTCCAATGCTCTGGAGCCCCCTTCTTGAGAGAATCCATGGCGAGAGTCTCGGCAACATGAATACAGTTGTATTGATTCGGTTTCTCCTCGCCCCAACCGTCCAAAACTATTACAGACAACTGCTTCCCCTTTCGAAGCTTAGGATGATCAGCCAACTTGAATGAGAAATTGGTGCTATGATCCAGGTGGATATTGGTGGTCACCCGCCTATTCCACTTGGGGCCCCACCATTGTCTCTTTCATTTTTTCAGTTTCGGCACAACTTACTATTTTTAGTAGTTTTTCGGGTCGTGAACTTCTGGAGCCGTTTTGAGGCCCTAAACGATGTTTTTTGGGAAAACCGAAAGCAGAATAGACCCATGTTACTCAGTCAAAAATTTTAGTCCTGAGATAAATCTTTCTAATGAGGTATGGTTCACGTCAAATGGATATCGTATGCCAAAGTTACATCCCCGAGAAGTTGAAACACCAATTTACCCAAACGGGGCCCATAGTTTTGGCGCTTCATCTCCTAGGGTTAGGGTTTTGGATGTTTAGGGTTTTTCATTGTTTCTAAATAATAAATAGGCCCTCAAGCCTCATTGTAATGCAGTTTAGAGGCCTGTATCTGCCACATCTCTTCTCAGAGATAGCTGCCAGCGCCCTAGCTAGTTTATTTCCATTCTTTCTGTAAGCAAATTTCAGTTCTTTGATATTAATGAAATGAAGTGTTATTTCCATTGCATCTTTGTACTTGTGGTTATATGTTCATTTTGTTGCGTTCCTGCATAAATCCGGATCATTCTACTCATTTTCTGAATGTTTGAAGCTCGAGAACTGCAGTGAATTTACCAAGAGTGAACAAGCGAGAAGGATTCAGTACTTTCGTGGTGTTTTGATACTTGTATGTTGGTTTATATAGGGAGTTTTGGTTTAAATAAAACCTTCATCATTCTATCAATATTGCAGATCTGGGAATATGCTTTCCCTGGGTCCACAAGTAAAAACCGTTAGTTGAAAGCCAAACTGCCCTCTATTACTTCTTTTATTACTTCTTCCTGTAAGTTTATTTATCGGGTTGTTTCATATCTGCATTTCAAACGATTTCATCTTTGGAGAAAGCATAAGAGTCGTGGTCCAAATACACACTACAGCGACAACAGAAAGCAGTAGCTACCCAACAATAGTTTGGATTCCAAGATCAATGAATATTTAGTCATCTTGGTTGGTGCAGTTTTTTTCTCTTTTGTAAATCAAGAAAAAGTTTGTGTAATTAATGTAATCATGAGAGTGTCTTATTTTTTTGGTCTTTCAAAAAAAAAAATGCATCAGTCCTCGATGATCTCCATTAAAGTGATAGAATTTGGAACCATTTGTTTGAAATACATTTGCTGAAGGTCTAAGTCAGTCCATTTTTTTGAGTTGCATCCTCCATAATTTGAGTAGCAGAGTTTGTTCTTTGGGAATTCCATAATTGGAAATTCAAGAAAGAAAAGGGCCTTTGAATTCATTTGTATTTTTTTGAAAAATAAGTTGAATCACATTGTAAATGGCTGCATTATCGGTTCAAGCTGACACCCTTAATTTCTTGAGCTTGATTTGTTTGGAAAATGACCAAATTTTATGAAGTATTATAGTCCTTGGAAACTTTGATACAATCTACTGTTGTGGACACAATCCGAATCAATAAAGACACCCTCTTTGATATTCAGACTTGCCTGCAACATGCACAAGAAAAGATTGAGTTTTTGCAGTTGGAGTCTCAGCTTCAGCAAGATGAACTTCAGCAAAAGAGTCATCATTCTAAACCTGTTTATGTTCAGAACATTGATAAGGACTCCCATCAGCAGCAACAATATAAAGTTGTAGTCAATTCACATTCAGTTCCTTGTACAAGAGAAAATTTACATGCAAATGTAGCAGCTCAGTCTACACTTCCCAAGCCCATCATTAGACCTTGGGAAGAGCTTTTCCATAACAAGCATAGAACTGGTCTTGGATATAAAAAGGATTTGTCCTTTCATATTCCGGACTACACTAGGCCCATCAAATTTCAGAGTGTCGGATTTCTTCATGACAGTTCACCCGCAGCTGTTCCAGATCCTGCTCCTCTTCCACAACAACAACAACAACAACAAATTGTAAAATGGCAACACTGTGATCGCGTTGGCCAAATGAAAGATCACCTTTTTTATCTTCACCCATGCAAGCGTTGTGGTCAGCACACCCATTCTTCACGCAGATGCTTCAGAAACAAGCCTCCTACAACAGCAAAGATTCATCTTGGATGGATCGCTTCTTGGCAATGGGCATCGATAGCCAAGAAGATGTTTAAGTCGCATGTCAGAACTTGTTTTTGAATATTGAACAATCTTGTAGTTGAGTTTTTGCCATCATCTCACCTTGTACCTGATAGGGGGGGAAATGGTGGTCATCTACAAGCTTTGACACCACATCAAGCGAGCCTGAGCCACAATTTGTCATTCCAAATTCAGAGTTTTAGCCAAAGACACGGATGCCCATGAGCATGCCTTTGGTTGGTGGACAGCCTTAAACCATCCATGTGAAGTTCATATTCTTCCTCTTCAAAGAATTCAGAGCACTTCCCGTAGCAGAAGACTTCAACTTCTTGCCAGCCTTGGTAGGGTTCCAGGAAATGCATTAAGCATTCCAGTGTTGGTGGTCATCCTTAAACCATCACAGGTTGTAGACCTCCCTTCTTCTAGGTTGAAAGTCTCCCTCTTCAAATATGAGGGACACTTCCTCTAGCAGAAGCCCTCACCTTTTTGCCAGTTTTGGAAGAGTTCCAGGAACTGCAATAAGCGTTGCGTTCCAGTGTTGGTGGTCATCCTTAAACCACCTCTTTATGCCAACATTTTAGAGAGCTGATTCAGCCTAAGTGTTGCCATGCATACTTTGCATATTTGTAGTACAACTCTCTTCTTGGACTCACACATACCCCTTCGGATAAAGGGGGGAATGTTGAACACCTAATCATCTATGGGTAGGTGTGGAAGGCAAAGAGTCACAAAGGAGTTCAAATAACCTTGCAAGATGAATCCAAGGGTCACACCATTGTATTATAAATGCACATCTATGATGAATAATATAAGCAACAAATGCTTATCTTTCCTATTTTTGAGTTTAGTTTCTTCACCCACCATGTGTGTGTTTAACACAATTTTATTCTAGTTTACTTTTATATGTTTTAGAATTTTTGATATTCACATTTTGGTTAAATCTTGATTTTTGTGGTTTAAAATAGTTTTTAATTCCACATATGAATTTAGTATTCTAAAAAAACTTTTGGGGCTTTTTTTAATTATGGAGAGTTCACAATTCAAACTTGCTATTCTAATAAATAATTGTTAGATGATAGGAAAATTAGACCAGGAAATATTCTAGAAAATCCTCCAAACCATATAAATTACCATGTTTTCTTATTAACCTTCCATAATTTTAATTTAATTATTAATAATTATTAAATGAATGGTAAAAATTTAACCTCAATGGAATATGTCATAATATTCATAATAATATTCATGAATCAAAATTTAGGATTTATCTTCAAGTTAGTTATATTTTTTTATAATTAATTTATCTCAAATTAATTAATTAAAGATAATATCAAATCAATGGACATCATATTGGACATGTGCTATTAATAAACCATGTCATTGGACCATACTATTGAAATAAACACTATTAATTTTAATCAAAATAGAACAATAAAAATTTAAAATAATTTTTTTATTTAATTAATTTTTATGTATTATAATATAAGTGTCTAGAAATTTATATAAATATATATAATATTTATAATCACTTAATTTATATAATTATACTACTTTAAAATATATTTTAAATACATAAATAAATATATTTTTAAATACATAAATTAATTGAGTATCCTAAACAAACTATTACACATTTAAATTTTACAAAGTTTTTGTGAGACACATCGTTGCAAAATAAATTTAACAGAAAAATATATTCGAAAACCTCCAGTAAGAATTGGCAAATCTAAGTGCAGTACCAAGTCTTCACTTTTGGATTATTGTAAATAATTATATGAGCAGGTAAGCCATCACCTTTCAGAATAGAACAGCTTCCGTTTTATGAAACTTCGAGCGAATATTTAACAATTGAATGGTATAGAGCTTTACACGTTCATTTTGATTGGGGTTGATAATGGACAAATTCTCTAACATCTAAAAAATAAATTAGAGCCCACCCGTAGTACGTATGCTTGCCTCTTGCCGGCGTCACTACCCGGCTGTCCATTGACCATGGGACCCTGAACCACCGGCGCAAAGTAGATCCATAATTGTGGTGGACCTATGTTCGATCCCCTTAGCGGTAACTTTAAGAAATTGAGCATACGTGAAGTACCAATTTACATTTACGTGACACCATCCATGATTCCATTGTGGTCCATTGTCGCCAAACAATGAGACCGTTCACGTTCCCGGCGACGGCTTGTGAAACTTTTAATGAGAGTGCAAATGATTAAGCCCTCCGTTAGATCGAACCGAGCTGAGCTGCAGGCGGCTGCAGATCAGTTCGGATGATCCAGAGGTTGAGAGGATCAGGATAGAGTTTTTGTTGATGTCATCTATCTTGTGTTCATGTTGGATTGAGTTTTTGTTGATGTCATCAATCTTGTGTTTATGTTGGAGGAAGAGAATTGAATCTGTGATGAGTGCTATAACAGAGCGTTTAACCAAAATCTCATAAAGTAAAATAATTAACCTATAAAAAAAGAAGGAATATAATTTTAATTTCTTAATTTTAAAAAAAGAGAGAATATAATTTTAATTTCTTAATTTTAAAATTAGTTTTAGATTGTAAATACAGAGTGAAAACAAATAATGTGTAATTTTTCATTCTTTAAATTGTATGTTTAAATGATATATAGTTTTAAATATATATATTAATATTAATTTATATTAAAATATTTTGTCCATAATTTATATTCGATATTTTAATATATACAATATTAACAAAAAAATGTAGTAATTTTTTCTATATATAAATATATATAAAGTTAATATTCATATAAGTTAGCTAATATAGATCTTAAAATCTTTTTTAACATTTTTTTGCTTTAACATTTTGCTTACATATGTTTTTCACTTCTAATTAATTTACATTATTTGTTAACTCAAAGTTGATCAGAATGAATTAACTATCTGAAATAAAATTTTATCTCACTAAAAATACTCTATTTACTAAATTATTTATTGAGATGTAGAATGAGCCTCTAGGATCAAAAATTAATTATCTAAAATAAAATTTTACCTCACTAAAAATACTCTGTTTGCAAAGTTATTTACTCTCTTTATTTACTTGCAAAATAATAATATATAAACGGGTCAAGTTTGAGGATCTTAGGTGTCCTAGGTTTTTGCAAGGGGCTTCACATGGGTTCATATTGTGGGGATCTTAGGTGTCCTAGGTTTTTGCAAGGGGCTTCACATGGGTTCATATTGTGGGATATATTTTTTGGAAAAAATGACACAATATATTCAACATATATTAGGGGTTAAATGGTTTGTATATTGGCATTATAAAAAAATGGAGCTCCAAGTTAGTGAAATAATATAAAGGGGTATAAACAATGTTAATGAAAAAATGGACATCTACAATATCGAGTGAAAGTAGTGGTTGTTTAAATTGGGATGGTGTGTCTAGTTCTTATTAGCGGGGGTTAAATAATGTGATTTTAAAATGTATTTTCCAATATGTAGTTAAATTATGGGTATTGTTTAGTATGCCACAAACCCACCTGATATGTGAGAGGTTCATTGGGTAAAGCCCTCGTGGGTTTTTTATGGCGCTGAATCCATTTCCACCATAAAAAAAAATGATTCAAACACTATCACGATCAATTTTTTGAAAAAAATGAGGATTAAATGGTCGTCATCTTTGTAAACAATGCTACACATTAACTTATTAAAAATCATAATATAGTTTTACCTCATTAAAAATTGGTTTATATTTGTTAGAGCTAGGACCTAGAGCCAACACAAGCCCCCGACAGTTAAATAAAACTATCTCCGCCGAATTAGTTACAGTCACATGCAACGTTTACTCCAACGTTAACCTGATGGTTTCGGTAAACAGTTATGAAGACCACAGAGCTTTTGTGGGACATGTGTCCAAACCCCCCCCCCCCCCCCCCCCCCCCCCCAGCTCAACATTTATTGTAATGGTCGGGCTTGCAAATAAAATGGCGCACCCCTAATTTTTTGGATTTTGGCCAGTTTAACTTTAGTTAAGTGAAGTTGCTCCATTTTTTGTGGCACTGATTTAGGTTTCACTAGACAAATGTTGTTTAGGCTCTATCTTGAGCTAGATTCGACCATTCTGAGAGTATGAATAGTCAATTTCAACTTTGTTGGACACTCCAAACTCATTGGTGAGGGTTGTAGAGCCATCAGAGAACTTTTGAGCATGTTTTTGCTTCAAATAAGCTATAAGGGCCACCAAGGGCCAACAACAGTGTGAGGCTTAGCTAGTGCAGCTAGAGGCCTTACTTGGGAATCGAATAGTCAATTTTGGATGTTTTAGACATTATGGAACTAACGGTGTGTTTTGCAGAGCCTGTAGAAAACTTTTGAAGGCCGAGTTTCTTCAGATAAGTTCCAGGGGCCACAAGGGCCATCAGGTGCCAGCAGGAGAATGAAGCCTATCCAGAGAAGCTAGTATCCATTCTAAGCGAACCAATAGCCATTTATGACTGTTTTGATACTTCTGAATCCATTGATGGAGTTTTCAGAAGTTTTTGAGGACTTTTGAAGGTCAATATGCTTCAGAGAAGTTTTCAGTGAACCGAGATCCAAGGGGTGCCACCAGGTGTTGGAGGCAAAACCGGAGTAACCGGAGGTCAATTTATGCAAGTGAATAGTCTATTCTAACTATTTTGGACATTTTGAATCAAATGAAAGGTTTTTCAGAGACATTCGGATACTTCTGAAGGTAAAAGAGCTACAGGGAATTTTTGGGCAGCCAAGGGCCATCAGTGGATGGAAGCCTAGATTGGAGAGCCAGTGCTCATTTTGACCAAATGATCAGTCTATTCTGGAGGTATGATATATGCTGGAGATAGTAGAAGAGGTTTTAGGGAAATACAATGGATTCTGAGTGAGTTAGTGAAAAAGAGAAGCTCGGGGAAGCTTAAGGGCACTGACTCGAGGAGTCAATTCTAAGGGAGCCGAGGTTCATCTTCAGAGATATTTCAGCCATTCCAGGGATATAAATGGTATTCTAAACCCATTCGTTTAGTTCAAATAACCATTGGAGTTGAGTTTGTAACTTGTAAAATAAATTTTGCATCCTAATCCCAAAGAGCCAAGTCAGTTGACAAGAGCTCGAGGAGATGTATCCCATGATATTCAGGTGAACTGCTATATTAAATTTTATGTTATGTGTTTATTCTTATTTGCTGCATTATATGGTTGTTTGACATGTTTAATATCAGCAAAAATAAATTTTCTTAAAGAACTTAAATAGTTTAAAAAAAAATACACCTTTATCAAGTGTTCAATTCCGCACAGTTAAGAATAAGCTAGACCTTATTTTTTTTAAATGAGTGGGAGGTTCTTGAAAAGCTTAACAAGTTATCCAACCCATTTTCAAATCAGTTCTTGTGGATTCGCCCCTTCTCCATTTAGACAAGGTTCTTGTGAATTCTCCCCTAGAGAGTTTGGAGAAGGCTCTTGTGTATTCTTCTCTGAAATTTCAAAAACAGAATTTATCCCCAAAAATGTGCAATTAGATTCAACTAACAATTTTTCCAAGCCTTGACCCTTTACTAACTTTGTAGCTTTGATACTAACATCAAATTCAAGGATTTGGGTAATCCATCTTCCTCTTCTCCCATCAGTATCTGGTTGAGTTTGGATGGTTTTTACAACACTATTGGGAACATAAATAGTAATGGTTGAGTGGAGTACATAAATTCTAAAGGATTTTAAAGCTTGGACTAGGGAGTAAAAAAAAAAATTCAGTAATTTCATACTTAAGTTCTGTGTCTCTCATGACTTTACTGAAAAAGGCCATAGGTTGATCATCACCATCTTCATTCTTCTATAAAATGACAACAACTATAGTGGTTTCAGAGGCAACGGAAAATATGCTAAAGGGTTCTAAATAATTAGGACTAGCTGAATTTGGGGCTTTAGAGATGACCTTCTTAATATGGTCAAAAGCATATCTAGTAGGTATGGTCCACTTAACTTCATGATTATTTTTAAGCATATCATTAATATCCTTAAATATTTCAGCATAGTTAGGAATGAATCTTCTGAGGAAGTTAATATTTGCAAGAAAATCTTGGATCTCCTTCTTATTCCTTAGCAATGAAAATGCTTGGATGGTTGATACCCTTTTAGAATCAAACACCACTCCTTCCTTATAAATGATGTGATCGAGCAATTTTCCTTCTCTGACAGCGAATAAAGACTTATTTGGATTTAATGATATCCCAAATTTTCTACACCTGTCAAAAACTTTCATCAAATGTTTTAAATGTTTATGATGTGAGTTAGAAAAGCAGTAAAGTCATCAAGACATATAACAACAAACTATTTTTTTAACCCACAAAAGCTAAGTCCATAGCTCTTTGAAATGTTTCTCCAGCATTTTTTAATCAAAAGGGAATCTTGGCATACATAAATGTATGCCAAATAGTGGTAAAAGCAGTCTTCTCTCTGTCTTTTGGACTCACCATTATCTAGTTATATCCATAGAAACCATCAAGCATTGAAATTTTATTTGCACCTGAAAATTTTTGTAGCAATTAATCCATTTTGGGTAATGGGTAATTTTCTTTTAAGGATGACTTGTTTAAGTTCTTGAAGTCTACACAAAGTCTGATATCCCCATTCTTCTTCCTAATAGGAACTAAATTAGCTACCCAATCTGAGTATGTTAATGAAACTATGATTTGAGCATCAAGAAACTTCTTAAGTTATTTTTCTATTGTAGGGAGAAATAATAGATTGATTATTATTATTTTTTTCTTATAGGGTTTTGCTTCAGGTTTTAATGGAATTTTATGCTCAATAATAGATGTATCATAAGTTTTTAATTTAGCATAAGACTAAGAAAAATCATCCTTATAAGTCTTAAGAAGTTGCAGATATTCATTTTTTACTTCCTGAGGTAGAGATGCACATATTTTAATGTTCTTGATATCTTCAGATGTTCCAATGTTGGATTCTTCAATATCCTCTTCAAGTGAATTTTATAGTGGATTTTTGTGAACATCGTTCTAGTCAAATAAATTTTCTAGAGGGACTAGACCTTTAGGAATAAAATTGTTTGAAAATTGAATGATATTATGGTCCACCATATTTGAATTTAAATCAGAGGTTTAATTTTGTTTATTAAGTTCATTCATATCTGAATGATCTTCTTCAACTTGCAAAACAAAGAATTAATCAATGACCTGTAGAATAGATTTTAGCTGTTTATGATCTTTAAATATTTTCTAGTATTTAAGGTTGTCAGGAATAGATGACCTATATTTGACTTGAATTTGATTTTGCACTTGCATTTGATCTGGAATTTTAAATGAACTAGCTGAAAAAGATAGGGAGTCTGCATGAATGTTTTCATTTCTAGGGATAGTTGTAATATTAAACGCATGAAAAAAAATTTCCATTGGATCCCAAACCTCATATTTGTAAGAACTAAGCCTGGGATGTTTTTTTTGGCAAATATTCCTAACTTGTCTAACTATGAGTTCAAATTCATTGAAAACACTTAGATTATGCACTTTAAGACTTCTAGCTAGCTCTAAACCTAGAAGAAAAGCTTCATACTCTGCAAAATTATTAGTAACATGAAAATTAAGCTTGCCCGATTGGGTTATGTTTTATTTTTTTGGTGAAATTAAAATAAAACCAGCTCCAACTCCAACTCCATCTTTAGAACAAGACCATTCAAAATACAGTTTCCAAATATCAATTTTGACAGATTTAGGGGTTTCTACAACATCTTCAATTTTAAGTTGAGAATTCTGCAAATTATTTGAAGATAATTGGAAACAACCAAAATCTTGGTCAACTACATATATGGGATGATTTCTATCTTGATCTTCTTTCCAAACGGTATGAATAAATCTGACCTCTCTATATAACCTAAGTTTTTCTCCACCATATATAGGAATCATAGCAAAAGACATATCCATCTGAAGGCTCCCTCCTAGTTCAGCACAACAAGATCTTGATAGAAGCATTCCAAACTTAAGAGGGATATCATTAAAAACAATGTCCAAAACTACACTCTTCATAGGTATTTGGACTAAGGTTACTAATAAGTCTTTTATGAGTCCTATACATAGTACCATTTTAGAATCAAAGGTATATAGGTCATGGTAAGATTGAGTAATTTCCAAATTTAACCGATCCATAATAACCTTTAGCATAAGATTGTGTGAGGTTCTAGAATCTAACATACAATTATATAGCAAAGAATCATGTTCTTTCAAATTAACATAAAAAGGTGGAATTGTTTCATCTATCATCTCAGAGCTTGGACCAAATACTACTCAGGGATTTTCATCTTAAAGACTAATCACCTCCCCTTTAGTATCCACACTTGAGGTTTGAATCCATTTTGTGACTTGGTTTTTGTACCCAGGGTTCTTTGAAAGTTTTGATAATGGGATGGGAATTTTGACTCTCTCTAATTTCTTTTCAACATTAAAAGAAGTCAAAACAGTTTTATCAATTGAAGTAGTATCAATTGGCCGATTTAAAGGTTGAATGGTTGTTTCTTTGGTTTTAGCAGATTTTATATGTGGTTCAATTATGACAGGATTTCTGGGAGGCCTTACAGGACCCGCCCTTGGTCTTAAATCATACCTCCTATTTAGTTCAAAAATTAATAATTATGAGAAGGCTTGATATTTAGACACTTTAGAATTTTCTTGATCCTCTTTGGATGTTTGATTTTGAGGGCTAGGGACAATACTAGTTTGAATAGATGTATTGTCAAGGTTGTTAATATCTTTTGTAATCGAAAGAGTATTATCATCAGGTTTTTGATCATCAATTAATAGAGGAGGTGGTATTTGTTGATCATTACTAGGTCTTTGAAAAATTTGAAGCTAAGGAGCTTTCTTAAATTAAGCTTGAGTTTTTGTTTGAGGTCTAGCAATATTTTGTTGTATTCTTCTTGGTTGAGTTTCAATTTTAGAAATAATATTAGAGAGGTTCCTAAGTAATGATGTTATCTCATCTATCTTTAGATCTTTGTTTTTGGATTGGGAAGAAGAAGAAGCTTCTTGATTAGCTTTCATTTTTCTTTGAGCCTTTTTAGCTTTGGCTTTAATCTTAGTTGAAGCAGATCTATTAGTTTCAACTTCAATGGAATTTGTTTTCATGTCTTCTAAGGTATGAGAATTTATTTCCCTTAGCATGGCTCCAAAATCATCTTCAAAGGGTTTGGAAAATCTAACCTTTGTTGTTGCTACTGGTGGTTTACACTCAGCAGGAATTTTATGATAAATTTTTATAAATCTCTTAATGAAATCAAATACTGGTTCACCATACTTTCTCTTAAGTTCTTCAAATTCTTTCAGAAAAAGAGTGGTTAATGCCCCATTGATTTTTAAAAAGAGTGGTTAATTCTTCCCAACTTTGAATAGAGTGTGCCCTTAATTAATTAAACCAGATTCTAACATTTCCTTCTAAGGCTTTAATAGACAATCTCATATATACATTTTCATGTTCTATATTCATATTGTCAGCAAAGTTTAAAAATGCTGCTAAATGATCTTCAACAAATAAACGAGTTTCCCCATTAAACCTTGGAAGATGTTTCAAGTATCCATTAGGAAAGTTGTTTAATATGTTTGGAAGTTGTAAAGAAACATATATTGCTTGAAAAATAGGATGAAAACTAACCATACTTTGTGATGAAGATGAATAGGACTCTGAGGTGGTGCGTGTAGAAGATGAAGTTGTGGAAGATGGAGGGGTAAAAGAAGGTGGTGGAAGAAGTAAATTCGAAGATCTTCTTACAGATCTCAAACGTGTGTGAATGACCAACTTTTGGACCATTCATTCTCCTTCTTTATGTTCAAATAAAGGGTTTGAATATAAGGAGAATAGATCTTCTAGTTGAGTAGAAGTAGATGGAAAATAATAAGAGGTTGGATAAATGAAATCAATAGGTTTGAATTCAGGTAAGTGTAAATCAAATTCCTATTATGATATGGGATATTCAGAAGGTACTTCATGCGCTTGATAGGATTCTAATGAATGAACCAAAAGAGTAGATTTGAAATCAACTCTTTTAGAGATAAATTCATGTACCTTAGGTGGTAGATCTTATGAATTTAAAGGAATAGGTTCAGATCTAAAGAGGAATAGAAGAAGAAGGGGTTTGAAGTCTTATCCTTCAAGTGTCTTGTCTTACCAATCTCTCTGGATCTATCTCAGAATCAGAGTGAGACCTGATATGTCTTGAAGGAGCTAGCTTTGGGATCTGTGAAGTCACCAAGTGAAAGATTTCAACCTTGCTAGATGCTTACTCACCTTTAAAGGAATAGGAATATCATTTTCCCAAGGAAAATGGATCAAATTTCTCATCCCCAGCAACGGCACCAGTCTGATGTTGTCCTCTGAGATAATTCTAGGTCAATTAATCATGCCAGAGCATCTATAATGTTTTGTTTGTTTTAAATTGGGTTTTTGTATGACCAATGTATTAAGCAAATATAGTCAGATGTCTTTAAACTTTTATAATAGTAACTATTAAGAAAAGGGTTGTTGCTTTACTTCAAACAATGATTTAATTTTTCATATGTGAAGGCAGAAATTGTAAGAAAATATGATCAGTTAAATATTCAAATTGAATTTTTAATTTATCATAAGTGTGAAAGACTATCAAACAATGTTTAACAACTTACACATATATATTTAACATTATGAAGATTATTGACAATTAATTGATATAGAGGGACTTATACAAACAGATAGTTCAATAAGTCAATCTTTAAAATGGATTATAACTTCAGAAAATTTAAGAGAGACTGAAACATGACTTTTTCTTACCTACTTATCTCCATAAAAATCAAACATATGCAGAAAATAGAGTGAAATGAAAACTAAAAAAACTGACAAGGAGACAAACCAATTGAAATAAATCGAGAATCCTTTTATTATCATCAATGATCAAAAATCTCATACACTTATGCTTACAAATGATCGGGTGCAACCCTTAATAACTCTAATGGAGAATTATTTATTCTAATTTATATCACTTAGAAGTATCTAAATTAATTACAAAAATAGTATTAAATAGTAGGAAAACAGAAACTAATGAGTGATTTGTCACTGTATTTGAGGAAACAGTTGATGATGTGGCCCAAAAAATGTTGTTGTGTTGGCATGTTGTTGGAGACAAAAAGTTACTCGATGGTTTCACACAAGTGATCCCATCTATCCTAACTCAAGTATTTCCAGATTTATTAATCTCCTGAAAACTTCACTACTTCTGTGTATCTCTCAAAATTAGGCTTTTTGATGAAGAGATGTTTGATTTCATGTTTAATTATCAAAACAAAATCTAAACCTTCCATAAAATCTTTCCCTGTCATATGGTCTTTAATTCCTGCAAACTTAGCTTTGTTAATGGCAATGGCGTAAATATTTTTGCAGCACTCCTCCAAATTGATCAGTTTGTCATTGGGAGCTACTAATCTAAGAAATCCCCTATGATTTAGCATATTAAACTTAGTGTGTTGCCTTGTATAGGTGTGATTATTTTATTCGGCGTCGAGAAACAGTCAGTGGAAAAAAGTCAAAGACCATTGGCAGAAGTCAAAACTGTTGTTGAGAGGAAAGTTGATTTCGAAGGGGGTAGGTGGAAGTAATGGTTTTGAGCGGGGGCAGGGGGGTGCGAAGTGTTGTGGAAGTGATACATCGATGAGGGCATGCCATTGGAATATTGGGAATTAGACAGTCAAAGGGATTCCAAGAGACCTTGGAATATGGAATCCAATGGTCACTCCAATGTATTATAAAAATGTATATCATGTGAATAACATAGGTAAATCACGTTTATCTTTCATATATTCTGCATTCCATGCATGTTCTAACAATATACAACATTAAAATATTTTCTTTTAACATTTTTTTCATATATAAATATATATAAACTTGATATATTAAAATATTTTTGAAAAGTATAATACTAAACATCGTACTCATATTTTTTTTTTTTTAATTAATCCAACATTAATTTTCTATTTATAAATGACTTTTTCTTTTTCAGTTTTATTTTAATAAGACATGTGTCAACTCCAAGTTGACCATGGACATACTTACACATCGCCTTAATTAAACATGCATAGCATATTATTTTTCTCCTTTTTATTATAGCCCACATTGCTTTTCTATTTAGAGTTTTTTGCTTTTTTTAAACATGTTAACTCCAAGTTGAGCACAAACATACTTAAACATCACCTTCATACTAGGTTATAGAATGAGCTTGAGCATGAATACTTACACATCACCCTAATTAAACATGCATAGCATATTTTTTTTTACTTTTTATTATAACCCACATTATACTTACACATAGCCTTCATAGTGGGTTGTAGAATGAGTCTCGAGGGGTTGTAGAATGAGTCTCGAGGTTGAAAAAGTTGAGCATGGGCATACTTACACATAGCCTTAATTAAACATACATAGCATATTCTTTTTTTCATTTTTATTATGCCCATATTACTTTTCTATTTAAATTCTTTTTATTTTATACAAATTTCAACTCTAAATTGAGCATAGACATACTTACAGATAGCCTTCATAGTGGGATGTAGAATGAGCATGTAAAAAACTTCTAATTATTATAAGTTTAAATTTCTACCATCTATCTAATAATTATTAATAATTAAATTAAAATTATGAAAAACTTATAACAAAATATGATAATTCATATATTTTGAAACATTTTCTGGAATATATTTTGGTCTAATTTTCTCATTATCTAACAATATGATTTGTTGAGTTATGAAATCTCCATGATAAAATCCCAAGGATTTTTCAAAATACCGAATTCATATGTGAAGTCGAAGCCAAAAGTCAAGATTTAAAAATAAAATAAAATTTGAGAATATCAAAAACTCTAAAACCAAAATTGTTCACCATATTTCAATTAAAAACTCCAAAACATACCATAGTTAGCAGCCACTGATTGGCTAATAAGTCATTGATGTCCACCACTTTCTAAGAAATAGATTTGTTGTAGAGGCCAGTAGTGGTTTGCTAAACAACTGTGCGCCTACGATGACGTAACTTTTCCTATCTCCAAAGGCCAAAAAGGCACCTCTCTCTCTCTCTATTCTTGTTGAGGTTGTCCCCTCACCTGGTACTTGTCTTCTGCGTGACTGGAAGTTTGGGTATGGCATATTTGAATGAGTTATTAAAAATGGAGGTTGCGGAATATTGATGATAATTAATGGCGGATTTCTTCAGCATTTATCTAGAAAAGTCTTTATGTGCAAGGATACCCTGTAGATTCAAGAATAGTTTCTTGTATAACTTGAAGAGTTCTTCCTTATGGGTTAAGGTGGCCACTTGTGATAGCCCATGAATGTGAAGTATTGGTGGGCAAGTGGGAAGGGTACGTTCAAGATTCAATAAAGGTCAAGGTCGTGAGGAATGTGTTCACTTCCTATCATGTTTATCCAAAATGCTTCACTATTCCAATACCTGTACCATAAATTCACAATCCATACAATTCCAATACCTGTACCATAAAGTCCCTTATATTTCACAATCCACACAATAAGTTCAGTATTTTTATGCTGTAAGGCGTTATTATTTGAAAACAACTTTCCCTGCCCCTGTCTACTATTGCTGACCGTTAGATGTCTTGTTAGATGATTGAAGAAAGCTGAGCCATAGATATAAAACAGTTGAAAAAACAAAACATAACCAAAAACATTAATATGCAATTTCCAACATTAATCAGCTACAGTGATCCTCCCTAGGTAATAGCCACATTTGCTGCAGAGAAGGGGCAGCTGGAAGAATGAGGAGGGAGAGCTGCAGCCGCAGGTGGAACAAGCAACAATATTGGTAGTTATTAGTTTGTTCTGGTAGTTTTCAGATTTTGTTTTAATTGTCTTTCTTTTATTCATTCTTTATCTATCTCATCTTTTTTTGTCTGTTCCAATGAAGAACTGAAGAAGCTTGCTGCTAACTGCTACGTCTGTTTGAGTTTGCCTATGAGTGATACTGACTGCTGCATCTGTTCCAGTTTTCCTGTGAGTGCTGCTGACTACTGCGTCAGTTCCAGTTTGCCTGTGAGTGCTGTTGGCTGTTGTTAGGTATGGCATTCATAACAAGCAGTCTTTGTTTTGGTTCAAGGGTGTACTGTTTCGCCGAATTTCTGAGACTTTCTTCTCAGGTTGTTCTTATCTGAATAAAATTTATGTAGTTTGAAATCCTATTATGTCTATTATGGTTTTGAATACATTCTTAGAGGCATGGGATATTACCTTCTCAGGTCCTTTAATAGAGGAATGGGTGCAGTACAAAATTCCATTGAATATTTTTGGTATTATTTTGTCGGGGTAGGAGGATAACTTGACATGGGTCAAAAATATATTTAAAGGAAAAACGTCATTCAAAGAAATTTATTCTCACATTTCCCTAGATCGGGGCTCTGAACAAAAAGAAATTTGAAATCCTATTATGCCTATTATGTTTTTGAATACATGGTTAGAGGCGTGGGATATTACCTTCTCAGGTCGTTTAATAGAGGAATGGGAGTAGTAAACAGAGCCTAATTGGGAAAATTTAGTAAGAAGAGGCTTTCAGGGTCCAAGGAGATGCGAACTATGTAGGAATAAGTCAAAGGACACATGCCATCTCTTTCTCACCTGCCCATTTGTGGCTTCAGTTTCGATCAAGTTTTTTTTAGATGTTAAAGATCAATGCCACTTGTGACAAGTCTTTTTATGTTTGTATAGGTCCCAATCCATGTTTTCCCCTACTGCTATTGTTGTTGGCTTTTAATAATTCATATATATATATGAATGAGTATGGAGTGGAATAGAGTAGAGCGACACTTTCTAGATTTTGAGATGTTTGAAGTCCCTGTTATGAGTGATAACGCATCAGACTATTTTTTTTAATCATTTCAATAATTTTTATATATACAGGTTGTCACAGTTGTGTTGTATTGTTTCAATAATTACAGTTATATTTTGAGTTTCACCCTTCTCGACTTGGCAGGTCATTTAACCAGTGGAATATTAGGACTATTTTTTTATGAATGGGAAGTCTTGTTCATAAACAAATAGTCCTAATATTCCACTGGTTAAATGACCCGCCAAGTCGAGAAGGGTGAAACTCAAAATATAGCTGTAATTATTGAAACAATAAAACACAACTATGAAAAACTGTATTGTCATTCTGGTAGCTTTCTTATTGCACTTGTTATTCCAACTAATATGACAAGGGCATAGTAAATCCAGTACATAACCTATATCGTTACTTCTTCCAACTATTTGTGAATAATTGGAACAAGAATTCCAATGATGCTTTGATGATCTTCAGCAACAGAATTGTATGCTTTGGTGTCAGTTAATAGCCTAAACTGGTTGTTATAATGTTTCTATCATAGCGTTATGATCAGCATGAACTGTATTTTATCTAGAATCTATATGTTCTGTTATCCACAGCTATTACAAGTTAACAACAAGCTATTGTATTAGGACTTTATTAATTTTGTGCTTATGATAGTCTAGTTGCTTCCTTACATATTGGGTACTCAGTTCTGGTTTGGGTTCACTGAATTGGTCAGATACTAAGTCATTGATATTCTTTGTTGGGCTAACATATTACAAAAATTTCTAATCAATTCAGTATGAGCTCAGATCATTCTAATCATTTTGGAAAATCTGGTTTGTTTTTTTGGTTTTCCTGCAATTTTGGTTTTCTTATTTTGATTTATGAACTAAATTTGTTTCTTCTTTCATTTGAATGATATGTTCCTTCCATATGCCTCAAATATTTTTGAAGTGATCCCTGCAACTACACCTTTTTGGATTTGCTTACTACCACTAGATAAACCCCTGTCATATGTTTCAGTTGTCTGGAGATTTCTTTTTGGATGGCTGCTCACATGATTTTGCTCATGAAAATTGATTTGAGTTATTTAACTTAATGCAATCTTTCACTATTGCTGTTATCATGTTATGACTTATCATGCAACATTCTTATTGTCAAATAAAATTAAAACCTTTCAATTAGGGCCAGGGGATGTACTTTTTTGTGATATCTCCAGTTCAGATTGTTTGCAGGGGTGTGGAATTGGGAAAAACCTAAGCCACAATGATATTTAATTTTAGGAGAACATAGACAATGTCAATCCTCTCTAGTTACATCAATTATAATATCGACCCTTCTGAAAATACCTTTAAAACTCAATTATAGTTATTACAAATTTAAATGCATACCAACTCTCATTTTATTTTCAAAATAAAACATTTTATTTAAAGTGGAAGAATGCAGATTACACATTTATTTAGGGTAGTTTGAATAACAAAAGTATGTTGCATGTGCTTGGTATTTTCTGAAGCTCCTTAGGTGTGTATAGATTAATAGATTATTTTATAACTGGAAATCTGGTGTGATATTATTTTAAGATACATAATCTCATGTAGTTTATACATGAACCTGAATTACTCGATCTATATTTTTTCATGACATCATGCTGCCATGTTATCACCTAAGGAGTTTGTCCCATTTCTTCTCCTCCAGATTACACCACTGAGGTGCCAGGGGATTGTGAGGAGGCACTTGGGTAGAATTCATTAGAATGCTTAATATGTTTGTTAATTCTTTTCTATTTGTCTATTAACCCAGCCTTTAGAAAACAGAGCCTAATTGGTCCCAATCCACGTTGTCCCCTACTTCTATTGTTGTTGGATATTAATAAAATACAACCAAGACTGTGAAATGGTATTTTTTAGGTTAGAAAGTGTGATATTGTATCCGGTGGGAGTTGAAACTCAAAATATAGCTATAATTATTGAAACAATACAACACAACTGTGACAAACTGTATTTTCATTCCGGTATCTTTCTTATTTCACTTGTTATTCCAACTAATATGACAAGGGCAGAGTAAGAATTGTATGCTTTGGTGTCAGTTAATATCCTAAACTGGTTGTTAGAATATTTCTTTTGCAACCATGTGAATCCACTGTTGATGTGAGGTTGCTTTGTAAAGTTGATGGAAGGTATGAGTGTTGCAATGTCAAGATGGAAGAGAGTCATCATCATCACTCCAATCCAAAATCTATACCTTTGTGGCTTGCCAAGTTTCGTTGTGGGATAGTGGGGCAGAAATACCCTAAAACTAAAACTATTAAAACTATTAAGAAGATGTATTAAAAATAGAGTTGCTGGAGCAAGGATGATTTGGTGTCAGTTAATAGCCTGAACTGGGTGTTAGAACGTTTCTTTTGCAACCATGTGATTTCGTTGTTGATGTGAGGTTGCTTTGTAAAGTTGATGGAAGGTATGAGTGTTGAAATTTCAAGATGGAAGAGAGTCATCATCATTGGATTTCAATTTCCATTTAGATCAGAAACCTATCTAGAAACAATAGAATATAGAGTCTATCGCTACCAAACTTAGCTTCAAGTGATAGTGTGAAAATTGAAAATTTCATCATCATTGGATTTCAATTTCCATTCATATTAGAAACCAATCTAGAAAAAATAGAATATAGAGTCTATGGCTACCAGACTTAGCTTCAAGTGATAGTGTGAAAATTGAAAATTTATAGAGATAGTTTTGCAAGCGCTTGGGGAAAGGAAACAGAATAACTGAGATCAGAAGCTTTTATAAACATTAAAGACTAAGGAAACAAGTAATATAAAGTAGACATATACTCTAAATATAAATTATTAGCATCCCAGATGGAAAATCATGAGAATGAACCAAATGTATAAAATATAGGTAGTCTGAGGCCCAAGAACATAGTCAACTGATGAGGGTGATGGGATATTCCTCAACATTCCATGTTGGTGGAATTGGAAAACAAGGTGTCAATCCAATATTGAATCTAAAGAGCATTAATTCCACACTCAACATAAGATACAAAATCTCATGTAGATTATGCATGAACCTGAATTAATCGATCAATCTTTTCTCACGACATCATGCTACCATGTTATCACCTGAGGAGTTTGTCCCATTTCTTGTCCTCCAGCTTATACCACTGAGGTGCTAGGGGACTGTGAGGAGGCACTTGGGTAGAATGCATTAGAATTATTAATATGTTTGTTAATGCTTTTATGTTTGTTTATTAACCCAACCTTTAGAAAATAGAGCCTAATTGGTCCCAATCCACGTTGTCCCCTACTACTATTGTTGTTAGCTTTTAATAAAATACAACCAAGACTGTGAAATGGTATTTTGTAGGTTAGAAAGTGTGATATTGTATCCAGTGGGAGTTGAAAAACAAATCATCACTGTCTTGTTTTTCTAAATGAAATGGTTACTCTTCAGCACAAGACTTCCCATTCATAAACAAATAGTCCTAATATTCCACTAGTTAAATGACCTGCCAAGTCGAGAAGGGTGAAACTCAAAATATAGCTGTAATTATTGAAACAATACAACACAACTGTGACAAACTGTATTTTTGTGACTGGTTTAGAGTGGATGGTTTCTCTAGCTCTCTGGTAACTAGAAGGACAATAACAGGGTAGATGTGCACAGTAATGTAACTCAGTTTTCTTCCAATTTGTTTCAAACCTAAAAAGAAACAATAAGAAAATGAGTTTTAGCTTAATGTACAAAGCTAAAGTTTGAATGAAACTTACAGCTTATTTGTATAAATTTTGTGCTCCATCATCCAATTCATATATATTGTGTATCATGAGTTATGTACCATTTTCATTTGAAGCTGAGATATATGAATAAAAAGCATTAAGAAACATATGACATACACTCAGATAATTTGATTATACTTTAATGGATCCAGGACATATCTATCTGTAGCAAAACATGAAAACAAGACAAACGAAAAAAGTTTAGAAATCTTGGGCATGACCTCACACTAATCTAACCCTAACATACTTCTATAGGCTTATAATGATCTCGACTTTTCCAATGCTGAGTGAGCTTCTCAATAATTTTTATTGAAATTGTTTTATCTTCATCAAAAGAATTTTTATTTCCTCATTATAAAGGAGCTTTCTATCATAGCATTCTGATCAGTATGAACTGTATTTTATCTAGAATCTAGATGTTCTGTTATCCACAGTTATTACAAGTTAGCAGCAAGCTATTGTATTAGGACTTTATTAAGTTTGTGCTTATGATAGTCTAGCTGCTTCCTTACATATTGGGTACTCAGTTTTGGTTTGGGTTCACTTACTTGGTCAGATACTAAGTCATTGATATTATTTGTTGGGCTAATAGATTACAGAAATTTCCAATAAATTCAGTATGAGCTCAGATCATTCTGATCGTTTTGGAAAATCTGGTTTGTTTTTTTGGTTTACCTGCAATTTTGGTTTGCTTATTTTGATTTATGAACTATATTTATTGTGTATCATGAGTTATGTACCATTTTCATTTGAAGCTGAGATATATAAATGAAAAGCATTAAAAAGCATATGACATACACCCAGATAATGTGAATATACTTTAATGGATCTAGGACATATCTATCTATAGCAAAACATGAAAACAAGACAAACGAAAAAAGTTTAGAAATATTGGGCACGACCTCACACTAATCTAACCCTAACATACTTCTATAGGCTTATAATGATCTAGACTTTTCCAATGCTGAATGGGCTTCTCAATAATTTTTATTGAAATTGTTTTATCTTCATCAAAAGCATTTTTATTTCCTCATTATAAAGGAGCTTTCTATCATAGCGTTCTGATCAGTATGAAATGTATTTTATCTAGAATCTAGATGTTTTGTTATCCACATTTATTACAAATTAGCAGCAAGCTATTGTATTAGGACTTTATTAAGTTTGTGCTCATGATAGTCTAGTTGCTTCCTTACATATTGGGTACTCAGTTCTAGTTTGGGTTCACTTCCTTGGTCAGATACTAAGTCATTGATATTCTTTATTGGACTAATAGATTATAGAAATTTCCAATCAATTCAGTAAGAGCTTAGATCCTTCTGATCGTTTTGGAAAATCTGGTTTGTTTTTTTGGTTTGCCTGCAATTTTGGTTTGCTTATTTTGATTTGTGAACTATATTTGTTTCTTCTTTCATTTGAATGATATGTTCCTTCCATATGCCTCAAATATTTTTGAAGTGATCCCTGCAATTACACCTTTTTGGATTTGTTTACTACAACTAGATAAACCACTGTCATATGTTTTAGTTGTCTGGAGATTTATGTTTGGATGGCTTCTCACATGATTTTTCTCATGAAAATTGATTTGAGTTATTTAAATTAATGCGATTTTTCACTATTGTTGTAATCATGTTATAATTTATTATGCAACATTCTTATTGTAAAATAAAATGAAAACCTTTCAATTGGGGCCAGGCGATGTACTTTTTTGTGATATCTCTAGTTCAGATTGTTTGCAGGGGTGTGGAATTGGGAAAAACCTAAGCCATAATGCTATTTAATTTTAGGAGAAAATAGACAATGTCAATCCTCTCTAGTTACCTCAACTATAATATGGACCCATCTGAAAATACCTTTAAATCTCAATTATAGTTATTACAAATTTAAATGCATACCAACTCTCATTTTATTTTCAAAATAAAACACTTTATTTAAAGAGGAATAATGCAGATTACACATTTATTTAGGGCAGTTCGAATAACAAAAGTATGTTGCATGTGGTTGGTCTGCTCTGAAGCTCCTTAGGTGTGTATATATTAATAGATTATTTTATAATTGGAAATATGGTGTGATATTATTTTAATATACATAATCTTATGTAGTTTAGGCAATAGAAGGATGTATGATGTTAGCTTCTGTCTTTTTCCCAGTCTAAAGAAAATTGAAAATAATGTCACAGATCTTGTTTATGATATTTTTTGAAATTTTGAAGAGAGTTAACTAGTAAACCAGTGCGATATCTAATATTTATTTAACCAAGATTATTCTACCCATAGTGAGAGCCATCTATAACACCAATTTTTAATCTTTTTTTCAATCCTCTTTATGATCCATGACCACTCTTGTGGATGGTAACAATTTGACTTAAGGGGAAATCCAAAATAGGTGAATCCATTATAATACCATGTAAAATGAAGGAGTAATTTTAGGATTGAATCGATTTTTGTTGATTTTAATAAACATATATAGCATTTTAAAATAAATCTAGATGTTCCATTTTCCACAGTTATTACAAGTTAGCAGCAAGCTATTGTATTAGGACTTTATTAAGTTTGTGCTTATGATAGTCTAGCTGCTTCATTACATATTGGGTACTCAGTTCTGGTTTGGGTTCACTTACTTGGTCAAATACTAAGTCGTTGATATTCTTTGTTGGGCTAATAGATTACAGAAATTTCCAATCAATTCAGTATGAGCTCAGATCATTCTGATCGTTTTGGAAAATATGGTTTGTTTTTTTGGTTTGCCTACAATTTTGGTTTGCTTATTTTGATTTATGAACTATATTTGTTTCTTCTTTCATTTGAATGATATGTTCCTTCCATATGCCTCAAATATTTTTGAAGTGATCCTTGCAACTACACCTTTTTGGATTTGTTTACCACAACTAGATAAACCCCTGTCATATGTTTTAGTTGTCTGGAGATTTCTGTTTAGATGGCTTCTCACATTATTTTTCTCATGAAAATTGATTTGATTTATTTAACTTAATGCGATCTTTCACTATTGCTGTAATCATGTTATCATTTATTATGCAACATTCTTATTGTCAAATAAAATGAAAACCTTTCAATTGGGGCCAGGGGATGTACCTTTTTGTGATATCTCTAGTTCAGATTGTTTTCAGGGGTGTGGAATTGGGAAAAACCTGAGCCACAATCCTATTTCATTTTAGGAAAACATAGACAATGTCAATCCTCTCTAGTTACCTCAATTATAATATGGACCCATCTGAAAATACCTTTAAATCTCAATTATAGTTATTACAAATTTAAATGCATACCAACTCTCATTTTATTTTCAAAATAAAACACTTTATTTAAAGTGGAAAAATGAAGATTACACATTTATTTAGGGTCGTTCGAATAACAAAAGTATGTTGCATGTGGTTGGTCTGCTCTGAAGCTCCTTAGGTGTGTATAGATTAATAGATTATTTTATAATTGGAAATATGGTGTGATATTATTTTTAAGATACATAATCTTGTGTAATTTAGGCTATAGAAAGATGTATGATGTTAGCTTTTGTCTTTTTCCCAGTCTAAAGAAAATTGAACATAACGTGACAGATCTTGTTTATGATAATTTTTGAAGTTTTGAAGAGACTTAACTAGTAAACCGGTGTGATATCTAATATTTATTTAACCAAGATTATTCTACCCATAGTGAGAGCCGTCTATAACACCAATTTTAAATCTTTTTTTCAATCCTCTTTATGATCCATGACCACTCTTGTGGATGGTAACAATTTGACTTAAGGGGAAATCCAAAATAGGTGAATCCATTATAATACCATGTAAAATGAAGGAGTAATTTTAGTATTGAATTGATTTTTGTTGATTTTAATAAACATATATAGCATTTTAAAAGAATCTAGATGTTATGTTTTCCACAGTTATTACAAGTTAGCAGCAAGCTATTGTATTAGGACTTTATTAAGTTTGTGCTTATGATAGTCTAGCTGCTTCCTTACATATTGGGTACTCAGTTCTGGTTTGGGTTCACTTACTTGGTAAAATACTAAGTCATTGATATTCTTTGTTGGGCTAATAGATTACAGAAATTTCCAATCAATTCAGTATGAGCGCAGATCATTCTGATTGTTTTGGAAAATATGGTTTGTTTTTTTGGTTTGCCTGCAATTTTGGTTTGCTTATTTTGATTTATGAACTATATTTTTTTCTTCTTCCATATGCCTCAAATATTTTTGAAGTGATCCTGTCATATGTTTCAATTGTCTGGAGATTTCTGTTTGGATGGCTTCTCACGTGATTTTTCTCATGAAAATTGATTTGATTTATTTAACTTAATGTGATATTTCACTATTGCTGTAATCACATTATCATTTATTATGTAACATTCTTATTGTCAAATAAAATGAAAACCTTTCAATTGGGGCCAGGGGATGTACTTTTTGTGATATCTCCAGTTCAGATTGTTTGCAGGGGTTTGGAATTGGGAAAAACCTGAGCCACAATCCTATTTCATTTTAGGAGAACATAGACAATGTCAATCCTCTCTAGTTACCTCAATTATAATATGGACCCATCTGAAAATACCTTTAAATCTCAATTATAGTTATTACAAATTTAAATGCATACCAACTCTCATTTTCTTTTCAAAATAAAACACTTTAGTTAAAGTGGAAGAATGCAGATTACACATTTATTTAGGGCATTTCGAATAACAAAAGTATGTTGCATGTGGTTGGTCTGCTCTAAAGCTCCTTAGGTGTGTATAGATTAATAGATTATTTTATAATTGGAAATATGGTGTGATATTATTTTAAGATACATAATCTCGTGTAGTTTAGGCAATAGAAAGATGTATGATGTTAGCTTTTGTCTTTTTCCCAGTCTAAAGAAAATTGAACATAACGTGACAGATCTTGTTTATGATAATTTTTGAAATTTTGAAGATAGTTAACTAGTAAACTAGTGTGATATCTAATATTTATTTAACCAAGATTATTCTACCCATAGTGAGAGGCATCTATAACACCAATTTTTAATCTTTTTTTCAATCCTCTTTATGATCCATGACCACTCTCGTGGATGGTAACAATTTGACTTAAGGGAAAATCCAAAATAGGTGAATCCATTATAATACCATGTAAAACTAAGGAGTAATTTTAGGATTGAATTGATTTTTGTTGATTTTAATAAACATATATAGCATTTTGAAAGCAATCTAGATGTTCTGTTATTCACAGTTATTACAAGTTAGCAACAAGCTATTGTATTAGGACTTTATTAAGTTTGTGATTATGATAGTCTAGCTGCTTCCTTACATATTGGGTACTCAGTTCTAGTTTGGGTTCACTTACTTGGTCAGATACTAAGTCATTGATATTCTTTGTTGGGCTAATAGATTACAGAAATTTCCAATCAATTCAGTATGAGCTCAGATCATTCTGATCATTTTGGAAAATCTGGTTTGTTTTTTTGGTTTGCCTGCAATTTTGGTTTGCTTATTTTGATTTATGAACTATATTTGCTTCTTCTTTCATTTGAATGATATGTTCCTTCCATATGCCTCAAATATTTTTGAAGTGATCCCTGCAACTACACCTTTTTGGATTTGTTTACTACAACTAGATAAACCCCTGTCATATGTTTCAGTTGTCTGGAGATTTCTATTTGGATGGCTTCTCACATGATTTTGCTCATGAAAATTGATTTGAGTTATTTAACTTAATGCGATCTTTCACTATTGCTGTAATCATGTTATAATTTACTTTGCAACATTCTTATTGTCAAATAAAATGAAAACCTTTCAATTGGGGCCAGGGGATGTACTTTTTGGTGATATCTCCAGTTGAGATTGTTTGCAGGGGTGTGGAATTGGGAAAAACCTGAGCCATAATGCTATTTCATTTTAGGAGAACATAGACAATGTCAATCCTCTCTAGTTACCTCAATTATAATATGGACCCATCTGAAAATACCTTTAAATCTCAATTATAGTTATTACAAATTTAAATGCATACCAACTCTCATTTTATTTTCAAAATAAAACACTTTATTTAAAGTGGAAGAATGCAGATTACACATTTATTTAGGGCAGTTCAAATAACAAAAGTATGTTGCATGTGGTTGGTCTACTCTAAAGCTCCTTAAGTGTGTATAGATTAATAGATTATTTTATAATTGGAAATATGGTGTGATATTATTTTAAGATACATAATCTCATGTATTTTAGGCAATAGAAAGATGTATGATGTTAGCTTTTGTCTTTTTCCCAGTCTAAAGAAAATTGAACATAACGTGACAGATCTTGTTTATGATAATTTTTGAAATTTTGAAGAGAGTTAACTAGTAAACCAATGTGATATCTAATATTTATTTAACCAAGATTATTCTACCCATAGTGAGAGCCATCTATAACACCAATTTTTAATCTTTTTTTCAATCCTCTTTATGATCCATGACCACTCTCGTGGATGGTAACAATTTGACTTAAGGGGAAATCCAAAATAGGTGAATCCATTATAATACCATGTAAAACTAAGTAATTTTAGGATTGAATTGATTTTTGTTGATTTTAATAAACATATATATCATTTTAAAAGAAAATCTTCATCATCGATGGTAGGTTCCTATTCCAATATTTCATATTTATGATATTTACATATTTAAAAAGTATTCTCGAAATCCCAAAGGATTTGGTGTCTAATAATATCCACTACCTTAATAAATCCTCCATCATTTAATAAAGAGTGAATATTATTATAGGTATGATATATTTAAGCTTGTGTCCTTCCTCCCTTACACATAAGTGTAAGTGTGAACTGTTATAGGTGTATATTAATTGCTAGTTAATTTCAAGGCAAGGGCATGGGAATTTGTAACTTTCATATTTTTTATTTATACAAATTTCTTTCATGAATGCTCAAATGTTAGGAAAACAATCTACCACTAAGTTATGAAAAAAAATGCACTACTAAGTTACATGTATTTAAGATGAAAAAATTAGTTGAATTCAAATTATGTCACCAAATCCACTGTTATTTGAATTACTTAATTTAAATTTTATTTTGAGACTTTGAATAATAATTACAGTTTCATATTAATAAATTGAAGAAATATTATTTTCCTATGTTTTGTACAACATTCTTTCGAACACCATCAACATTTTTATGATTTAGTTTTTTATATTCAACATACTAGTCATTAGTTTTAACTTAACTAAGATTTACATACAAATTATCCATAATTTTTATATATTAAAATTTAGATTTATTTACAAAAACTAGCTTTTCAAGAAATAACTATAGCTTCATCCATGATTTTCAGAAAAACATTAGTTTTACATATAGTCATATTTTTTTCAATCACAGACATCATTAATTTTTAACTTACATCTACCTAATAATGGTCCACTTCGGCTCTCTTTAACTTATCATGTACTTCTATAGGAATCGTAATTATACATCTAACTCAAAGCCACATATAAACAATTTTAATTATTCTTTTATATTTTTTTTCAGAAAATGACAAGAAATCTTACTTAGAATGCTATTTCCTCAATGCTCTCGTGGAAAATTCATATTCAACTATTTCTACAAATCGTTGAACTTGAACGTATTACATCAATGCAAAGTTCAACAGTACGATATCGTACCTCCATCTCTGATGGAACACATATGAAGCGCCTTATGCTTCCAATAACTTACAATGACCTCGTTGAAGCAAGCTTGCTTCAAAAAGGTTCAATTATACATGTTAAAAATTGGACTACGTCAATTATTGGTCCATTAATGTAAGTTTGTTACAAAATTATTATTTAAACTTTACATATTTCCTTCATATCACTTTGAACTCTAACAATTTCTCTTATTACTATCATTTACCATGTAGGTCTATAACGCTACTAGACTTCGAAATTTGTACTACATCTGCACCTTTATTTGGTATTCCAAAAAATCCGAGTATCTCGATCACTTCTCAAGAACAAGATCTGTCGTCATCGAAACAACAACCTTCATTGAAAAGGAAATGCACCAATTCAGACATTCCTACTACATCCATTAAACCAGTCCAAATTCCAATCAAAGCAATAAACCCTTACCATTCAAACTGGTGCATAAAAGGATATGTTCAAATAAAGACACCTCTTCGACAATTTCAAAATCAATATGGTCCTATTAAAGTGTTTGGCTTCAACCTCTACGATACAGAAGGTGGGGAAATACACATTACGTGTTTCAACAATGTTTCCGATTCTTTCTTTGATAAAATCCAAGTTGGAAATATGTACATTGTCTCAAAAGGAAATGTGAAAATGGCTAATAAACAATACAACCACTTAAATAATGAGTGGGAAATTTTTTTAAATGCTACATTTACCATAGATCATGTTACCAACGAAAAAAGATCCAAGCCAACGGTGCATTTCAACATAAAATCAATAAATGATATCAGAACAACAAACGTGGACTCCATTGTTGATGTTCTTGGTATTGTTACTAGCATTTCCAATCCATGCACCATACATAGAAAAGACGGCTCAGAAGTTATGAAAAAAACAATAAATTTTCAAGACATGTCTGCATATAACATGGATGCAATATTTTGGGGAGGTAATTTTGATGGAGTGTCAAAAGAAATTTCCAACTTATGTGCTACAGGAAATAATCCCATCATAGCAATCAAGTTCGCTCGTGTTGCTAAATTTAATGGGAAAAATCTTGGTACTACAACAAGATTGATTATTCTTGTAGATCCTAACATCGAAGAGGCTAATATCCTAAAGTCATGGTTTAGAAAATAAGGTTCCACTACAATTTCTACACCACTGACAAAAAAATATTCACCTTATTTTGGCCATCAACCCAAGAAAATAATGATTGCGGATATTTACAATATCGAGTCCTCAGATATACCTGCATTCTACCAAGTCAAGGGAACAATAACAAAAGTATGGATGGAAAATTTGTACTACCTATCATGCCCATCTATTGTTGATAAGAAAAAATGCATGAAGAAATTTATTCCAAAGAATGCAAACACATGGTATTGCCCTAAATGCAACACCGAAGTAATTGACTGTGATTACAGATACTTACTAAATATAGATGTACAAGATCATACTGTTTAGTTGCTTTCAATTGTTGCTTTTGAAGATGTAGCATCTACAGTTCTTGGATTTAATGCAAAGGACTTCTATTTGTTATCGAGGATCCTGATGTAATAAAGGAAATTGTCTCCAAAGCCCTTTGGACAGACCACATCTTCACGCTATCAGTGAAGACAGAAACATTTAGAGACATACCACGCTTGAAATGTGTTATCATCAAAGAAGATAGCTTGCAATTCTCAACAAAATGCAACAACATCCTTCAAGCAATCAATAAAATCTCAATATCATAGATAAATATGATTACAAGTACTCTTGCGTTATTCCTAATTTGTATTATCTTATTTTAAAAATACGTTTATAAACAATATTCCTTTATATGCCTTTCCAAATATATCTCTTATTCTTTACTCATATGTTTTCCAACAAAACATCTAATTGTATATAATTTCATTTAAGGTAATTCAAAATACTTTAACTTTTTCCCTATTAACAAATCAACCAACTTTACACATTACATATCCAATTACATTCATATACATCTATAAAATACTTAAATATAATCTCAAACATATTGTTATCAACACGTTACACATCTTATTATCTTCCTCTATAGCTAGAAATTACTAAAACTTCATTTCAAACACATTGTTCTAATAATATATTAAAAAAATAAATTGTAGGCCTCAATTTATTTTTTCCCCTTCCCTACAATAACATGGTTGTTGTCTTTCCAACTAACATTGTCACTCCATCTCTCTTTCGTGTAGGTGCATTAACTTGCCGAAATGTCTACTACTTCTAATTATGAACGAGCGCGAAGATACTATGCAGCAAATAAAGAAAAAATAAATGCACGTCGATGTGCAGCGTATCATGCTAAAAAATCCCTCAAAGATTCCCAAACAAACAAAAGGCAAAAGAAAAGTAAAAAATCATCGTCAAGAACATACGATGGAAATTCACAATTTCCATCAAACAATTCTCACTCCGAAAGCAATTATCTTTCCCAATTTACAAGTCGACCATCTTCTCAGCAAACCACTCTACCAAATTCATCCAAAGCTCATTCACCACCACACTCCATTCCACATTCTTTCAACGACACTCATAATAATGATGCTCAAACAAATTCATCCAAACCTTATTCAACCCCTCCATCCATTACACATGCTTTCAACAATGTTCATACTAATGATGCACAACGTGAATTCCATGCAAGAATTGATAGGCTTGCACCTAAATCACCATGCTCCATTTGTCTTGAATCCTATCTTGGAATCCATATCCGCATGTCGAACCAAATCTATTGTTGCTACAGATGCATGTCTGAAAAAAACATTCACCATTTCTCATTATCAAACAACATGGACCCTGGTCCTCAACCACCTGTCCTGGCTGCTATTTCACAAATAGAAGAAATGCTTATTGCTAGGGTTAACCCTATCCTCCAAGTAACACATGCATGTGGTGGCCAATATAAATACACTGGCCACACAATTTTCTTTCCGCAAGACATTACAGAAAGAACATGCATGTTGCCATGACGTGTTGAAGACTTGGATATTTTAATCGTTACCCATCAAAGTAATGACCATCAAGCTTATGACTGCATTGTAACTAGACATCGAGTTCTCACCACATTAGAATACAAATTGACAAATGATCCTTACTATAGGAATGCTCGCATTGATAAGAATACACTAGCATCCTTACTAGAACTCCCAACCGATATCTCCTCATCCATTCACCATTCCAATACCACAGATCCAACTACTCAAATGTCAATCGAAATACCAATTTTCCCCACTGAATATTCCGTAGACCAATACCCACACCATACATCATCATTCATTCCCACTATACCTAATATAAATACATAAATCCAAGAAATATGACATTATTTACATGCATACAACCACCATTCTGCTACTACAATCCAATGGCAAACAATAATCTTATCCCTAATCAATGAATACAACACAGAAGGTCTACTCTCTATGGCTTTCCCAACCCTATTCTCCACAGGATCTGCACTACCTAATCAACCAAAAATAAAGACAGTGCATTTACATGAATACACACTTCATCTTCTGCATTACCATGATAACAGATTCGGCAAGCACCCTCGCTTCCGCTATTACATATACAGTCTGATGATGCGTCATCGTAGTCAAGTAACATCATCCTTCTTTGTAAAAAAAAACATCAGAGATGGCTTCCCAACATCAATCCAAGAATTTAAGATTTGATTACAACAATTTCTAGACGACAAATTGGCAGAACAAGTGATGCGCTTCGGTAGCTCTCTACATGGCACAAGATCTTTTCGGCACAAAGCTAAAAATGAACTGACAGACATGATATCTCAACTCGGCTACCCAATGTTCTTCTTCACATTAAGTGCAGTTGATACAAAATGGCCTGATCTTCATGTAATTATGACAGGAATTCCAGCTCCTGATGTTGCGATACAACACAAATGGAGGAATGATAACACTATCTCTAACCCCCACTTAACGTCACTATATATGCACCACAGATTCAAAATATTTTGTGAAGTTATCTTGGAGAAACACTTGTAAACAAAAGACTACTGGTATAGGTATCCACTCTACCACATTACTTTCATAATTCTCTATACATAAAACTCCTATTTTGAAATTTTCTAACAAAAAAACATCATTCGTAGGCATGAATGGCAACATAGGGAATCAGCACACATCCATGGCTTCCTCTGGATACAAAATGCACCTCATATGGAAACTCTTAATTGGGATAACATAGAACCAGTTGATAGTACTAAAAAATTACTCAACAAATACATATCAGCTTGGAACCCTCAGCTTTCTACAATTTCTAACCAATCAACTTCTCAAACAAATGTAGAAGACCCTTGTTTATTGTCTATGTCAAATATTCTTAGAAACAATCCTTTTAATGATTATGTCCAACTTATCAATTGCATTGAGAGACACACAAAATGCACTGAAAACACATGCCTCAGGAAAAAAGGCTCCTCATTCGAATGCCGATATAAAGCACCTTGGGAATTACATGCACATTCCTCCTTGTTCATTGACTCCAATGGCCAAAAAACATACACTCCCACTTGCAATGATGATTGACTAAATACCCATAACCCTACCATCCTATCTATTTGGCGTGCAAATATTGATTTCCAACCAGTACTCTCAATCCATGTCGTTCAGAAATATATTGTGAAATATGCATCCAAAGCAGAAAAAAAATATGAAACATTCCATGACATGCTACGTAGAATTGTACTTGCTTCACCTAATGTTGACCCAGCAAAATCTGCATTTCAAAAATTCCTTGTAGAAACTCTTGTCGATCGTGACATAGGAGCACAAGAAACCTCTCATATGATAGAGAAATTACCACTAACATTGTGTAGTTGCTCCTTCTTCCCTTTAAATGTAAGCCAACAAATCTATATGCGCCTTTCAGAGAATAACACCACCACTCCTCCATCACCACACTTCATAGATACATACATCCATCGACCATCTCCCTTAGAATCCACATCACTTATAGAAATAGCAAGATCATGGTCATATGATCCCCATTGTAAGACAAAAAAATGGAAACAAAGACCCGAACAAGAAATTCTTCGTATCATACCACGTTATTCCTCAATGCCATCCACAACCGACTCTTCTTATGCTGACTTCTGTAGATTTGAACTTATGCTTTACAAACCATTTCTCCATATCGCGAGTGACAAAGGAAATTCTGCTGAAGAATTTATCAGAAATTGGCAAGCATTTCGTCCATTCTACAAACCTTGGCATCAACACTGGACACTATCTAATATCGATCCTCCTGCAAATGATAACACAACTACTCAAGAATTCCATCCTCCAAAAACCCTGGACCTAAACGAATGGGAATTACTCTCTCAGTTGTACCCTACAAAAAAATTGCTCATAAATTACATTCAAATGCTTGGTCTTTGTGGTTTTGATGACAACCATAACTGGAATGATATAACTATTCCATTGCATCTCCAAGAAATAGGCGCACATTTCATTGAGAATAATCGCTCTGTCCATCACATTATTCAAAAAAATACAGATACTCTAATGTGCCTTAGCTCATTATCTTCAATGAAAAAAAATGCTCTGGATATTATTTGTGCTCACTTCAGTAAGAAGGATATCTTACCTGCTCTGCTAATGATAATACAAGGCACTGCTGGAACTGGGAAATCCCTTCTTATAAATTGCATCAGAGAAATTCTCATAGCACTTGCTAGCTTAGAACATTCACTGATCATGCTCCTAGCCCCTACAGGTGTTGCAGCATTCAACATACAAGCATCGACAATCCATTCCGCTCTCCACCTTCCAATAAAATATCTTACACCATTAGAAGGCAATGCCCTTGCAAAATTTCAAGAAGAACTTAAGCATATTAGGTACATACTAATCGATGAAATGAGCTTCATTGGACCTAAGCTTCTTCACTAGGTTGATGAACATCTTTGTGAGGCATTTCCATTAAAGAGAAACTTTCCATTCAGCAGTTATTCGATTATATTAGTTGGTGATCTCGGCCAGTTTCCACCCGTCAAAGACATACCACTATATGTAGGGACAAGTCATGGAACCGCATTGTGGAATACATTCACAACAATCATCATATTGGACAAAATATTTCGTCAACAAGGTCAGAACAGTGCTTAAGTTATTTTCAGAAACGTCCTCCAAAACATTAGAAATGCAAATCCAACAATTGAGGACTACAACATCCTTATGACGCGAACAGACTCTTTCTTGTCTGAAGATGAAATACAGTCTTTCCATGATTCTATACATCTATTTCCAACAAACGCTCAAACATTGGACCATAACAAGTAAATGATAAAATATTTAAACACTCCAGTTGCAAGATCAATCACAAAAGACGACACCACATATTCTACATTCTCTTCAGATGAAGAGCAACTAGAGTGAATTGTCTACCTCTGCAAAGGGCAAAAAGTAATGTTGACTTCCATCCTTTGGGTTTCAGGAGGGCTTGTTAATGGTTCCCTCGGGGAAAACATATCCATATTCTACAAAGAATCAACTTCACCTCCACAACTTCCAACATTTGTAGTAGTTGAATTTCCAAAATACATCGGGCATGCTTGAGATGAAACAAACCCCACTCACTTACCGATTCCAGCAATAAAAATAAACGGTCATACGCAAATTCCACTAAAAATGGCTTGGGATTTAACTATACATAAATCTCATGGTATGACTCTGCCACAAGCAACGATAGACATTGGAAAAACTGAACGACAAGGCCTCACGTTCACAGCAATTTCAAGAGTCCCTTCACTACAGAATCTCTGAATTTTCCTTGCATTCAGTTTCGACCGTTTCATGAAAATGAAAGACAACAAAAATATTGCTCGCAGAAAACAAGCAGATGAACGTCTCCGTTCAATGTCTCCTACAGACGACCAACTCCATTCCATATGTTAACATCTCCAAAAGGTTTCCACATATCATCAACTCCATAATATTTTCATCACGTATCATTTCTACCTATTACCAACAACTTAATTTACTCATTATTGATACATAGTTTAAAATATTAAATTCGTTATATAATTCTTAACTATTTTCTTCTAACATTTTCTATCTTTTGAAACAGAACACATGGACTCAAAGATATCATAGCTACAAAGCCACTGCATTCCATATATAACATCTCGTAAAGGTTTCCAAATATTATCAACTCCAAAATATTTTAATCACACAACATTTCTACCTACTAACATTAACCTGATTTACTCATTATTAATAAATGGTTCAAAATATACATTCTTGATATAATGCTTACCTATTTGCATCTAAAAATTTCTTTGTTTTGAAACAGAAAACATGGACTCCCAGATATCAAAACTACAAAACTACAGCACAGAGATAGATGCAACAATTCATTCATTGCAAGAGATACAAAAAATATTCCTATCAGTTCCAAATCCAAATGTGCCACTATACAGACTACGACCAACTATAGATTTGTTACTTAAAATAAAATCTACTATCAAACGTATAATCCACATACACGAACGAGATAAATTGAGAAAAGCAAGAGCAGAATGGCAATCCAGAAATAGGCACCTGCAATTCCGAATAAATCTCTAATGGTGTTCAGTCTACCATCGATCGACCTGCATCTACGACTGAACATTTCCAATCACATATTACAGGTAACTTCAATTTCAATGAATATAATTTCTTTATGATAGAATTCACACAAAACCTCAATGAAGTCAACTTGAACAAGTTATTTTCCATTTTCAAATAAATATATATTCTTCTAATTTCTCAAAAACAAATTCTCTTTGCAGGTTGCTTATTACATCAACATATCTCCTAACTCTTCACCAAGCTCAGCATCAATCATTTTCTTCATGATACACTTGTAATATTTTACAAAAAATACAATTTCATTGCAAAATACTAACATGCAATGTACATTTCTACAATTGCACACTCTTCAAAATTACATTTCAAACATTGTACATTCTTAAAATCTCACATAATAGAAATAAATTGCCATCAACTAACCTTTCCATTACATATTTTACTTATTCTCAACAATATAATTATGTATTCTTTTCAGTATCATATTATTACAATATTAAAACTCCTAATAAATATAAAAAAACTTCAATAATTCATTTCAAAATTTTTACATTTCAAAAATTCACAATTTTTTTTTTTTTAAATAAGCACAATCTCTTTCACATTTCTACCATAAATTTCTTTTCAACTATGAAAATGCAATCTCTATTTCAAACATTATACATTCTATATACATATCTCCAATGACATTATAATATAACTTTCTTTTCAACTATGAAAATGCAATGTCTATTTCAAACATTATACATTATATATACATATCTCCAATGACATTTAAATATATTTATATATATATAGACATATCAAATTAATTACAGCTCATCTCATTCTACCATCTTCCTTACGGACATTTCCTTTGCAACATTAGGTGCAATTGCTAGTAATAAATTTTTTGAATATATATATATATATATATATATATATATATTTAAAAAAAAATCCAAGTATAAAATTGTTTTTTCAACTTTATCTATTTACATATAATTTTTTTTATATTTTTTCAACTTTATATATGAATGAAAATTTAATAAAAACAAAAAAATATAAAAAAAATATTTATTTATGAGAATATCAATTCATGAAAAAGAAGACTTATCTTTTATTATTATTTATTAAGCTTGAAAAGTGAAGTGAAAGAGATATAAAGATGGTCATGTTTAAATAATTAGATTTATATTAAACTTTTCCATTAAATTAAAACAAAGTCTATATAATGGACTTGATGCTGCTATTTAACTTCTAAATCTTATTTATTGAATTTAAAAAGAAAAATGAAAGAAATATAAAAATGGCTATGTTTAGGTTTTTTTTTTTTCCACGGGAAAAATTAGCAACATTCTATTAAAATTTAATGAAAGTTACATTTTTTACATGCATTTAAGCATTACAAGATGCCCAAAGGGCCTATGTGCGCAAGCACACAAACATGTAGCTAGGCTACCACAAAAAAATTACAAATTGCTAGCGGGGCTAGGCTTTTCATGCTCGCCTTTCCTCTTTTGGACGATCTGCCATGTTCCTGCATGCAGGGAAGGAGGAATCAAGGCCAACTCATTGTTCCTCATGGAATTTTTCTTCTCGGAATCTGAGCTTTTCGACACATGCGATCTTTTATTCGCTCCCGAGCTTATAGTAGAAACGTCCCCAGTTGACGTAAGATCCATTGTGTTTTGAGTCATTTGAGGCGTATTGTTTGCATCTAATGGGTCTTGCGGTTCATAGTATGGTTTCCCAAGATCAGATGCTTCTTGTTTGCTTTCGGTTTGTGTGGGTATATCCCCTTCTTCCTCTGATTCTGGCTCTGGCCCACTTGAGGGGAACTGCCATCCTTTGGATGCTTTCCCCGTCTTCTTTTTCCTGTTTTCTTTTTTGCCGTCCGGACAAGTGTTTTGTAGGTGTCTGGTTTTCTTGCATATTCTATATCTAAATGCAGTGTTTTCATAATCCAGGCGTTGCTTCCATTTTTGATGGTTATGGATCAGTTGAATACTTTCAGGTAACCCTTTGCTCAGGCTCAGGTCCACTTCTGCACATATTCATGCAAAGGTGAAGATTCTCTCCTCCAAGCGTTGGGTGTCTGTTTTGATGTATCTACCTATAGTGTTTCCAATGCCTTCTAGTACATGTTCATTCCATAAATGGAGCAAGAGGTTATACAGTTTGACCCATATCGACATACTCGTGATCTCCATCGTGTTTGCATCAAAATCAAGGAACCAAGGTGTGATAAAGAGTCCAGTTGAACCCCAGAACCATGGTCCCGCCTTGAGAATGATATCTTTGACTCATGTAGAGTGGAACTTTACAATAAAATACCCCTTGGAGCAGAGATGGATATCACAGTCCATCGTCTAGTTGGTGAAAATCCAATGGAAAAGCTCCATAGGTTTGGGCTAGAAGTAGTTAAATCTGCAAATTATTCACTGCCTTTCAAGTGTGGATCGATGTTCGTCGATCTTTGTTGCATTTATATTCAATTCTAGTGTGTAGTTCAGTTGCTCCACGATGTATGGTTTGGGAGTATTCTCCGTTGGTTCAAATGTTGTTGCTGCCGTGTTTTTACCCTGCAGAATGTTTCTATACGAGGTACCATTTTGGGGGCCAGATTTGGAAGTGTTTGCGCCCCTGTTGGATCCAATTGCTCTATTCTGTTTTGTTCTAACTGATGCTTTAACTCCTAAGGACTTGCCTTTTAGTCTTAAATTCAAAACAATGGAAGAGTCTCTTTGGATGCGGTATTCATTTAAATGAGCATCTTCCTGTAGTACCCTCCCTGAATAGATCAAGTTTTGTTTTGAAACTAGGATGGCTGTTAGCACTTGGATTTTGTGCTTTAGATCTGTGACCAAATCCATACCCTCTACCCATAGAGTTCTTGATTTTCCATCTAGAATTTTAATAAAAATATGAAAACTGGTCTTGAGAGTATGGGCCCCTACGCTGTTGTCTGTGTTGGGAATTTTTTTGCAATCCCCCCCAAACGAGCAAACCCTTCTTCTAGGGCTAGCGGAATCCAGAGACAAGGAAAGCCTACAGGTGGTTACTTCCTCTTCCCATTCCCAATCCTTGTGCCGCGGTGAAAAACCATGGGGCTGTGACCCCCACGCTTCCCTTGCAGCGAGCTGGAACCCCTAGCCTTCATACGTCCAACTAAAATCTATGGAAACAAAACAGTAGGAAAAGACAGTGCAAGAGAAGGGGTTTACCCTTAATGCACAAGTCCGGTGAAGTCCGCAACCCCAGATCCACAAAACTGGAGCCCCGGTCCCCCTGCACAGTGGCTCTACACCAAAATGATGGTCGAGGGCAAAGGCATCTATCTCCGGCCCCTTACTTTTGTTCCTCCCCTGAAACCGTGAGCCGCAGTAGCCGCCCTCTGCCATGAGCCCACCAGCGGTAGCTTCACTTACCCCTCCCCCGCAGCGGCCGTTGAGGGGTAGCCGCTGTCGAGAGGTAGCCGCCCATCTTAGATGGGGGATCTAGTGTAACAGAAACTTCCCGCTTTCGAAGCCATCGCAATCAAAGAATGGATCCATCTTAGATGGGGGATCCAGTGTAACAGAAACTTCCCGCTTTCGAAGCCATCACAATCAAATAATGGATGTGCTCGTTCGCCCGTGATCGCTGCATCTTTCGGCTGCCCAGTTCTGCATTGTGCCAGAGCTTGACCTTTCTTCTGCCTTCTCCTTCTCCTGCAATCCGATTCAGTGATTACCGATCCATCATTTCTTTCAAATGCCCATCCTATGGGAGCCGCCGCCACACAACCATACACCCATGAACTGAAAACCCTAGCACCTCTCTTCTCCATCGCTCCTGGTAAAAAACACCCTTCTTCACTATGTTTAAGTTAATTACAACTTATCATTACAACTTTCACTACGCAAGCGTCATTTATATAACTCTTTCTATACATGTTGCCATTTGGAGCTTCTACAGTTTGGTCTGTGTTGAGAGGGTCGAGGCACAAAGTATTGTACAATAATACACGTGTTATTTATACAACTTTATAATTCATAACTTCAACCTACAATTTAACTGGTGTCTGTACCGCAAACCCAAATGCAAACTCTTGTAATATATTTTTTTTTTTGCGTGGTACCTTAAAATTTCCTGCATGAAGTAGACCTTGAAACTGATCAAAATATATATGGAGCTCGGAATCCCAGTTTCAGAGATGAGAATAGTCCAACATCATTGGAATGAGCGCAAGGCCTTATATTAGGAAACAAATACTTTTCAGTCTATTGGCCCATAAATGCACCTGGGGAATAGATGCCCACCGTTGGATGGTGTACTTGCTTTAATCCAACGGTGGGCAGTTACTTTGCAGATGCATTTATGGGCCAATAGACTGAAAAGTATTTGTTTCCGACTTGGATGGTATTTGTCTTGGTCTAGAGGTATTGGAATTTGTCAATTGAAGAATTTATAAGAAGAGAAGAGATTTTGTCAGTTTTCCTCTCAAGTGGAGAGGTTTTGGCCTTGGCTTGCAGCCTACATTCTGTGTTCTTGTGTACTATTGTTCTTCTTGTTTTGGTAGTTGTTTGATGATATACGAAAATAATAATAAGTTAAGAAGGTAATAAGTAAGAAAAAAGTAAAAAGACATCAAAAGTAGTTATCATAGAAAGAGAAATCATCTTAACTATTGCCCTATAGATTTCTCAACATGGTATCAGAGCTAAGGTTGGCTAAGGGCATAATGAAGATCTCCTCTACATTGAAGAAGTTCCTAAAGAAATGTACGAAGGTGCTAAGTCAACTCAAGAAGGACATCAAAGAAGCATGGGATGTCCTATTTTCTTCTAAGAAGGAAGTGACCAAGACATCTACAAAGGATGAAGGACTATTCTCAACACTCACTAGCACATTTCAAGACGAGAATATTTGGGTAATCGATCATGGAGAATCAAGACATATGACAAGTCAAGACAAGCAATTGAAAACATTATCAAAAGGGAAGTCCTCTCACTCCGTAGGACTTGGTGACAATAAAAGCTACCATGTAAGAGGAATTGGATCAACTTCACCTGAGATGGAGAATGGAGGAAACATTCATCTCAACAATATCTTATTTGTTCCAGGTTTGCACAAGAATTTACTTTCCATTTCATGTCTAGAATACAAGGGTGATAGCATTGCTTTCATTGATGGACAGGTTGTAGTATGGGGTAAAAACTCAAGCATAGAAGATTCTAGAATGGTTGGGATCCGTGAAGGAATACTTTACAGATAGTTTAACTCCCCTCGCTCAAGCTTTGGTTCACATTGAAGTTAGCCCATGTGAACTTTGGCATAGAAGATTTGGTCATCTTCACTACAAATCTTACCTACCCTAAATTCAATAGTGAATGGCATCCCCTAACCAAAAGAAGATCATGAAGGAGTATGCAAGGGATGTGCATTGGGTAATAACACCAAGAGACCATTTGGAAGCAGTGCTTCAAGGTCAAAAGAAATCTTGAATTTTATTCATTTTGATATTTTCGGTCCTATGATTTTTATAAAGTGTGGCTTTTCTCTCTTATTTTCTCACCTATTTCATTTGTGTTTCATTTGTGAAGTGAGAACTAGTGTGAGCAAGGAGCAAGTGTGTTCTTTCGAAGAGATTCGGGCATCCGGTAAGTGCATTGTCCCTCTATATTTTGCATTTAGTTTGTTGCTAGTGTTTGCATGTGCATATGTTTTATATATTTAGTTGTTTTTGTTTATTTTTTACAGTATTTATGGCTCAATCAAAGGCAGCAAGATAGGGGCAAAGAAAGGGGAAGAATTTCTCCATTGGAGATGCCCCTCCTATCCCTCTTTCATCAAGGTCTGCAAGTATTCCATCCATTGGAAGTGGGGCTGCAACAGTAGCTTCAAATGTGCAGGGAAAACAAATTGTTGACCCCAAGTACCCATTGTGGAAATATGCAACAAGAGAGGAAGGGGCAACAAAAAAGGGAGGAGGAAATTGTACATGGAAATGCAATTTTTGCAATGGCCATTTCAATGGCACATATTTCCGTGTGAAAGCTCATTTGTTGGGTATTCCAGGTTGTGGCGTTAAATGTTGTACGACAATTGAATCGCCAGATAGGAAGAAATTGGAGAAAGAGGCGAGTATTGGTGAGGCAAATGTGGCAGCAAAATCAAAAAAATCCAAGACTGATGACCCCCTTCCATTCTTGAGGAAAAGCAGCAACAAGTTCCCTTTTGAGACTTCTAGCAGGGGAGAATTAGCAAAGAGAAAGGCAACTGCAGTTGGTCCAATGGACAAGATTTTCCAAAAAGAGAAAAGGGAAGAGCTTGACCTCACCATTACATTTTTTTTCTATCAGAACTTCATATCTTTTAATGTTGCACGGTCACCTCTATTTATTGAGATGTGTCGAGCTCTTTGTCATGGGGCTCCATCAGGGTATGTGCCTCCTGGGTCAGAGAAGCTCAGAACCACATTGTTTACAAAGGCAAAGAAAGAGGTGGACAAAATGCTTGAGCGTATTAAATCAGCATGGCCAACATCTGGGGTTAGCATTGTTTCTGATGGATGGACAGATCCAGCACGCCACCCACTAATTAACTTCATGGTGTCATCCACGAATGGTGCAGTTTTCTTGAAAGAAGTGGATGCACTTGGAGAGTACAAGGATGCACAATATATGGGTGAGTTATTTCTCAAAGTTATTGAAAGTGTAGGTGTGGATTGTTGTGTGCAAATCATTACAGATAATGCACCTGTTTGCAAGGCTGCTGGCATGATTGTGGAAGCAAAATATCCACTAGTATTTTGGACACCTTGCATTGTCCATTCATTGAACTTGGCACTGAAATCTATTGCTTCTGATGTGCTTTGGATTGGAGCCACTATTGAGGATGCACGACATATCCGCAACTTTGTAACAAACCATACAAATGCCCTCACTATCTACAAGGAGTACAGCAATCTATCATTGTTGAAGATTGTAGATACACGGTTTGCCTCTTCATTCATCATGTTGAAGAGGTTGAGGGAGGTCAAGACCGCTCTTGGGTCTATGGTTATTTCAGAGTTTTGGTCATTTTGGAGAAAGACGGATCAAGCAGCCTCAAAGAAGGTGAAGGACATAGTGTTGGATGATATATGGTGGGAGAAAGTAGATCTAATTATTCAGATCATGGAGCCTATCATTTCCTTGCTCAGATTTGCAGATACAGACCAACCCATCCTAGGAGAGGTTTATGACGGATGGGATTCCATGATTGAGTCTGTGAGGACCATTATTTTACAGAGTCAGTGCCCACTGAGGGCTTCTTCACCGTCATACAGGATATTCTTGTCAGCAGATGGGACAAGAATTGCACACCTTTACATTGTTTGGCTCACTCCTTGAACCCAAAATACTACAGCCATGAGTGGCTGAATGGTGGACCTTCCCGCAGATTCCCTCCTCACATAGATGCTGAAATCTCACAGGGGAGGAAAGATGCATTGAGGAGGATTTTTCAGGATAGGGCATCCCTTGATGAGGTGGAGGATGCCTTTGCAGATTTTTCCACTGCTAGGGGGCGATTTGGAGGCTATGATTTGATTCGAGACAGGGGGGCTAAGAAGCCCCATTCTTGGTGGGAAACTCATGGGGCAGCAAGCCCTCCTCTACAGCAGTTAGCCATGAGGCTCCTCTCTCAGGTGACTTCATCCTCTTGTTGCGAGAGGAATTGGAGCACATATGGGAATTTTTATAGTGTGAAGAAGAGCAGGCTTGAGCAGTCCAGGGCAGAGACAATGGTGTATGTGCACACCAACCTTCGTCTCATCTACAGGCAGAGGGAGGAGTGGTTGAAGGGAAAGACAAAGATGTGGGATGTCTTTCCTGATGATATGGGTCTGGACAGCAATGTTGAGTTGGCATTGGCCAACTTGGATCTCAATGCGCCAGTGCTAGAGCCTGTCAGATTTGATGATGGATTAGAGGGGTCATCCTCCACACCAGCAGATGCAGAGATGATAGAGGAGGAGGATGCATCAAAGGCAGAGGAGAGCAGTGGTGAGCATGATGATCGGGATTTGGACAGTGATGCTGATTATGAGGATTGATGACTTTGACTCATTGAGGCTTCAGGCTTGTAGTCTTGTAGACTGTAGTTGATTTTGTATTTTCTATTTCTATTTTCCATTGGCAGTGTTCTTATGTAACACATTTTGATTATGATGACTTAATGAAAAAACTACAGTATCTTACTATCTTCAATCTTGTCTTTCTGAGTAAATTTGACGATTGTATCATGTATGGTGTATCAATGTATCATGATTCATTGTAATTTGTATTATAGTATCAATGATGATGTATGACTCATGAATATCTAATATCTATGTTTGAATCAATGAATTTTGTATGAATTTGTGCAAAAAATATCTAATTTTAAATATATTAATATATATATATTTTTTAAAATATATATATTTTTAATAAATAATATATAGCAGATTGTATCAGGAAATGTCACATTGGGTCACATTACGATGTTAAATGTAATGTCCTCAAATGTCCCATTAATAGAGGTGACTT